>OZ025239.1:49689612-49707112 GCA_964019155.1 Osedax fenrisi
TCAACTGTTAACATATTCTAAATTAAAAAGGTTTGACGATTATAATCAAAGATTTATAAATCAATACTATCGTTATATTTGTATTCATTATTCATATACATTTTACAATTTATTATGTATGTTATTCTTAAATATTATTGATGAAAAGGTAATTTTATTAATTTATCTAAATGTGATTTTATGAACTATTTTTTAATTCAATACTTTCAGATATTTATATCCATGTAATATACTATCTTTATTCCCTTGATATATGGAATACATATCATTATATTATATTTGTATTAATAAAGGGCATAATACAAATGATGATACATACATATGTAGTATAGGTATATACTATATATTAATTACTAATAGGTACCTATATTATATATTAGAATACTTATGATGGTGAGAATTATTGAAATAACATTAACCCATTAACATACATTGTAAATCTTTCAATATTGTATATATATATATGAGTGTGTGTGTGTTTTATTCTATAGAGTGAAATAAATAACAACCATTACAAGTCATAAAGTAAGTTAAAACCTTTCTATAAAAAACTTTATATTTCTTTATATACAATTATTTCAGTAATACATTTTTATATCAGTTTTATTTACACTCTACGAACTTACGTTCAATATCTAAAATGTAATAGTTATCAATGGGCATAGTTTTAGCGATTTTTTTAGGCAAAAATAAGAAAATTAAATTATCAAAACCATGGTTTCATAAATTAGGCATAATCTATTGAGTAAACAAGAACAATCTAATATAAGTAATATCCTAATTTATTTAAAATCGTCGAACAATTTTTTAATTATAATATATATATACTATTTAGAATTTAATATGATCTTTATTATAATATATTTATAACATTTAAAAAATGGATTGTAGCACATATAACTTAGGAATTACTAACAGAATGTATATAAAATATTCATGTAGTATTAAATAGCATTACAATATTAATATTGTATGAGTTTATAAACTACAAATATTATATAACTTATATATAACTACAAATCATAAGATCACATGAAAATATATTAAGATTGTTTGATTTTTATATAACATTTTTATACATAACATACACAATTATAATTAATCAAAAAGTATGGGAGATTTTAATTTATCACATTTTAATTGGAAAAAAATACATTTCATTGTATATATAGGCTATAGACTAACTAGTTTTGCATTAATTTAAAATAAAATTATTTAAAATGAATGTTCACAATTAATAAATAGGATAACTATAATATAAATATAATTTATTTACTATTATTCTAATGAAAAACAATCACACTCTAATACAACTATGGTGATATTTTTGAATCATATTAAAATATTGTGACCACTATTATGGTTCTTAATATAAATATTGAAAAATATCAATGTCAAAATATTTTAATTTTAATAATTTTATTTTATATTATTAGCTTATATTTAACATATTATAACTGTAATATATATTTAAAATGTATCATTTAAATATTAAAATATATAATTAATAATATATTACTATTACAATTAATAAAGTTAAGAATAAATACATGCATTTAATGTGGCGAACGAAGTTTCCAAATATTCTGATGTTTTCATTTATAAAATAATGTATTTTAATTCTATTTTCAAATATTTTTGTTTATATTTACCCTAACTTGAAAACTTCTTGCATGTTTTATTTTTGTTTTTCTTATTATTATTTGATTATAATTAATTTATATTATCGCTAACAAATATATCAAAGTTATACGTTCGACTATATACTTGCTGAATACAAAATTAATCAATTAAATAAAAAATCAATCAATAATAATAATATAATAATTATTATTATTATAAACTGCAAATAAATTTATAAATTTATAATTTATATTATAAATATAACCTAAATTATTAGAGTAAATGATATATTTATAGTTATTAGTAATAACTTATTACTGTATATTTATTATTATAATTGAAGTACATATATATATATATATACTTATAAACAAAATTACATTAATAAATTCATTAAAATATATATTCTTAATAAATATATTTAAATTCCATCATTCTATAATAAATATATATTCTTGAAATGTCAAGTTATATATTTACAGTATACATTGTTTAATTTAATACAACTAATATGATATCTAATATTTTGTATTCTATTGATTTTATGAAAAAATACATGTCAATAAAATATAAATTGTTTTCATATTCAAACTTCTTCGTTTTCATATGCATTGGAAAAAAAATGGCCAATAATAACAAAATAACTCTTTAATATATATAATAGTATTTAGGACAAGCAAACTTAATTAAATCTTAGATATTCCAACTCCTTTACTACATATATTATTTAATATTTGTCAGTACATACATATGTGTATGACCTAATTAAATGTGTAGGTCCTACATAAATACATAAATATATTTTTCTACAAAAATAATACCAACATTTTATAAAACATATATATTATTTGTAATATTCCAAGTTGGAATTTCTAACTATAATTTTCAATATATACATTTTATATAGATATACGAACTATATTATAATTAAATTTGTGTAAATATAAATATTTTATCAAATTTTATAAAAAAAATTATATAACGTGTTTTCGTCCATATTGTAAATATTCTACCGGATACAAACGTATATCACACACAAGTGTATCGGCCCGTATATATATACACTATAAATACCACACAATAGCAGTTCAAAAATACGCTTAATATAATTATAACTATTTTATCAATCATATTATAAGTGGGTACTCTAAAATATGTACAATTCACTAATTTACTTAATTTTTCATAGATTAATCTTAATTAATAAATAATTATTTACAAAGATGCTAGGTATTTCTATTTATTTATAAATTAAAAATACACTGCCTCTATCTTATGCATATACTGTATACTGTGAACCCTGTATTCCCAAAAATGCGATATGATCATTTATTCATTCATAATAACATTTCAAATGATCTCCATAAGCAGACCGTGTCCTGTAGGACATGCCCTTGGTCGGAGTATCTATTTATAAAATATTGTATACAATAATGCATATACAGTCAACTCCCTATAAGTCGGACTCGCAAAGGGACCTGGAAAATTGTCTGACTTAGCGAGATGTCCGACTTATCCGAGATTCATAAGATCATGCTAATAAGACATGCGACGCGCAGCGTAAGTTAAAGGGTTACCAAAATGTGGAATTATGCAAAAATCAATAACATAAAATATGGTATTCAATAATAAGTATACTTACTAAAATTATAATATACATTATTCAAACTAAACATTTCTGACATTTTATAAAAAGTCCTACTTATCCAGTATATAAATCATAAATTTTATATAATATGTGTCCGACTTATAGAAAAGTCCGACTTATCAAATCCAACTTATCCGACTTATCCGATTAATTTAACATGGATCTAGATTCAAATCCAACCAAACCAACTAAATGTGTCCGACTTATCGAGAAGTCCGACTTATCCGTAGTTCGATTTACCGAGAGTTGACTGTAATAACATCGTAATAAAACAATATGTTATTTCACTCATATGTATGTGGGGAACACAGCGCGTATAGCAGCGCGTACACACATCGCAGTGTTGGCGACTGTCCGCTATCACTATTGATGACGGACATCACGTGAGACACGTGCCGGCCGGCCTCGTGACACCTCCGGGGCATGTGTGTCGGTAGTGGTGGTGGTGGTGTGGGTGTACCATTCACTTGTCGTTATCGCAAATTCACTCACTGAACATTGCCGACCGATCATGCTGATCTGCTTAGCGCCTAACTCATAATATCGTTATGTAACACAGCACACAGCACACAGCGTTATGTCATCATATATATAGTATACGTGCATAGTATGTTATATATTTGGATTACAGTATTTGTTCAATCATATTTTCTAATATTAAAGTCTATATTTTATTTGTATATAATGTTATCATAACAAATCAAATCGATAAATATCTATAGATATTATAATAATTATAAATACAAATTCAAACAATATCAATAGTATTAAGAATAATAATAATAATTCGACTATGTATCTTAAACATTATATTATCGAAATGCCACCTAATCTAGGTGTTTTATAGGCGTATTGTTAATATTTAATTATTAAATTATAATATATTATGATAAAAATAAAATCATTTTCATTTTAGTATACATCGAATATGAATATTATTATTATTATCATATATGATAGTATTACATATATATATATTTATTTTTTATTTTTTTTTATTTGGTGGAGTCCATATTTCCCATCCAGGAACTTAGATGAAGTTTTCACTTATAACCATATATGGCTCTAATGTCCCTTTGAAGCTGCTATCATGTTAAGGCATCCATGGTTTTAACGAGAGCCGATCATATATTTATACACAATTAATATATATATATATATATATATATATATATATATATTATAATATATACATATATATGCGGAGTACGTCGTATATACATGCAGCATAGAGCAAGATGTATATATTACGTACGTATATATACACATAAAACTAGAGTTTTAATTAAACTTCCTTTAGGCCCTAATAACTTACTCGCTAACGCGTTCAGGGATACAACGGGTCGGGTCGGGATGCATCGGGTCGGGTCGGATACTGGGGTAGTGGTGATTTACGTCCCTTACGGTCATCGGTGTGTGACAGGCGTGTCTTCCTCTAAGTGGGTGGTCTAGCTGGACTACTCGATTTTAAAGATAGGGCGGCGCTAGTGGCGCTTGTGGTGCTTATGGTGGTGGTGGTGGCGGTGGTGGTCACGAGCCAGGGTCATAGTAGACACTAGTGGTCATCACCGAGTGGTTGCCAGCATGGGGCACACCACCACCGCCACTTACGGCTAGAATCTTTATCTCTACATCCGACGACCACCACGAATACACTTTGTTATCTCTACGCTGGTGGTGGTCGTGCTTTATTGTACAGCGGTCCATATATGAAGTAGGCGCATGTCTAGTGAGAAATAGCACACGATACGCGTACGCACATGTGGAGCGCGCGCGTAAGGGGCGTAAGGGGCAATCGCGTTGCAGGTATCCTTCTATATAACACATGTAGGACCTATATTATTGGTGTGTGATCTTATATAATCTCATATATTATTAGTAAATCCAATACAATTATATATATATAACTGCCTGTTTGGCTCAGTTTGCTAAGGCGTCAGTAGGACGCGGGTTCGAGCCTCGTCCGGACTATTAAAATATGTCTTAAAATAATATTTAGAAGTTATACAATTGTGTATAAATAAATGATCGACTCTCGTTAAAACCATTTCTTAACTGATGCCTTAACATGAGAGCGGATTCGAAGAGACATTGGAGCTATATGGCTATAAGTGAAAACTTCATATAATTTCCTGGATAGGATGAAAGGACTTCACCAAAATAACAATAACAATAACAATAACTATATATATATATATATATATATATACACTGGTTGTGTAGCCCAATGGATCATTAGTGTTAAGTAACTTACTGGAAATCGATATATTGCAGTTTTTGACTCTATGAAGTTAGTCTTCGCGCGTTTATCAATAACTAAGTAAGCAAAACACGTGAACATTATATTTAACAAAGTGTATGGTGTATAATTCTGGAACCCTGATAATTATTTATAAAATGTACAAGTCAAAATCTGCTCGATAGTTGTCTAATATCATTTTTCTCCGCTAGTTGTTTTGTTCAACACAAATATATATATATATATATTTATATAAATCTATATATAGATATATATATATATATATATATACATTTTACATTGTCAATTATACGGTTAAGTACACGTATTACATAAATTGCATAACGTAATATTCACTATGTTGATCGATAACAAAACGCAGACGATAAAATGTACGAGGAAAGGGTGCTCTTGTTCCGCCTTTGTTCCAGGAAATGTGACCTTGAGAAACTGTGACACGTGTTATCATGGCTGGATAGCTCATGGTTAGTACAATACACATAGTGATGGTCGTATACGAAATTCTACTGTGCATGCTAATTAAAATTTATCTAACAAAATAGATAGTATAAATCTATAGATAGTATATATAGATACTGTATGAATTCATCATATGAATATAATATACTAATAAAATACTTAAGGTAAATTTAGAAAGTGTGTATATAAGATCATTTGATTTTTTATAATTTAAGCTTACCCATATATAAAATAATATTTATTATTTATACGTGATTTAATGAATTAATTTATAAGCATTCGTAGGAACACACACTCACACATACACACGCATACATATGCATACAAACATACAGATACATACACACAAACAAACAACTACGTATATACTACATTCATATATGTTCACACACAAATACACTTAACCAACACTCGTACACGACCTTCAAGCAATGGTCGCATGTATTCATACTGTTTCAAGAACACACACCCAATACATCCTATTAACACGGCACCTTATTATCGATAGTAAAATTATCTAAAGTACGTATATTATATAGTCTACAAGGGAATTTAATTGAAGGAATTTGTACACGGTTGAATGATTTTATCGTATTGCATCATGGATTGGAATAATACTCTTTAATTTAAAATGTTATAGAATACCCACACCGCAGTCTCTTTGTAATCGATATTTGAAATGAATTAATATTCCACCGAAAAGCATAGGTATTTAAACGGATTAAAACTCACATAATGTATATTATAAAGAATTACTTGGGTTATTGATTTAGTGATTGCAGTGGTTATAGCAGCAACCTTCTATAGGTATATATATATATATATATACACTATAGTATATATATATATATATATATATATATATATATATACACTATAGTATATAATCTATACAATATATGAATAGTATGCATATTCTTAGTTACCTATAGGTAATATATTACATCACATATTTCATTACCTATTACATATTAAAGTCGATAGCGGATCTTTTAAACTGCTTTTATAACACGGCAATGATATTCACTGTTTACTTGAATAATCTTCCTTCCCATCGATATCTCAAATGGTCGCACTTTCTCCGATCCTTTCATAGAATACTTGCAACATATTATACTAATTAGATATGTTTCTATTTTAGCAATAGACTATATTTCGTAAACAGTTAGTTTTCCTACAAGCTTAATTACATTGAAACTTTTATTAACGAGCACATTTTGAAACCAGATTGTCACAATATCTGACTGAAATAATGTTAATTATTGTATATATATCAACACAAACTAATATGATTCTCGTGTTTCATTAATTTCGATTCCTTTATTGACGTATGCGAATTGTTCACCGACTAGATAAGAGTGGTTACACATAATCTAAACTATATTATGATTAATCTGATCAATAATCCATATTCTCCATTCCTATACACCCCCTTAACAGTCACCAAACATTCGAATTATGAAAACGTACACACACAAATATCTATGTTATCGGTCTGTATACCATATATGGTATATATATATACTATAGTATTCAATAATTTAGTTTGGTAATAATGGTAGTATTGTGCCAGATCACTACATGAAACCATGACCCCATATAAATGTGTAGCGATATTTAAAATGAGATTAAAGAAAATATTTGCCAGACACATGTACATTGTACATCTGTACATTGTACATCTGTACATTGTACATCTGTACATTGTACATCTGTACATCATAATTTGTCATATTTTGTATGACATCATATTTTATTTTCCTCGCAGTATTTATAAATATTTTTTAATAATTTCTTTTATATATTGTTATTTAATTGTCAATAATTATGATCTATTATTATTTTTTTATATTCCATATTTCCATGAGATTTCCACGATATTTCCATTCACAATTTCAAACAAAATTTGGAATTTTTAATCATCGTGTTCAAAACTTTACTAGCAACATCAAATACAACAATAACATACACACACATCCGCACATATGCATACACATAGGCATAGCTAGCTATATTTGCTGATATTATATCATAGGTATGATGTCACCTATGATCTTGCAGGCTATATATTCCGTACCCTGCATAGAATACTCAGTTAAGTAACCACGAATACACGTTTCTTGGCGTCGGAAGCACGTCGCATGCATATGCATACACATATTTACGGTAAATACACCGTGTGGTGGTAGGAATGGACGACGTCGGTAAGATTACGTCATATGAGCGGCGCGGGGTTACGCAATCGTTCGGTGCTGGTTGTCGCTGACGTAATTAATCGCGCGACCCTATCGATAATATCGATCTCCGCCAGCGCCGCCTAGTGCTAGACAACAATCCTAGGCCGACGTGTAGTAGTAGTAGTAGTGGCTGCTGCTGCTGCTTCCTAAGACGTCGGACGCGTCCTTGACAACCGTGTCGCCATTGTTGCGGTCACGTGTGTCGGTGTGTGTGTGTCGTAACGATGATTCATAATTCATGCGCCGCTAGGCCCTCTCCTCCGCGATAATAAGATGCGTGCGTGCGCGCGTCTGTCCGCGCGCTTGAGCAGGTATCGCGCGTTTTCTCGTGCGTTTTCTCGTAGATTCTCGCGAGAATTAAGAATTCGATAACTGCAGATATACGTACGACGTACGACGTATTCGACTAGTGCAATAATAGGTACATTGTGTGTGGTCTACATTTTGTGTATGCATGTGTGTATATGTGACATGTCACATGGTGCACCTGCCAGAGTGTTCCCCAATATCGTCGTATATTAATTATGCGTAACACTGTATATGTATTACAAGTAGGAAATAGTTATAATTAAAAACGCGATATTGAGAAATGCGTATTTTTCATTCCGTAAAAGTTCTGGTTTCCAATGGGTTATACACTTAATAATAATGAGTATTATAATAGTTATAACACATATGAATAACATATATGCATAATACCTTTCTACAATAAGTAATGCTATTAACGTGTATATATTCTAGTGTTATTGGTGTCAGCTAGGTAAATTATATATTTTTGTTAACACAATAAATATGATAATAAGTAATTATTAAGATATTAATAAAACAAATTGTTTAACATGTATTTGATTAAATAATAGTTTAAATAAATTATCATCGATAATTATAATGTTTTCTATAATGTAATATTAACAAACATGAGTTTCTCATTTATAATGTATTCATAATTCACTCACCAAATATATTGTATAACATATATATATATATATATATATATATATATATATATATATATATATAAGTATGGTATATTATAAGGTTATATGTTTATAAAGTTATAACCACAATATATGGTGTGTATATTTGATTATATATTGATTATATTTATATAATATGAATATATATATATTACCTGATTCAAATGTAATATGATTATTTCATACACGTATATACTATTATATAACCACGTGATATATTTAGGTGCATTCAATATGATGTATTATATATATATATGATAGTCTATATATATTATCCTATTCAGTTGAAGTATTCTAAGTAGTATTTACTATAGTTATAAGTTAACGGGTTGACTGATGAGTGATCTAGTGTCATCAGAGTGACTCCCTTGTGTCACCAAGTGAAAACAAACCACAACCCATAATGCATATATTATATATAATATATACCATATCTCACAATATTGTTTATCGTATGCGAGCGTGTAAACTGACATATATACATAAGCATACATACTGTCCTATATGTCAGTATGCCTATATACCAGATTCACAATTTATTGTTGATCACCTATAGGATATTCATTTTTTTAAATTGGAATTCTGAATATCAGTAAAATAAAAAAATATTAAACTGAGAATTAATTTACTACAGGGATCCAAAATTTATAATGCATAGTTACTATTAAATTATAAATAAACAAGATGTTATGTAATATATTATATACGACTTATTTCAGGAAATGAGGTTTCTAGATCTGTAATTGAAATAAGAGAATTATAGATAATAATTTATAGATTTATAATTATAATAATAATTTATACTCATTATTTAATTACAAATAATCCTTAATGTATGTTTATTATATATTATATATACATATATGCATATGAATACCGTACATATATACATATACATTGTACATTGTACAGTATACATTATAAATTGTACATATACACATTACATGAAAGTAATCAAAACTAGATATATATATAATTATGTTACTGTATATTTTATAAAGTTATAACGTTATAATAACTAGTCATGTATAGATATATTTATATTTTATTTTTTATAAACTATATATATATATATATATTTGTGTATTCACACAACTATCAGTAATTAATAAAAATACAGTTTTAACGATAAGATTAGGTAAAGATGAAACGTAGAACTCTTTGTTTATTTAGATCACGTTAGCGCAATCTTTTATCGCCGCGACGTCCCATAATCTTTGGTAAATATAGCGGCGGCTGGGCGTGTCGCGCGCGGCCAAAGGGGCGTATTCAGAAATGTAGTGACGTGATGGATGAAAGCGGGTACACGCGCTGCATGGTACACATAGCCGTTGCTGTGGTAACGCGGGCAACTGATTAAGGACAGGTGTTAGTAAACACATCGGTTGATGGGAAAGTGTGCGTGCGTGCTCGCTATAGTGTGCGGCGCACTGTGCGCTGCCACGAGTCAGGGGTCGCCACACCGCACACACACACGCGCACACGCACTAATTATAGAATTTAGTATCGTGTTTAGCGAACAGGAAATGACGACTACGAATTCCACCACGTCTGAGAATATATTGCGCGTAACATGCAAACTCTGTAGAAGTATTCACATAAATGCACCTATTGCAACCATATATGTATTGTTTTATACAACAGTGCGACGTAATTGTATGTAATGGATGTCAAGGTCGTGTGTGAGGCGTATTAACATCACACATATTATCTGAGTGGTTAATAGTTATCGGAAAAGTTTAAAGTGTTCGTCATAGTTATGTAATAATATATTATATTTTATATATACCAAAATCGGTGAACTTTCGAAAATCAATTGTTTCGAAGTGTTGCGAATATAACCTCTATAAAATCAAAACTTACGTAATGTGAGTTAATTAATTTTAATCTTAATAACATTATTTATAGAAAGGGCGTTTCCGTTTAAAGTATATCTTATGACTCGAATGTGTACACTAAATATTAATAGAATGATACTTATATATATAGGTATATATATATATATAATTTATATTCGCTGTATAAATTATACTTTATATAGAAAATAGTATACTCTTATTATTAATAGATAATTATTAAAGTATAAAATACAAAATATATATCAACAGTCCAATAGTATATACCATTTGCAGTTTATCTAATCATTATATAATACGTTAGATTTGAAAACATCATTAGTTAATTAGTACCATTATTATAATAAAAGTATACTTAATATAAAGTTAGACAGAATAGATTGATATCGCTATAGCGATAATTTATTATAGAAAATTATAGGTATATTTAATTTAAACTATATATAGTTTAAAACTATAGTTAAACTATAGTTAAACTATAGTTTAAATTATATTATTATAATGTTCTATAATAAATGTATAGGTATATATAATACCTTATTAATTTTATAAATGAATATGTAATATAAAATATATTCCATTACATATGTAATAAGTAATATATACAACTATACATAACTACATAAATGTATCCATTTGTATATCATTAAAATAATATATATATATATATATATATATATATATATATATTTATATATGTATATATATTTATATTTCATTTGTAAAACTTTAAATGAAACAATATAAGGATACATGCCCTATAGTACAATGTGTACTGTGTACAAAGTATACTTTGTACACATTATATATACTGTGTATGCAATATATATATATATATATTGTAAATTTACATATTTGTAATACAAATTTAGTATTACTAAATATATCTAATCCCGAAATTAAATATTGTTATAATTATAATTATATGCAATTATTTGTTAACACTATAATATATATGATATACTATATATATATATATATATATATATATATATATATATATATATATATATATTTCGTTATAGTGTACATGTCATTAACTTAATTAAAATGGTGCACCATGGTATTTGGTTTCCTATATATAATTGTTGCATAAGTACACATATGGTTATATAATAGATATGCAACGTTACTCGCGGGAAACCCGTAATAATTCTGCTGCAGCATCCGCGAATACTTCTATCAGCTTTATTCTTCTATTCGTGTGGTGGGCGTATCTAAATAGATAGACCACGCCCCGGCGCACGTGTGTGTGTGACGACATCGCAATAAATAATAGATGACCAATGGAGCGCTGCCGTTGTTGTATTGTTATTTTAGAAGTTTGTGTCACCGCGTATCCTCTCCATCTCTCCATCTCTCTCGACGCCAGCCTACGTTTAATTAATTAACTTATCCAAACAACAGGACGCTATCCAAGTACTGGTACAATGCACAGTAAAACATACGGTGTGTATATACATCCTATTGTTTCCAGCTATAGTTTCTATATATTATATTGTAATACAATGCGTAAAATACATGCATCCACATAAATATATATATAACATATACTAAATTCATATATATATATATATATAATTGTGGATTAGTATATGCATGCACTATATGCATTGCAAATGGTATACGATATAATTCATACACGCTTATATATATAATATAAATAAGGAATATAATATTTTATATATTGAACAAATTTATAACAAAATAATATTTCCATTGATATTTCGTTATTGATGTATTTATATTCTCTAGAATATATATTATATATATATATATATATATATATATATATATATATATATATATATATATATATATATATAGTTATATATAGACGGGGTATAATCATATGCGGATCTTACATTTGAATTTATATGGGGCGTATGCATTTAACCTCTAAACTTACAATTCAATTGATTACATAACTATTATATATATATATATATATATATATATATATATATATATATATATATATATATATTCGAATATGATTGTAATCCCTATAAACATATATCGGTATATATATATATATATATAATAGTAATAACATCTCGAACATAAATATATAAATATAATACAATCACCGAAATATTAGCATGCACAATGCACATACTTGAATAACACTCCACTATCACGTAACGATCACTATTACGTAACAGTCGACGTAATGGTGATCGCGGACATCAAAAGGAGGCGCTGCGGACGGTAATCAACGCCGCCGAGATACGGGGGCGAGGTACTATATCGGTTTTAAACACCAAAGAGGTCGTATCGCTACACCCCCCCCCACCCCACACTCGGTGCCATCCTCTATTTCTCGGTATACCGACGTATACGTCGTCCACTTAGAGGCCGATACCGACGCACGCACGCACGCACGCACGCAACGTTCGTGCTATCTATCTGCATCCGGCACGCCTATGCATGTCGATACGTGTACGCGAGATGTCTACACGGTAATAGGTGGATGCGATAGGGGCGGTGGTAGTAGCGATGGGGGCATCGGTAGTGGTGGTGGTGGTGGTGGTGGTGGTGTGAGGTTTGATTGGGTTACGAGGGCACGCGCGACTGACACGCGTGGAGATATCGGTGACAGCTGCAGTCAGCGTTGGCGGCAGTGGGGTACGGTACGGGGGTACGGTACGGGGGTACGCTGTGTATAGACATTCTTTCGAAGCCAGCGCCACCGTTGTGCAATGATATATATAATATTATATAACCGAACGTCAGTCGGGACATTGTGGCATTGATGTAAATCTGACATTCATAAATAAGCGCGATCTTGTTGTTGACTGCGTCGACGGGGATCTTGTGTATGTTTATCGCCGATATTAATGTATCTACGGCAGCGGAAGTGCGTGCGTTAGCGCCGCGCTGATCTATTTATAGAACTCATACAACAACTTCTTCGAATCGTGAAAACACGTGTAACTTTATAGCTCTTAATATACCTACATTGTAGGTCCTACGTTAATTAACCAAATAAAACTCTAATGTAGTACATTTATATATATATATATATTAAGTATGATGAATATACTCATAATACATTCGTGTTTTCATATATGAAAACATTAATGTATCATTAAGATAACCTAAACGATAAGTATAGAAGATATATTAAGGATTTCATCCAAAATTATCAAATATCATTGCCATATCATCATACATTTTATAAATCATATTTCAATATAAATTTCAAATTAAATTAAATATAAAATATATATATATATATATATATACTATAATAGTGGAATTTTCTATATGTATATGTGTGTTTAGTATACATGTATGTGGGTGTAATTCTTTGGATATCAAGAACGCTCGAACAAAATTCAAAAATATACCCGGATACGGATTATATAGATTAGCTTCTATATATTCATGAAAAACTTTATTTGTATCTTCATTTTAGCGATAAATGGTAATATCATATATGACCTATAGGTGAAATATTGAATTTGGCGAAATATGTAAATGGAAAACAAGTGTATCGCGTGAATAAAGTGAGTTGGAATATGTACCATTTTCGTTAATTAGTAACGGGGTTAAATATTATATCTACAAATTAAATAGAGATTTAATTATTGACAATGAAAACAAAAATTTTAAAAAATTATATTAGATTTAATTTTGGAGTAATAATACGATACAATTATAATATTATAAATTGTATTTGTTTAAGTCCTATTTCCGGGTGGAATATCGATATAAATTATATTGGTTTCCTACCTATAATATTCATATTTAAATTATATTTTATATATGATAAAATAAACATAATTATATGATCATTTATTCAGTCAACAAACATATAATTACTAATATATTCTGAAAATGTCATCAATATTTGAGCATTATTTACATAGTTATTGAATTTTTGTAAGAATAAAATGATACTAAAATAATTATTCTAGTGTGTGGAGTTCTAGAGTTATTCAAGTTTGAAAATAACATCTATTTTTATTAAAATATAGAGCTTATTTGAATAAAAATGACATACTAATTGTGTAGTTATGTTTATTATACAAATATAATATGTATTATACATAATGTATATGATTTATGTATATCATATATACAGTATATGTATCTTATACATATTTAATACAAATCCACAATATGATATGTAGGTATTATATCTATTTTATAGTAATCAAAAATATATATGTATATTATAATATATATATATATATATATATATATATATATATATATATATATATATATATATAATTATGATAGTAATAGTAATCCAAAATATTATATTAGATAACAAAAATATTAATTCTGTGAAATAACTTTATATAAACGTATTTTTGCAGTATTTTTTAGAGATTATTTCTTATCATTATTTATTCTCAAAAATAGGTCAATATGTGTTATTAAACCTTTATTTGTATATTTGATCAATCATTTTGAGCTCTAGTATTTTAATTTGAGTATAATAACATCTCAAATATTACATATTTCAAATATTTTTTTTTGTAATCCCCTTAAATCTGCTGTTATGGTTTGCTGGGTATAGGCTGAGCTGCTTCAAAATAAAATGTATCAAAATAAAAAAATTAATATTTTGTTAATTATCGTATTTTTAAAAACAAAAAAAATCAATAATAACATAATGTAATCGTAAATTAAGTTAGGATGAGCTGCTTCAAAATAAAATGTATGCGGTGTCGATTTATTTAAATATTTAGATACACGTAAACTGTTATCCTAAAATGTTATAAAATAAACAATAAATCGATAATGTAGGTACTTAATTTCTAAGTACTGCAGAATTAATCTAGAAAATTATAAATATTTAATAAGAAATTAATTTAAATGAATTAAATAAAAAAAAATTATGAAACAAATTTATAAATAATATATACATTTTATTTGTTAATTAGTTATATTTTTTATATATATATTATACTATGAATCATATAACACATAGCATATTATTTATTTTAAAATATTATTTATATATTACCTATATAAATATATATCTCGTTTAATATGCAAATTAAGAAAAAATGTTATATAAATGAAATATTTCAATTATAATTTGTATTAAATAAATTACAAAATAAAATTATATATATATATAAAATGTTATATATATTATAAGTATCATTGATGCATTAATAAATAAATATATTATATAAGTAAAACAAATTATATATATATATATATATATATATTTAAAGTATTATTCACGTATTATAGATTCGGCACAACATGTATGTTATTTTGTTTACAAATATTTAAATATTATTAGACTAATTAGTTGAATATAAATTAAAATTGTAAAATTATAAGTCTATTTAATTATACATATAGGTAGTTAATATTATATATTTAGTATACTAACATTAGCAAAGTATAAGTTACAGTATTCGTGGTACTATTTCAGTATTTATATTAGTAATTTGGAACATATTAGCAATTATTCATTAGTAATTATTCATTAGTAATAATACAATATTTAGTAAATGGTCGTCTGTTAAATATGTCAAAAATAAAACCAGAAAGTACTATATCAATCATATGACAGGTGGGTGTGTCTTTTATTGGTAAAAAGTGAAAATATAATGATACCAAGGACAGGATGTCTTCTAGATGTATCTGCAATGGTTAATTTGTTTACCTATATTAAATTATATTTCAATGATTTCAATCTTTGAAATAAAGATATAATATATATATATTGATTTATTTGTAAAATAAAATACATTCATCACTTTTTTAATTTGTATTTCTATATAAATTGTTATTAAAATTACGAATTTATTTAAAAATTCGGTTTGAATTGAACGATGTTTTTCTATATTATTTATGTAGACATTCCAAATAATATAATGTGTATACTACATTATATGATTTACATATTTTATTTTATTGTTTACATATTATGATTTTAAAATAATCATATTGAAATCATTGATTTAAATAAGAATTTTTGAAATTAATTGTGTACTTTAAATTAAATTGTTACTCCTCGACCATTATGCAATACGATAAAATCACTCGAGCGTCAAATAAATATATGTTAGCAAAATAAAAAGATGTTAGCAGACGTTAGCGGACGTCCTTGATTATACTATATTTTATGAAATCCTAATTATATCCAAAGATTTTCCTAAAGAAAGATATCTCACTCTAATAAATTTGTTAAATTAATGAAAAATTGCGTCACCTGTAGTGATAACTATTTTAATTCGATTTTAGTTTATATTTGTTTACATGCCAATTTGAAAAATATAATACTATTATAAATGAAAATATAATACATACTTAATTTATAGTTTTTTTTTAGAAATATAACATTATTTTATAATTAAAACCATTTTTATTAAAATATACAGCCATATTCGATAAATATAATAAATCAATAGATTCATTTCAATGTAAAATTATACATATTTTGTAATTTTCTAAAGTATTAT
>OZ025239.1:49712112-49714612 GCA_964019155.1 Osedax fenrisi
AGTAGTAGTAGTAGTAGTAGTAGTAGTAGTAGTAGTAGTAGTAGTAGTAGTAGTAGTAGTAGTAGTAGTAGTAGTAGTAGTAGTAGTAGTAGTAGTAGTAGTAGTAGTAGTAGTAGTAGTAGTAGTAGTAGTAGTAGTAGTAGTAGTAGTAGTAGTAGTAGTAGTAGTAGTAGTAGTAGTAGTAGTAGTAGTAGTAGTAGTAGTAGTAGTAGTAGTAGTAGTAGTAGTAGTAGTAGTAGTAGTAGTAGTAGTAGTGGTAGTAGTAGTATTTTGTTTTAATGGATATGTGTTTAAAGGTAAGTCATATTAGTTTTTTTCGGTAGCATGTATACATATATGACTATAGTCTGTATTCGTTTTGGAAGCTTAAAAATAAGTCTGAAGGTTTGGTTGGTAATTTTGTTAAATCTATGTGTGTATATGCTTTTGCATGTATGTAGGGGAGACTAACCTAATTCGGACCGGCTAAATACAAATGGCTCTAGAGCATTTAATAATTAATATGTTTCAAACATTTTAATTTATTATATAGATAATTATATAAAGATACATAAATTTATAACATTGCCTAACAAAATATTTGTAGTTAAAAAGTTATTTATAAAATACAAACATTTTATTGTTTCATTTTTACCCTAATTTGGACCACTTTTTTTTATGTAATTTTATATACATTAATGATTAATACATATATAATTAGGTTATAAATTATGATTTAATATAAATAATCAAGTTTATTACATATATTCATTTGTTATACTAAATTTAAAATAAACAAATTAAAAATAATATAAAATATAAAAATTAATAATAAAGATTACTGAGTTCAATACATACAGAACATGTCATAGGGTTTGACACACACATACATATTATGAAACCATTTATTAAATTGTATACATTAAATACTAGATTCGGTGGAATCATCAATTTCTTCAAAGCATGCACCACAACATAATAATGTTACTATGGAATTGATATTTTGTTTCAATTGTTTTGATTGTTTTTTTTTTGCATTTCTGTTCCATATTTTTTGTTCTTTTTTCTCTTTCTCCTAATTTTGTATTGATTCCAGTTCTTATATATATGATGATGAAGTTAAAACTAAGGATTTTCCTTTTTTCTCTTTTTCTTATTACAAGAGGTATTTGATTTTCTTTTTAAATATGGAGATAGTTCACATACATGTACAATTGGTAGATTTTCCTTCTACATTTTTATAGATTTTAAATTTTATTTATTATATTAAATTAAAAATTATTAAAAACATATTTAACAAAACACCATTTTTAAAATGGTAATATTTAATATATGGTCCGAATTAGGAAAATCACTACGCATATTTATAAGTTAACTAGTTAAAATAATTTATTTAAAAAAATTTTATTATCGTTTTATTCATTACTAAATAGAATATTATGTTAATTTGAATATTGTGTATTAAATAGTATTAAAATAGTGACATATATAGGAAAATAGTAATAATATTATGTACATTTACATTCTTAAAAGTAGTGTATTAAAACCTTTTCGATTAACATTTTAAAATATAGTATTTAATTATTTAATAAATATAAACAACTTCTATATTTTGTGTTTTTGATTAAATTTGATTAAATGGTTGAAAAGAGTAATATTGGAGGTGGTCCGAATTAGGGTAGTCTCCAAAAACTATAGTGTGTGTATGTGTGTGTATACACACGTATACAATGATATGATGTCATACACTCGAATTATACACATATTCGACGAGGCTGATGTCATAAATTCATCTTGTATCAGTACCTTTTTAGGGGAATTCTGTTGGCGGTTGCCCCCCACTATATGTGTTACTCCTTATTTTTATATTTTTTCCAACAATAAAATCACATTTTTCATAATCAATTATTTCATAATATTATTTATATTAATTAGTATACATCGGTAGATATATTTTATTAGATCGTTGTTCATATACAATTGTGATCAAAGTAATGCTTTTTGGAATAGCCCCTCCCCACTTTTAAACGATACACTGCATTGTACTCGTGTACAACGTAGCATTGTTACACGCGAGCATTATACACGTGTACATTATACACTGTACAATGTGCACTACAAACGCGTGGGTATACCCATATACACATCGCCTACGGATTAATTACATACGAAATACTTTATTATCGTTGTGTGTGTGTGTGCGCGTGTGTGTGCGTATGTGTGCGATAGAGTGTGTGCGCGCGTGTGTGTCTAATTGTTAATCGTAGAGCTTCCGTTGTTCCGGTTATACTGAGGCTGCGGCTAACAGCTGTCGTACCCGAAACACTCGTTAGGGGGACGGCGGCACTCGTTAGGGGACGCTACCGGTAGTCGCTAGGTGGCTCGCTAGTGGCGCTAGTAGTACTAGTAGTAGTACTAGTGGCGCGCCTACAGGCAAAGTCGGGCCAGCATCGCGTCGCACTTTTTACCGCCGACCCTACTACTACTGTTACTACTATTAGTAGTGGTGATAGTGTTATAG
>OZ025239.1:49717112-49807112 GCA_964019155.1 Osedax fenrisi
TATATTTATATATTCATGTACATTAATATATATATATATATATATATATATATATATATATATAATATTATAAATTATAATACCGTATATTTAATTTATATTATATATATATATATATATATATATATTAACTTGCACATAAGCTTACATATACGCATACATATTCGCACTAATATATTATTATAAATATATCAATACATTTACGTACATGCGTATGATAACTAAAATAACTACACCGCCCTCCGTAGCAATGGATAAACTAAGCGAACGAAGCAAGGTTAAAGTTCACAACGACGTACGAGATTTCACGAGGGTCGACGAGGTGGTCCAAGCTAACAGTGTATTCGACCTCGCCAGTCTCATCCTGTATGGTTCTCAGGTTAGTGGTAGGGTCAGACCGGTAGCTGAACTTGTTTTTACGTAATACAGGGTTCAAATTCGCATAATGTGCGTATGTGTGTAAGGTATATATGTGTGGGTGTGTGTGTGGGTGTGTGGATATGTGTGTGCGCGCGCACACTGTGTGACGAAGTGTGCGTTTAGGGTATTAGATAATATACATTATAATTAGGCACCCAATTCTATAGAGTGCAACTATAGTATGTGTGTGTGTGTGTATGTTTGTATATATGTGTGTGTGTGTGTATGTTTGTATATATGTGTGTGTGTGTGGGTGCGAGAAGGTATATGTGTGTGTGTGTGTGCGCGCGCGCGTATGTGTGTATTAGAAGTGATATACAGTGGCGACATATAGCTCGTATTAATATAACTACTTTTATTACTAAATAGAGATGCCTATATTTTATGAATTCCACTAGCCAATTCCTCGAAAATAGCCGACTATAAAATGATAGATATGACGACTATAAAAATCCTATGAAATAAATACTTAGCCTACAATGCTCGATTCAGTGCCCATACTAAATATATATATTACATTTATATATAATATGATATATACACATGTGTATATACAAATATTATCCTTTGAAATCAATAATTGTTGATATACATATACATACCTATAGAATAAGTACCCATATGTATATAATAACGATAATTATCATAGTTTGTGTATAGTATACGACCTAGATGAATGCAACAGTATATATTATATTAAATAGCGATATATTCCATAGCTGTAGTAGTTATCGTTACATACACGATCGCCACTCCGCGCGATTAGACGATATAAAACAAGATTGACCCCATTACGACAGGCTGCTCCAATCAGATTAAAGATACTCCTGGACAGGCTGTTCAGCGTGCTGAAGAAGGAAGACGCCTCCAGGATTATATCCGGTTTCGGATGGACGCCCGAAGATTACGCCAGGGGTTACGTCACGCAGGTTAGACCCGTCTATAGTGACGTCACTCCTATCTATCTATAGAAGAGTGACGTCACTCCTAGCTATCTATAGGATAGTTAGTAACTATGACGTAACTATTAGTTACGTCACTCCTAGTTAATCGAAAACGTTATACACCCGATAAATCCGAACGCGTGCCAGTATTTATATAAGTTCACCCTCACTATTATAATACACGACTATATATATATATATATGCGTGCTGGCGACACACAAAGGGAGGTATTGGGTAACGACTAATGTTACTAATATCGAGAGAGCGATATAGGGGACGGAGAGAGGGGTGGGGGGGATGCTAATATGACTCATCACGCGTCACCCCCGATGATGATCAGCCTATAGATAACCCCGAAACCCCGATGGACACCTCGATAGTGATGTCGCCGCCGATATGCATTGTACGGTGTACAACGTGGCGTGTGCGGCTGTACAAGTAGCGCTTATACACATCCCACAGTAGTGGTGCTATTGCGTTAGGGAATGTTACACGATGCCTTACTGTGGTCGACTGTTGTATACGGATGCGTATAGCATTGTTATCCTTAGTGATATATTAGTGATAGACATAGTCTAGTTAGATATTGTACTTGTAATATATTATTAAAGTTTACTAGTAATATATCATTAAATTATATATATATATATATATATATATATATATATATATATATATCTTTAAGTCTAACGCATCGATATATAGAACGTTTTCTTTCTCTATATCGGTGGTCTAACGATATGTATATTATTAATATCATATGTAGGTATTTTAATATTTCATTTTATAGTCTACTATTATTAAATGTAGGTCACCCATTATATATATAAATACTTGTGTTGCGTGGTTTAGCAGTTGTGAGTCAAATTCGTCAATAATATTTCAACAATAATAGTAGTTAAATTATATCAAAAGAATATTGATATTACATTCATGTAAAATGTTGATACGTTAACCTGTGTGTACATATGTCTGTATATTCTGTTACAACTTAGGTCTACTTTATACTATATATTTATTGTGTACTAGTATATATTATATGTATATATATATATATATATATATATATATATATATATATATATATATATAGATATTTGTATTCATAATAAGTCTGCTTTTTAATACCCCTGGGATGACAATACAATGTTATGTCTGTTATCTGATTGTAGGTCAATTCTCTAACTTATGAATAGAATCAGTAAATACAATATTGTAAGTTGAATATTTATCAATTACTAAATATTATATGATATATCATGGCCTACTTTATCTAAAGGAGGCCATAGATATATATACTTTTAATAATTTAATACTATTTACTTTTAATACTATTACATATAATGTTATTACAATTTACATTGTACATTGTACAATGTACATTGTTAAATACATAAATGTTAATTATTTTATAATTTTTAAAATAGTATCACCTCATATTTTTATATAATTTTAGAAAATATTATAAATATTATGTATATAATAATGGATATACATATAATGAATACACAATGAATTAACATTTATAACTAATTAAATAATTATTGATTTATAATCAATATAACATATTTTATAATAAATATATAAAGTATTCCTATGTATGTAATATTAATTAGAATGATTATTTTATTTATATGAGGAACAAATATAATTATATATCATAAATAGTATAATATATCAAAGTTATGTAATATATTTTCTTATCACATTAATTTATTAATCATAGATGATTTTCAATAAAAAAAACATCAAAGTAATTTTCCAATAAAATATATGTTTATTAATTGTTATTATTTGCCAATTCAGTTAATTATTTTTATATTATAAAATAAAATTGATAACAGCTTATTGTCATATTTAAATAGATTTTCTTAAATTAATTTTATAAATATGCTTAAATTCATTCTAGAAATATATTTGTCATTAAAATAATGTCTCTGATGTTATCACCTTTAAAATCATTTATTTATACAAAAAAATAAAAAAATTTAAATCTAATTAAAATATGTATATTGTAACATAGAAATAATACTGTTACTCTACAGTAACACAATGTGTACGGTAACACAATGTGTACAGTAACACAATGTGTACAGTAATACAATGTGTACAGTAACACAATGTGTACAGTAACACAATGTGTACAGTAACAGTATTATTTCTATGTTATAATGTGAATAATTATTTAATTTCATATCAATTAATCTTTAATGTATATATATATATATAATAATTATGTTATGTATATATGGTACATAATTATGTACCTAATACCATAATTATGTATTATAATAAGCATATTATATATATTGGATAACTATAGAACATATTTAAACTCATCTATGAAATCATGAACAGACCGGAATTAAATTCTCTATGGTGGAATATGATGAAGAGAAGATGATAATACATCAGTTCCTTCGTTTCGGAGAAACTAAAATAATGGCACAGGTTTGTTTATGCTTTATATGTAGTATGTTAGGTATTCTATATGTATTAATAGTGTTTCGATTATTTCCAGTGTATGATATCATATTTATTATATATTTTATAATTGTTATAAACCAATTTAAATTAGTGCTATGAGTGTTTCCCCTTATTTCTGAAAAATAATTTAAATATGTAATAAATAGTGTGTTATCATAATTGTAATGTTACATTGTTTATATAATCTAAGCATTTTTTATTATATATAAATTTTATACTTATACAAATAACTTAAAATAATAATTTAATAAGAATGTTTGTTACGAAATGTCACACTAACAGAAATAGGTGATAGCGTTTAATTTAAAATGCCCATCTCGTACCTAAATAGGATTTCCTGATGCATGAAATGAAGCCGGAGAAACTGGCGACCAGCGCAGAACTCACGCAGATGAGAGGGGGAGCCACCTTACGCAATACATCACCGTCCCAGGTCGGTATCGTACGACACCCGCCCTACAATGTCAGCGAAAGATACACGCCCCCTTCCAGAAGCCACCACACCCAGAATGCCGATACATCGTTCAGTGTTTCAACTCAGAATAACAACACCACCAACAATAACAACAACACCAATAACAACAACAACAATAACATCAATAATAATCAACAATCCATGAATCCAATCGCCGCTCACATTTTACCGGTAATGACCTCTGAACTTAAGAGTTTTCTGGAAAGAAATCAATCTTCCGAATCAAAAGGTTAGATACTAATTAAACCCTAATTTCATCTATTTTAATATCGTGATTTTATTGCAAAACTTAAAATATATTTATATATAATATAATAACGTATATTCTTACTTTTAATTAATATCAATATATTAAATACATCGTAAACGCGAATTATATCAACTAACGTATTACCGAAAATTAAAAATAATCCTCCCCAAGGTTACGACTTCCAGCGACAATCCATAATGACGGAGAAGGTTCTAGAACAGATGAAGCGCGACATGGCCGCGCCGGTGGATCGCTCCACTCCGATGAGTCACTCCGCACCTATGACTCACCCGGCGATAAGTCGTCACGCTATGACTCACTCCGCGTTGTCTCAACTGCAGACCATGCGTCCGTTCGACTTCAGTCGTATCGGGGACACCGTCGGTCTGCCGAGTAAACAATCGCTGGCCAATAGGCTGCCGGCAACTCTATCGGCTCTCATGGCTAACGGTCACATGTTCAGATCGACCGAGCCTACCGGTGGGGCCGGGGAACAAGCGCTGAACTTCTCTACGAAAGATCGCAGCCGTAACGACATCGACGCCGTCTCCTCCAAGAAACTGCCGCTGAAGCCGCTAGACATAGTCCCTCCGGCGCGCGTTAATAAACCTCCGCAGTCGCACCCCAAGTCCGCGAAACGTAGCTGGATATCGGCGCCGGAACACAGCCGTAATACGCCGCCGTCGTCGACGCCCCCCAACGCCACCACTAAGATGGTCGCTCACTCGAAGCCGATCAGCGAGCTACCGATAGGGTCGTACGCCTGCGTTCCGGGCGCGGATATGACCTCACCGAGCGGTAAGAAACGCGTCCTCTGTACCAGCTGTAACAAGACTTTCTGCGATAAGGGCGCTCTGAAGATACACTACTCGGCGGTTCACCTGAAAGAGATGCACGCCTGCACCATAGAGTCGTGTACGATGGTGTTCAGCTCGCGCAGGTCGAGGAACAGACACTCGGCGAACCCTAACCCCAAACTACACATGCCTCAGGTTATTATGCACGCGTGTATGGTAGGTTATATGATCTATGATCCAAGTGTTCAATTTAAAAGTGATATTTTAATTTACTATACATTCGTTATATGTATTATATATTTAAACTTTTTAAATCGCCTACCGAGGAGATAATATTTAATTCATTATTATTTTCATAGACTAGAAGAAGAGTCAATGATATCTCTCATAAACAAGATATAAACGATGTTGAACCAGTTTCTCCGTCTACAATCTCATACAGTATTCCTGTTAGTTTTCATACATTTATTTTATATCCGGTATTATTTATCTACGTACATTAAATTTAAATAATAGTATGAATACATTTGTGTATATCATACAGTATATATATATATATATATATATATATGCTATGGATTTATAGAACTTATAATATATACATATATGTGTATGTATGCATAAACAAGTGCCTATATAAATGTTCGTATTTTTGTACATGTTAAACAATTGTGTATATACAAAATATTAATTTTATATATATTTAATTAAAATCATATTATTTTATAATTAATTATTTCTATCAACTAATCAACGCCTATAATGTTTCTATAGATAATTCTAATTAGTTAAACATTGTTCTAACAGACAACATCTAATTTATCATCGTGTGATTCTTCCAAACAAGACATGCCCAGAATGAAAGCTACCAACAGAATTCATCTCAACGATCACGTTAGTAGATATTCTTCTATCAATATATTAATCATTTTAATAATTATAATTAAATATAATATTTTTTAATTAATTCTTTATATAGGTAATAATAATTTTTGTAACAATGTAGATTATATATAACTTTATATTAAACAACACATTATATTAAACATTGATTAAATAAATAACATATTGATATATTATCCCAAATTTAATTTATTATAAATATTTCCATAATTATATAATTTTTCTAATTTCGTTTTTTATCAACAACAACAAAAATCATACATATGCATATTATATATAAATATTTTACAGAAAATTGATAAATAGTTTAAATTTATAATATAAAATTATATTTATATATATTTTGACATTATTAATAATATTTTAAAATTAAAAAAATGAGTTCAAAATTGTAATATATCTAAAATAATGAAATAAATATACAACGTTAATGGGATTCGATATAGTTTGAAATTATTATATTCATATCTATTTGTATAAACAAACGTTCTAAACCATATATTAATCAGGAGGATCTCTCAAACGATGCGTTGTATCCAGAAGATGATAGTGATGAAGGTGTAGAAGTTACTACTTCTATCGAAACAAGAAACATGATGCCTATATATTGTAAATACGGTGCGTACGCAGAAATCTATTTATAGCATATATATATGTGTTGATTTATACGTTAATTGTGTACAGAATATTATGTATATATATGTGCGCAATCGATTACAGAGTCTCGCTCGAAAAGGAAAGCGAACACCCCCACTAAATACGTGGAAGATGATGAAGAAGATTTCGAAGAGGGCGAAATCAGAAACGAAGAAAATATGGTTCGTACTTTGTAATAGCGTTTAATAATGAGATAATACTCTGTAATGGGTGGCAACGATAGCACATTTATTATATTAGTTTATAATTATTAGTATAAATATATAAATAGTAGTTTTAACGCGCGAAATATATACTCCGAAAGAAAAGTGAAATATCTTCTACTATTATTATAATAATTCTTATACAGGATGACGACGAGCGACCTTGCGACCTAAGGGGACCAAAGTACGCTAAATACGACACGAACAGCTGTTCAACATCATCACCGTCGTCCTCCTCCACCGATATCAGCGATCTAGAAACAAAGGAAGAAGACTCGCTGTGTTGCACTCAATGCGGTCAAATCTTCGAAAACTCCGCGATCCTTACCGCCCACATAGAAGAGGAACATCCTAAAGAATCTTCCTTCGCGACTCCTATCGAAGATTTGTTAGTATTTCGATAGATAGCGCGAGGGCGGTAGGACGCGGGTTCGAGCCTCGTCCGCACCAATAAAATAGGTCTGGCAATAATATCTAGAAGTGAACTCATATAATTGTGTGTAGATAAATGATCGGCTCTAGTTATAATCATGGATGCCTTAATACGAGACCGGCTTCGAAGGGACATTAGAGCCCTATATGGTTATAAGTGAAACTTAACGTAAGTTCCTGGATGGCATGAAAGGACTCCACCAAATAGATAGTAACTAGAGTGACACCGACTCACAAATGATTACACATCGGCTACAGACATTAATCGTGATTATTTTTAATTTAACTATGAAACTCATCTCCCCTATATACTTTTGATGACTCGCGTGATGAGTCATGGTTAGTTAATCGTTGTCAGTCTATTGCTAACTATTACGATTATGCAACTAAATAAAGCGTTATCATCTAACTCTACTATGCGACTACAACAATTAAACTATAATTCGCGTATAATCTATGTATATATCTACGACGCTCTCTCTGTACACAGGTCAGATGCTCAGCCTTCAGACACTCAGGCTTCAGACACTCAGGCTTCAGACAATCAGGCTTCGGACAATCAGGCCTCGGACGAAGACGACAATAACTGTGAGTATTCATCACCGGAAGACAAGGAAATCAATGGACTGTGACACTACGTAGACCTCGTCACACCTAGATTGGCCACACCTCCAACTAGTAGATTGGGAGCCGTGCAATTATTATTATCATCACCGTACGTAATCATTAAAAAGGCAAACCTATGCAAACAAAGTGCCAACGGAAATATTATTTTTATTATTTAAAATGGTCATGAATCATGATTTAAAATAAACGGATTTATTCATTACTAATTTTATTCATTAATTACTAACTTATATAAATAACATATAATGTAACAATTATCTTCATAATTCACTACGAACGATACAATTAAATAAATATATGCGTTAAAATCGTAAATTCCCTATGGAAGGAAGGTCGGGAAGTTTGATGTCTTTTAATCGTTGTTGAATGTTAATTTCTCTCATGGAAGATACAACTCGAGATGGTGCGTTGATTATACCAGCCTGTAATAATGACATCTAGTTAGAATCAGGTGTAAATACATGTAAATCATGTTCTGATATAATGCAATGTAATCACTCGCTGCCGGATGCTTTAAAACATGCACAATAGTCACATACAATTACGTAAGCTTACTATATTCGAGTGGCTACGTTAAATCGATGATTCAGCAATAATAATTATAATCACGATTAAGTAATCAATTATTTTCATTTCCCAAATCAAAAGCGTTCTCACTCTTACTTTATTTCGCACGAAGTCTCTCGATAGACATTATTTCATGCGCATGTAATCTCCGATTTAATGCCACCTACAGATTATAAATATAAATGTGTATCTTTCGACTAATTTCTTAGATTACAAAATGAAAATATTGTATTATATTGTTACTAACAATTAATTGCTCTTGATATTTAGTATATATTAAATAGAAGAGAATAGAATCAAATACATGTAATAAACTTATATTAAAAACTTTCTATTCAATGCAATATACAATTATTGCGGGAGGCATACGAAGAAGTATATATTCATACGCCATGACCTTGATGTGTCAATCAATTTAGAATTATAAACTATTTAAAAGATAAATATAATGATTTAGGGCATGATTACACGGGATAAAGGTGTGTTAAAGACAGGTTGCCTATCTAGACACACTGCTGTGTATACCTATTTAAATGTCGCAGAGCGTGTAAGAAAATAAGTAATCAGATTATAACATTTGATACATACATACTCTATGTAAACTCCCTCACATGTAAGTATGTGATATGATTGCCACAGTCGGATTAGTAATGAACCTAATACACATTAGGTTCATAAGTTGAATATTCAAAGATTATAATATTAACTTATTTTATATATATAATATATGTACATTTACATAATATTTGCGATTTAATAGGATTAATATTGAAATTCCTTTATATTATATTAGTATATTAATTACTTGCATTTATTTATGAATTGGATTTGGGTTCAATTATCAATTTTAGTTCATTTTTTATAATATATAGGTATAATTATTGATTGTAGATATATTATAATATCAATGATCATTATATATATATACTAAATATGTAAATTTAATTACATTAATATATATATAATGTGTCAGTTCATTGATATGAATATAACACTAATTGACTACTGATGTATACTTTAACTTTAAGATCAACATAGGGTAAATTTACATATAAAACATATATATATCATATAGATATATTGGTTACTGCAATTAATAATAATATATCAATATTACAAATATGAAAATTACATATGAAATTTTAATATTCTTTTCTAATTAATAATCTATTTATAATATCCAATAATTTTTAATAAAATTCAATAATAAGTGAACTATGATTAATTTAAATATATAAGTATTACATATTTATTGAATTATATACTATATATCTTATGTATCTAATTTTACATTAATTGTATTATAACTATATCCTCAAGAGATTCCTCTAAAGTTCCATCTAGAGCCTATTCCACATCAAAGTTATACTGAGGATATCGTTAGCAATATTACACTTTTAATGTATCACCTATCTTTTCGAAGACAATATATTGTATATAATCGTCGAGGATATATCCTCGACGATTATATTTAGAAAATGTTCTAACTTCACACGATATCGTGTAGAATAACGATATAAACAACTTTTTGTGTGCAATATTTGTTTTATTCGAATTTAATAAAAATGTCAGATTACGCTAGAAATCACAAGATAATAATTATAAATTCATATATTCGAATATATCATCAATAATATCCTCAATGATAATCATCCTAGGTAATGTTTGGTATGGCTTATGCTTACAAATGATTACATTATGTTCGGCATGCATAAACCAAGGCGTTTTGTTATTATATGTAAACCAAATTTTAATAGTTGTACCATGTCGATTTGGGTATCAATTCTCGATTTTTTCTTCAATATTTTTGTTTATTTATTTTTTTTGTTTACCTAATAAACTATATATTATTATTATTATTATATTTATAATTAAATAAACATTATAACAATTAATATTTTCATATACAAATTTAAAAATGTGTTCATCTATTTAATGAATTATCATTAACAATGTATTACAATATATTAATAAATCAATTAAAAATCTTGATTGAACAATCGATTGAATAATTTATAAAATGTATTGAACAGTTTTCAATGTTGAACACAACTATACTTTATAGTGGCATACTCTTTTATTTCTATAAGCATCTAATTCAAATCGAAAACTGTCTATACAAAATAAAATCTATAATAATAACTAATAGCTATAATATTGATGACAATATTGTATTAGTATATAGTTTATATACATTTAAAAATTATATTAAAAAAGTTATAATTATATTAAAAAAGTTATAACATAATCTTTATTTATACATATATATAATTTAATACAATATTAATGTAAATTGTTTTAATGTTAATTGTTAATTGTCTTTATCACAGGCAAATGTAATATGTTTCTAATTTACTATTGTTATTTTTATATGTGTACTGTTTACATTTTGGTGTTGTTTTATGAATTTATCACTACATATTGTTATATATTATTACCAAATCAAACTTGAAAAAATTCATAATAAATATTCATTCAATTCAATATAAAAGAAATAAATTATTAATTTATATTATAAAATAAATGATTATTAGTTACTTTATTGCAATTATGAAACTATTGTATTGGCTATCATATACATACAGTGAATATGAATAAGAACAAATATCTAAATGATTTTAACTTAACCATATGTAAACATCTAATTTATCATATATTCAAATTTAATCTCTATTTTATAGAGTACAAATTAATAAAAATGTCAATAAAATATAAATTAATAAAAAAATCAGCTATATAGTAATAAAATATGGTAATAAAATGATAATATTTTATATTTGATACATTCATTTAAATTGATATATAAATATATAAAATATAAATTATTAAAAAAAATCAGATATAAGGTAATAAAATATGGTAATATTTTATATTTGATACATTCATTTAGATTGATATACATATATAGATTATATAATATAGTATAATATACATATATAGTGTTAGTAGGCATAGAAGCTCAATAATAGTTTACATATTTAATCATTTTATTCATAACTACATTGAAAACATGTTTATTTATCATATGGTATAGATATTCTATTACATACGACTTCAAGTATTGGTAAATAAACATACACACATTTTCTTTACACTATTGCATAATAGTTTAAAATAGGTCAATAGGTCACATTAGAATTTTTTATAAAAATTATATTCCTACAAATAATTTCGTAATGATTAACAAATATTTTCTGAAGAAATATATATCAAACCCAAATTCACTCAACGTAATTAGTATCAAATATTTGTACTAATAAAGTAGTTAATATCAATCATTCAAATTAATATAGTAATCGCAGAAATATAATTAAAAATTAAGGCGTTCAATAATATTTTAAAACTCTTTAAAGGTATCTTTACAAGTATTTCAGGAAATAATGTCCGGAAAGTCTTGCTAGAAAACGATTTTCTAGCAAGTTGTAGTGGGATACCCCCTTACTTTACAGAAATTATTACTTGAAAACAAAGATATTACTATATATCTCATGATGATTGTTGTTTATTTTTCATTTTTATTAATTTTTTTTATAAATTCAAATTTTTTAATATTAATTATTATTAATTATTTAATAATATATAATATTATATATATAAACTTATTAGATTTTAATAATTACAATATTAGTATATTCCAATATCATTTTAATTGAATACGTTTTGTTCTATTTTAAAAATAAAATGATTTTAATTTGAATTATAAAATTTAAAAAGATTTATAAACAATAACAATAAACGAAGTTGATTGGTTGATTATTAATAGCCTATCATACGATTTCGAGCAATACTAGCGCCAGATATCTTGTAGTGGGATACCCTTCCAGCAACATTATGGAGCAAGATAATATTTCCGGACAGTATTTCCGGCAAGTTGCCAGAAATACTTGTAGTGGGATACACTAGCACCAAAGATTTTCCGAAGGAAAGATATAACACTTACGCGAAATCGTGTAATTCGAATTTGTATACAAAATACCCTGGTGCCACCTATAGCGGGTTACTTTTAGGAACTATGTGTCGTTTATAATATAAATTCGTATTTAACTATACACTTATAAATGTTAAATAATATGCTTTAAATTAATATTTATATGATGAAAACTAAGTGTTCATTACTAATATATAACAAACAAATATGATATTTATGTCTTAAATGCTATAAGTATATATTTAGTAAGTAAAAGTTAATTTATATTGCATGTAATTTAATAGAGCAATGAAAATATTGTTGTATGCAAACAGAGCCGAACCTAAATCTATTTCAGTGATTTCGATACTACTGCTAGCAGCGGTTGGGGATATTACTAAATTACGTTGCATGCATAGGGAGTGTTATATCTTTGCTTCGCAAAATCTTTGCTAGCACTAAAACTAGTAATAATATAACACATGAGATCCTAATTCAATCATTTCAATTTTAAAACTATATGTGATATAAGATTTGATATCACATATGGTTTTAAAATTATATGATTTAGTTCCGATAAAAAATAGGTGGTATATAGTTGGTCCATAAATTTTTTTTTATTTTATTTATATATATAATAATATTCTATGTATATTTTATATCTGTACACAATGTATATTTTGAATTATTGATGGATTTACCAAGGACAGGACATAAAATAATTTTACATACGCTAACATATGTCAAATTATTAATTTCCGCTTGAGTGAATTTATTGTATTGTATCATGGTCCAAGTGTACAAATTTGAATTTGATACAAAAATCAAAGCAAAATCTATTTTTTAAATCAATAATTTCAATATGATTATATTAAATTCATAAACAAATTTAATAGACATTATATTATTTGGAATGTCGACATAAATAATATAAAAAAAACATTGTTCAATTCAAACCCTATTTATATATTTTAATAAAATATTTATATAGAAATACAAAATTAAAACAATGAATGAATTTTATTTTACAAATAAATCAACATCTCTGATATCTTAGATTCAAAGATTGAAATCATTGAAATATAATTAAATATACCACTGAAAGTATCTAGCCCTGAGTACAAAAGTAACCATTGCAAAGATAGCTAACCGTCTTGTACTTGAGCTATTCTAAACTATTATTTAACAAAATGAACATTTGTACGTATATATACTTTATCATATTTTGTCTTTCTAGAAATTATAAACAAATAATTTAAAAATGATGATTTCTAAAAGTATCTTATTCTATTTAAATATCTCTAAAGGAGACACATATGTCATTTAGTTGGGAGGTATTTTTTGAGAATGTTGTCACTTCACATTATCGTCTGGCGATTTGTATTGTCGAATCGTATGATGATTTTGAACTATTCACATCATATTATTATCTAAGGGTGCGTTTTTCGTAACGTACCAACGTCCCAACATCTGTATGATTATACATGTAAATGTAGATGGTACTATGGTACGTTGGTATGTAAAAATGCAACATCCCAACATACCAACATACCATAGTACTAACGTCCCATCTGCATTTACATGTATAAGCATACAGATGTGACGTTGGTACTATGGTACATTTGGTATGCTACAAAAAACGCACCCTAATAGTTATGTTATTGTTTATCATGCTAGATGGTGACAATTACACCCAATCAATATTGACACCTACGTTGACCTACAAATAATACTATATAGAGTATGTGTATATATAATACTTTGACTTAAATAAATATTACTTATATATATATATATATAAATATATATATAATTATTTTGTTTAATGATTTAATTTTTAAATACAAACATAATATGTACGTATTATGTATATATATATATATATATATATGGGTTTGGAAATGGTCTAAATATAGTAAATATTATACCCACTTATATATATATATAATTATGCAATAATAAATGTAATTAATACATACAATTTTCTATACACAATTTAAATAAAATCAATATAGTAAATTAAAAACTATTATAAAATTAAATTATATAAATACTAAAAAAAGTATATATTATAGATATAAATAATATTTATTATTAAACAAAAATATAGAATAATTATAATTGAATTGAGAGCAAAACTAGATTGGAAAATTAAACTGTAACTGATTCCGATATCCTGCTAAAGGGAACAGATTCATACGGATACTCTGATTGTAGGCTTCAATTGAAACACAAGATTTTGTTTACTATTTTAAATATAACTTATATTCAAATATGTAATGGTAACCTCTTGCTTTTCAAGTTTGTTTTGTTCTTCTACTCTAGTCAGTATCTCGACCATATTGGTTTCCAGCACCATTCCTCCCATGCACAGCTCAGATAAGATATAATGTACCTATGAATCACATATAAAGTGATTAACAATCGTTGATTAGTCATTTATTTAATAGTATTGTAAAAATTGTTAATCTAATATTTATACAATATCTGAGTGATAAGTTTGATCTTTATTCAGAGATTTTATTCAATATTTTCGATATCTTAGTTTTTAGATTTTTTTTAAATAATTTATTAAAATAGGTTAAAATATAAATGTTTATTTAATAAACTATATATATATATATATATATATATATATATATATATACAATTATAAATAATAATTCAAAATAACATAATTGAAAATGATACATCATACCTACGTGAATAACTAATTATATGTAGTAAGAATAAGCCTATGAGATAGAATATCACATGCACTAACTATATTTGATTAAATACTCCTATTATAACTCATTAATAAGTTATATATATATATATATATATATATATATATATATTATGAAGTTAGCTTTATCTTTATTACTATGATATTGTAACTTGATAATTGTATAATAAAATGATATAGGTGTATATTTATTTAGTATTTATAGAAACTTTATAACTTATTAACTTTATGCACATTTAGGAATACCAAATGTAATGATTTTTATCTCATTCAAAAGTAACTCGTTTGAAAAAAATGTTGACTATCAATTTAATTATTAGTACTAATTTATTACTAAAAACCCTCTAATCTTGTCCGAAATAATTTCCAGAAATATTATCTGGTTCCATAATGTTGCTACTACCATTCCCACTACAACATTATCAGGTACCAGATAGTATTTAGCTCGACATAGTATGATAGACTATTAATCAACCAATCAAATTTGTTATTTTTTTAATTTAAAATTAAAATTACATAAGCATCAATACATATACTATTATGGCTGCGATTCTACAAAGTAGTATCGGGTTTAAAGGCCTACATGTTTTATATTATAAATTTTAACTATGCAACAAACTGTTGTAAACAAATTATAATGTAATAGATAGGCATGCCTCTCAACATGATTCTATTTTTGTAGAAGCGCAGCCTAAATGAACAGAATGCATTCGTAGACTCAAGTATAATATGATGCAGTATAATATTAATTAGCATACTATTAATTAGTATAATATTAATAATTACATAATTAATGGGTTAATGAGTGGAACACCCCCATAACTTAAGGGCCTTAAGGGATTCTATAATCACGTCAAATAATGGTTATTTGGAAATAAAGTTATAGGACATGTTTAACATGGTGTATTATGTTATGATTGATGGCCATATCATTATTATTCTAGTTAACCAACAATTTTATTAAGTTTGATTTATAAATATATGGATGTTATGATATAACCCTGTAAGATAGTTAAATAGTTTATAATTAAGTATGCTTTTAGTTTATAGTTTATAATTAATTAAGCTTTTAGTTTATAGTTTATAGTTATAGTTAATATATATACGCTACTATATTGATGGTCAATATTAGTATGAATATATATATTAAAGTATAATATATAGACAAAGAAAACCATTTTTTAATATTAAATGAATTATATTATTTTTAAGTTGATTTTCACAAAATATTAATTTGTATTAATCTTAAAACATTGAAATATTTTTTAATAATAATATAATAATGAAAATAGAGAGAGAGAGAGAGAGAGAGAGAGAGAGAGAGAGAGAGAGAGAGAGAGAGAAAGAGAGAGAGTGGGAGAGAGAGATAGAGTGAGAGAGATAGAGTGAGAGAGGGGGGAGAAATACGCACACACACACATACACCTCTGACCTTGTCTACGTGGAAGATGAGATCAAGTTCGCAGACATTCTCGAAGCACTTGTCGAGGGTTTCGACGAACACCTGTATGAGGTCAAGGATGCCGAGTTCTGATTCGCTGGAGTCTACGCAGAACACAAAGTACAGCGTCGCGTAGTGCCGGTAGATCAGCTTGCAGTCGGAGCCACCAATCAGGCTGGTCATGTAATGTATGCATTAGTGGTGGTGAGAAGGGGAACTGAATGAGTCAGTGATTCGGTGTTAGCATTTCATTAAAACTAAGCTATTCGAACGATCTATTAGCAATTAGTTACCAATGAAACTTGAAACTGATAGTCATAATAAGTAATTTGAACACTATTGAAGTGGGCATATATTAATTAGTGTAATGGTTATCGAATTATATAGTTTAATATATTTAATTATCTAAATATTAATATAATAATACTGTATCTAATATAATATTTTGAGAATAGATTGGCATATTCGATATCTGCGCTTAAAATTCATGTATATCTAGATATCATAAAATATATATAATATAAATTATTTGTTAAGGATATAATTAAAATATATCAAAAATGTAGTTAATTATTATATATAATATATAAATAGACTGGTAGCAATATAATTGATGGTTTCATAACACAGAGATTACCAACGAGCCAGCCTCTAGGAAATTGCAGACGTTATCATCGCGTTTGGACACCAGGTGATAGGTTTCCCTTATGATCTGTTGTTGCATATCTTCGGCCTGGGATAGGTTAGGAATAGTGATGAGTGACGGGTCGTTCTAGAATAATATCTGATCAACTTAGTTTACAAATAAATTACGTTAATTAGAGTATTACTCTTGTAAATCAATTAGATTGAGATACTACATTTCAAAGATGTCCAACACTCGTGGAATGCTTCATCTGGCTAATGTACTATCCTAATAATATGTACTTAGATAGTCTGTGCGGATAAATGAGTTTTCAGATTTAAAACCTGCATTTATAAATTAAGAGGTGTAAGTAGTAAATGTAATCATACAATTTATATATCTCTAATAATGGACTGGAAAAGAGACTACGTACAATTTTAATTTATACTCCTAAATCTCGATAAAAGTAATTTCTCAATATTTATAAATCTCTCCAATTACTTTGTATATATATATATATAATCTGTGATAATTTTTATATAAAACTGAACAAGTAAATTAATTATAAGTCTATATTCACATTTTTAGTATTTAAAAAGTATATCCCTAAACCAGTCTTTCTGAATAAATTCATAAAATACGGTCACATAATTTCGAGTATATTTTCTAATACTTATCTTCCCATTGATTTAAATGTATACCTAATATATATATAGATTTCTTTATTTAATAATCTATTTTGATAATATATATCTAAAATCATATATTCTGAAAATATACTAAATACTTTCTATGAAATATAAATATGTATACTAATATAGGGATGATCAAATGGGTCCAACTGCAAAATAAAAATTCTGCGCATGTGAAAAGTTATTCGATGGGTTAGGGTTTATCAGTGGTTAGTTATGCCTTTAAATGAATTATATACTTTTCTTATATATCACTGAACAGTAGTGTTGGAAATTTTCAGATTTTTCACTCAATCGAAGGTTTCGAATAGTAAATAAATACACTTCGAAAGTTTCAAATAGTATTATTTTTTATTAAATTAAGTATACAAAGTTTTCTAATAGTAAACTTATTCATTTCGAAGGTTTAAAATAGTAAATAAATATACTTTGAAGGTTTTAAATAGTATTATTTGTATTAAATTAAGTATACAAAGTTTTCTAATAGTTAAATTATTCATTTCGAAGGTTTAAAATAGTAAATAAATACACTTCAAAGGTTTTAAATAGTATTATTTGTATTAAATTAAGTATACAAAGTTTTCTAATAGTTAAATTATTCATTTTAAAGGTTTAAAATAGTAAATAAATACACTTTGAAGGTTTCAAATAGTAAATATATTTAAAACAGGTTATGAATATTGATTAATGATTATAATCATTGATAATTATCAATAAGTCTAATTTCTCTAGACATAATTTTGAACGTTTTTTTGTTAAAATATTTGAAGCCATATAAAATATTCTTCAGAATTCGAGAGCAAGGTTAAAAAGGTTAAAATTAAATAAAAGTAAATAGCCTAGGGTAAATAGTATTAAATGTTTTGTTTATTGTATAATAAAATATATGCATGCCTTTTATCATTTTTTTTGAATAGTTAAATTAAACATTAGAAATTTTCGAATAATTAGATTTAGGTATTCGATATTTTCGAATAATTAGATTTAGGTATTCGATATTTTCGAATAATTAGATTTAGGTATTCGAAATTTTCGAATTAGATTTAGGTATTCGACATTTTCGAATATCTGTCAAATTCGAAAATTTACTATTTGAAAGAATCGAATATTCGAAACCGTTTCCAACACTACTGAACAGTCAATAATTAATTTAAAGGCATAACTAACTACTAATAAACCATAACCCATCAAACTACTTTGCGCATGCGCAGAACTTTATTTTGCAGTTGGACCCATGTGATCATCCCTACATTAGTATACATATTTATATTTCATAGAAAGTATTTAGTATATTTTCAGAATATATGATTTTAGATATATATTTTGAGTATATAATTAACACATAATAAATATGATAATTATTATAATAATACCAATATCATATTGAAGAATACAGTGAAAAACCGGCGCGTTACACCTTATGAAATCGGCTCGCGAGGCGTGCGTTAATAAAGAGGCGCGAGAAATACGCTACTGATAATTTGTACTTTTACATCACTACCAATAGCTGAGTAAATATTACACAATGCAGCCTAATTAGTACTGTGTATATCAATTTAATACATATAAATATACACACACACACACACATACATACATACACACACACACATATTGTTATTTTATTTGGTGGAGTCCTTTCATCCTATCCAGGAACTTAGATGAAGTTTTCACTTATAACCATATATGGCTCTAATGTCCCTTCGAAGCCGCTCTCATGTTAAGGCATACATGGTTTTAACGAGAGCCGATCGTTTATTTATACACAATTATATAAGATCACTTCTAAATAATATTTTAAGACCCATTTTATAAAATTAATTAATGATCCGAACGAGGGTCAAACCCGTGTCCTACTGCTTGTGTGTCTGACGCCTTAGCCACTGAGCCACACAGGTAGTTGAAAATATATATATATATTTATTTATTTATTTAATTTGAATCAGACATGCATAACAGAGGTCCATAAAGTATACAATAATTAAAACTAACAACAATTAAACGAAAAAGAAATCTAAAATATTATCTAAATACAGATTTATACCATAAGGTAAATAGTTGCGAAGGGCACAAGAAATTATAATAATAAAGTTGAACAATTAACGAATTACGAGAATTTCGTATACGTTGATAAAGTGAATTATATGATTTACGTAGTTTAATTGTTAAATTATTAATATTATCATATAAAAACATCAATGATGCGCTATTTCGACGCTTATATTTCATCACTATACGATAAGCGTTATTATATGCTACCTTAATTTTTCGCATGTTGGCCCTATTCGGTAACCATATACTACTAAGGTAGATATTTGTTACAAACGATTTAAATAGAATAATCTTAGTAGCTTTAGAGCAATGGCTACAATTATTCGCTATCATATAGCTTTGTTTATATAGCTGTTTGATATTACTATATATATATCAATATCATCAGACAAGTCCTCTGATATCCAATGTCCAAGATATTTATACGCTTTAACAACATTCAAAAGTTTATTACCTATGTATAACTTTACTGGATTATGTATAGATGAACCATAATAGATAGGCAAAATGACAGATTTATCTATGTTATATGTTATGAAGTTATGGCTAGCAAACTCTTCACAACAATTTATCAATAATTGCAGACCCTTCAGTGATGGTGAGAATAGAGCTGTATCATCAGCATAGCATAGATTATTAATTATATTCCCATTTAAACAATATCCTGATTTTATTTGATTTAGTTTCACAATCATAGGATTGGTATAAATATTGAATAGTAAAGGTGAAAGAATTCCTCATTGACGGACACCATTCGAAACTGGGAAGCTATCTGATGTATTATCACTCCACTTAATATAGATTCTCTGATTTCTGTACCAATAATTTAAAAAATGTATTATATAAGATGGAACATTATTATCTTTTAATCTATAAAATAAAATATTGTGATAAAGTTTGTCAAAAGCTTTAGATGCATCTATAAAAGCTACAAATATATTGGTATTGTTATTATTGTAATCTTTTAAGTATTGCTTAAGTGCAAAAACACACATTTTGGTTCCAAGGTTTTTTTTAAATCCAAATTGATTATCAAGAGTAACCAATAAAGAAGATATTCTATTATATATCACCTTTTCAATTAGCTTACAAATAATATTGGATATACATATAGGACGATAGTTAGAAGAGTCATTCGATCTTTTATTTTTGTTTTTAATTATTGGTAGAATATAAGATAATATTAACTTTTTTGGAAAATAGGAGTGATGTAACATGTTATTAATGAGTAATACTATGACTTGGATAATAAGACTATTTGAATTAGAAATATGTTCTATGGAAATTCCATCAGGACCGACAGATTTACCACCTTTAATGGAATCTATAATAGATGAAATCTCAACCGTATTTGTATAAACAATTTCATTAACATTAATTTTATTATATGGGTACGGAATAGAATTAGTACTGTTAAAAATATCATTAAAATTATCAAACCAGAATTTAGTAACATCATCTATACCATGTGCATTCTCAATGTTATTAGGAATAGAAGATTTTTTTCTTCAAATTATTTGAAATTAATTTCCAAAAATTATTTCGATCACTGATTACATTTAAAGCAATATTATCAGCTTCTATTTGTTTACATAACAATTTACTATGGCGCAATTCATATTTGAAATGTTTTCTTGCATTAACCATATTATCATAGCATATTCCAGATAGAGGTTTTTTATTTTGTATCCAAGTTAAATAATATGATCGGGCAACAACAATGTTTTTCCTTAACAATACTATTCCATTCCGAACAGGCGTATTTAATATTATTAGATTCAAAACATATATCTTTAGAACATTTTAATAGTATATTTATTAACGAATTATATAAATATTCAGAGTAATTATGATTAATATCAAAGGAGTACATATGATTTATTAATATACATAATTCTATTTTAGTGTCAATATTGTATTTTAAAATTTGATTCCTATTCAGTCTATTCCATTTAATTATTTTATGAGTTACACATTTGTTATATAATGATCTAGGGACATTATTCTGTCTAATCACAATAACTAAAGGATGATGATCAGAAATTATAAAATTGTAATCAATTTTAATATCAATTATAGATGTATGCATATTATGCGTAGATAAAATATGGTCTAACCAAGAACAAGATTTCCACGCGGAACTAACGCACGTATAGCTATCAGAGTTTAGAATAATTTTATCAGACATGAAAATATTTGTATCTGTGCAATATTTAAGTAAAATATTACTAAATTTTGAATTATGGTTAGAGATATTAGAGTTAAAATCTCCAATTATACAAAAATTTGATGTATTTAATAATTCACAATATAAAAATAGTTTAACAAGACGATCTTCAAATAAATCAATATTATTTGGACTCTCATATGGTAAATATATATTAATAATATAGAAATCAAATAGTCTAATACATATAAGCCAATCATAAGTAGAGTTCACTATTGTAACATGTTTATCTAGGACTTTCTTCCACATAAAACCAACACCACCAAAGGGTCTGCCAATTCTCAACTTAGTATTATCAAAAGAAGCATTGCCATAACCACAATATTGTGGATTATTAGTATTAAATATAGAACATTCCTCAGAGGAAAGCCAATGTTCCTGAAAACAAAATAAATCAATAGTAGGATAACTATTTAAAATAAAATTAACCTTGTTTTTAAAACCATTACAGTTTAAGGAAACTAAGTTTAATTTGTCACTACTATTCATTATTAATTAGTTGGATTAACATTAACATTAATATTATTGTCAATATTCGTTTTATTTATTTTATTATAAAATCGTTTTACCAATATACCACTAGGCCACCTATTACAGTTGTACATATCTTGAACATTATCAATCATCAGACTTACCTTAAAAGTGACGCGAAGTAATTATTTTCTCGACCGAGCATTCATCTGAAGTAATCTCAAATTCTTTGCATATATATGATTTAATTGACTCAAATATATATATATATATATATATATATATACACACATACATACACATACACAGTGTTTATTACACATACACACACACATACACACACGCACACAGTATGTGTGTGTGTGTATATTTATATGTATTTAATTGATACACAGTACTAATTTGGCTGCATTGTGTAATACTTACTCAGCTATTGGTAGTTATGTAATGGTACACGTCTCGCGCCTCTTTATTAACGCACGCATAGCGCGCAGATTCATAAGGTATAGCGCGCCGGTTTTCCACAGCTACGATATTGAATATGTAATATGTATATATAAACACATGCAAACTTCATGTGTGATCATAGATACACGTGTAACATTAACTCATAGACCATCGTAACACGAGCAATCGATATTTCCATTCATAAAACTACAGATGTACGACGTATATTCAATACAATATAATATTGTACGTACATAGTTACTAGGTACGTCGTAAGTGTATAGAATATACCTCCCATACCCTGAGGTTATAGGAGTTCTTTTTATATCTGATGACTAATTTACAGGTATAAACAAAGCAGCTCGTAATCACTGAATGTATTAAAGATTATAATTTAGAAATTATTTACTACGTGTTAAATCGCGAAAATTTCAAAACTGTTATATCCTTGCCGTCTAACTTATTACGGTTACACATATGTTGTAAGTAAATATGAATATATTATCCATACTTTATTATATATGTTTATTTATATACATATATATATATATATTGTGAACTGTTTTCTATATATATACTAAATTATCATAATTATTATAATATACATTTTAAAAATTATTTTAATTTTAAAATAATTTAGAAATAAGCTAACATAGTGCTTGTAAAACTTAGATAATCTAGCTTTTCCATGGTTATTAAATATAAGTACAGCCGTAATCATTATATATGCTATTTATAAATATAACTGATCAAATATACAATATGTATGTATAAAATTAGATATTTTAAATTATTATTTCATATATTAAATTATCAATATTATGATTTTTATATATCCGCAAAGATGTTAAGGTAGTTTCACTAAATTCCAGTAATTTCGGACAAGATTGATTATTTAACTATGATTAATTTAAATTAAAGGTATATGACCATAAAAGCTTATAGGCTATAAGTTATAGCCCATATTCATTTAAAATACTATTTATATAATCTCATAAGAATTTGTTAATTATTTTATTTTTAAATTAAATATATAAATAATATTTATATAATTTATTATATGACTTAACACAGGGTATTATATTATTATAAACTTACAAAATGTACATAACTATAATTATTATATGCTTAATTGTATTATATAATTTGTATATAATCTATTTAATCTATTTATTATAATCATAATATTAGTATGTTACCTATCCATACATACTTGAGATCTAAAAAAGTCATAGTTCCATCAAAGATTTTCCGAAGGATTTATCAAGACCTCCTATAACAACCGAGGATATATAGGAGGTCTTGATTTTATTCAGATAAAAGAAAGCCTAAATAATAATTGTTATATTTATATTTATCTGAGAATCAGATTTGGCAGGATGTATCTGCATTAAGGAAGATCATTAGTAGGTTCGGTAAATGAATATAAAAGTAGTCTATATAGTATTAATTAATGTTATTCATGAGGTTTCTGGAAAGTGACTTCATTATTTTCTTTAGTCGGAATAAATGAAAGGTTTGATATTTGGTAATTTATGATATTTGATTCGTAAAGAATACTTTGTAATAATATATACATATATATATATATATATATATATATATATATTATATTTATATAATGGAATTAAATTATTTGATATCTGTCAACAAGTTAAATTAAGGGTAATTGTCTCGACAAGCAGCAATGCTTCTACAATTACCCAGGTACTTGTACCTAAATCTGATAATAATAATAATATATATATATATATATATATATATATAATTGAATGTTTACCTAAATATCGTATTCTATATATAAGTTACCTATAGTAACATTGTTATACATATATGCATGAACAATTATGTGAACCTATACCTTATATTGAATGGGAATACGTATAAATAGGTAGATTATTTAACAGGTAGTATTAAAAAACTTAGGCATATCTTAGAAGGCCTATTAAATTAACAAATTAATTTGTTTCTCAATGAAAATATATAGGAAAATAAGAAAATATACATTTAAATAATATATATATATATATATATATATATACAACTAGTATTAAGATAAACCATAGTATGTTAACCTATATGTGAACTTATGTGTAAACTTATGCGGAACCGTCGGTTGTACCAATAAAATATGTTTAAATTAAAGAAATTAATCTGCATGGAAGATAAATCTGATGAGAATTGGAAGATATTATTCAGTTGGAACATTCATTAGGGAACTCCCATTGTCAAATTTCACAAGTATCGAGAATATATTACAAATAAATTCAGAACTAATTACTTATTAAATGTTTGGTGATACCTAATACTAATATAACCTCGGTTATAGCCTATAAGTTAAACTTATAGGAGGTCTTGCTAATATATTGTAATGATAAGGAAAGTGCAAATTAATCAAATTCAAGTACGCATATATACAAGACCTCCTATAACCTCGAGGTTATAGGAGGTCTTAATATATATGATCAAGTTTACAACAATATTTGATGTTACTAAGATGTATGGACTTGCGATAAGATTTTCCGGCTACTTGCCAGGAATATTGTAACTTTAAAACCATTTTCTATTTCGATGAGTCTTTTTTAAATAATTGAAAAACTGTAAAGAAAAAATCTTTTGACTTAAGAAAATATGTTCATATAAACCTAAAAATATAATTACCATATGACCAATGATCATTGACCATATGACTACTATTAATATTAATGTAGTATATGAAGAGTATTATTCTATTAATTATAATTGTCATATTTAAACATAGAGTTATATGTAAAATACAAATCTATGTATTTAAAAAATAAAAATAAAAATTATTAATAACAAAGAAATTAATTTTATTTTAGTTTTTTCACATGTATTTTAGTTTTTTCATGATACCGAGCAAAGACGTTATATATTAAAGGCTTCGCCCCTTAGATGTCTATGATACCGAGTGTGAACATTATTTTAAATTTAGTTTCAAAAATATGTATTATGTTTTTATAATAGCGCTGATATTCACTATTAGATTGAAAGCATCGTTAAAAGCGTTTAAAATTCAAAATTAATTAATTCATATTATGATAATAAGAAATAAAGATATAAAGAAATTAATTTAATTTTTCATTGATAATGTTAATTATCGTGTATCGTAAATTTAGTTAATATAAACCTCGAAAGCATTATAATATATAAATATGTTCCTATTGTATTATATATGATCCTATTGTACTATGTAATGTAGAATCAAGTATCATAAAGTATAAACATAATAAGCTTTATAAAGAATCTTTCATATATTATTAAAGTTACCAGTAGTAACTAGTATTTAATTATATTTAAATAATTACATTTGCATATATATATACATGGTATCCTTCAAACTAAATATGTATTTATATATACTTGTATCAGCATATCAGTATATAAGGTGGTATATATAATCGATATAAAGATAGTTTCTTTATATCGATGGTATATATCGATGGTATATATATATATATATATATATATATATATATATATATATATATATATATTATATATATTATATATCATATATTTTTTATGGGTAATATTATTTTAGGGTCAATTCAAGAGTTCATAGTTAGAATGGCGTATGAATATTATTTATGTAGTTACTCAGAAAATACGTTACTCAAATTTTATTACTTTTTATTATTTTATTTTATTATGTTATTTTTCGTTTATCAGTTTATTCGTAATAAACTGTTTATTTGATTCACACATCTATATATTTTTTTTTCATTATTTATTTATTTAAATATTATTAATAATAATTTATATATATATATAGGTTTTACATTTATATATTACCTATATATATATTTATATTTGATTTGAGAATACATTTAAGGTTTAATATAAATTTAATATAAATTTAAATATCGATTATAATATTACATTTAAACAGTGCTTGAGTAAATTACCATTACTTAATTATATATATTATGTATATTTTATATAGTTTAGTTGTTTATGTGTATAGTTATTTTAAAATATAATATAGTCTAATATCAATTAATATAATATAATATTGTACAATTTATAATATTTATAATATAATTATTATATTATTTAGATAATACTATAGTTACTATTAAACTTGCAGAATGTTCAAAATTAAGCATTTATCATAAATAATTTATTTATTTACCACAACTACTAGTTGAACTTTAGTTAACTATAATACTTAATAATACTATTAATTGATCTTAGCTATAATATAACTTGATACCATATACAATAATAAGTATAATTATATTATTATTATTATAATAAAGATTTATTTGTTAATTTTGTTAATCAAAAACTCACCATAGACAACCTATCCTTGTATTATAATCACAAGTTATATATATATATATATATATATATATATATATATATAAAATAATGTTAATAAATATATTAATAATATAATTATATATAATAAAATATTATTGAATATATTACATATAAATGTGTTATATAGTGTGTTAGTGTGCATGTGCGACGCACATTGTGCGTTGTGGAGTATGCAATGCACACTTTGCATGCATCTATACTTATTACACTATATACAAAGATTTTCCGAAGGATGCTTCGCAAAATCTTTGCTATATATGTGTGTGTGTGTGTGGCTCACACACTTTGTGGTGGGTGTATATGTGTATAAGTATTATAATAATGTTGTTTATAAAAGTATTGTATATATACATGGTTATATAAATTATATATTATATTATACTATTGCAATAAAAATGTAGTTTTTACTCGCTCATTTTAATGGGTACCAACAATAAAATATATACATTGTATATATATATATATATATATATATATATACTATATAATATAGTATATAATATAATATACGTTGTGGTGTATACTAATAATAATTATTATTACAATATTATTGATAATTTGTAGACCCGTTAACGATATACACACGACCGAATTTTAATTGTTTAGAAGAAAGGTTTCGACCGTTTAAATTATAATATTAAATCCACTTATGTGAGTACTTATAGAAAACCGTACCAACATATATTCAATATACACACGATCTTGATATACAGACTATGATATTTTACGTAAATTATTATCGATGAAGTTCAGTTGCCTTCATAGTAGTATATATACTAATACAAATGAATCATGTTACGTATATAATAATACAAATTAATTATGTCCCTAATTCTTACTAGAGTAAACGTATATACACTGAGCTTAGTTTGATACAGTCGACAATTACCTGGTATAGTCGACTCCCTGTATATTATAATCGTTGAGACTTACTAAATGTTTATGCTATATCGAGAGTCTACAATACCTGGGAGTTGACTGTATGCATAGACATAGGAGCGAATTCGCTCCTATGTCTATGACTGTATATTATGGCAACGCCATAATGGCATAATGTATAATCTTAATTTATAATGTGTTATGTATAATATATTAGGTTATACATATCGTAACTTACAATTCGTAATAATTGGACTATGTATTTATAGAAGTGTGTGCTTGGTTAACAATCATGGTATAAAACAAATTTATTTAATATACTCATATACATCTTTTTATATCATATGGGTTTCTCTTGATCTTAATAATATGTTGATAACAAATTATTTTAACATACACATAAAATAATTCCATTAAAATGTAACATGTGATATATACTCATCGATGTTGTAATACTCTTTTTAGTATATAGCAGTACTTTATAAGATACATTATTTATTAGGATATTAAAGGGTTAATATCATTAATTTAATTTAATTTAATGATGATAATATATATTGTAATGTGGCACTAAATAATATTATAATTTAATATAACTTTATATAAATAATATATTAATGTATTATCAAATATAATATTTATTTTATATAATGTTTCTTTGATGATTTGAGTATTTTATTTTAAGAGTGAATAGATTTAATAAAAAATATTATAAAATCCTTATAAAATATATTCAATTATATAATTTTATGGAAATAAAATGTATACTATTGTTATAATATTTTATTAATTATAAATAAATTAATCCGGATATTATAAGTAGATATTATGAATATGAATTAATATTTTTTATTGAATTGAATATATAAAATAATCTGAAATATTATATTAAATTATACAAATTTGAACAAATAGGTTGATAACATTCCATAAATTGAATTTAAAAACAATTATAATAAAACATCAATTCAATTCAATTATGTATATAAATAACAAATTATAAATCTAAATATTAAACATCATATAATATACTATAGTATATTATAGATATACATATAGATATATATATATAGATATAGATATAGATATACATATATGTACTTATTATTTAACTGTAATACCATGTGAATAAATAATTAGAATATCCACAATATAATTGATTTTGAATATATTTAACTGTAGAATATATTTAACCTATATCTTCAAATTTAAATATCATTGATTACAAATATATCAACATTTAATTTTAATTGATTAACATAATTAAATTGGTATATTGTAGTACATTAAACTTACATCGTTTATTATTATATATGTATACTAAATATTTTTCTAAACAGAGATATGTCACTTGGAAAAAAACTAAAAATCTGATACATAACCTATAATAGTTCATATTTTGTATGTCAATATTAAAATACACTATATTTTATATCTTAAATAGAGTTAAATTAATATATTAAAATGAATAGTGTTCCATATAAATAAACACACCTAATTGTCTATTGCACTAATATATGAATTCACTAAAATAATTTATTTTCATTTAATTCATTTAAATATAATGAAATTATCAAGATTAATTTACCAATTGGTATACACTGATTTAAATAGGAATTTGAAGAAAAAATCATTTGAAAGTAAGTTTTAATTTATTATTATTTACTGTTATAATTGTATTAATTTCAATTATCGATAAAGCTACATTCACACCACAAAATACAACCATATATTGGCTGCTTCTAATTATTCGTTTTTAAACATCGGGCAAATCAATGATTTTATAGTAGGTTATTATTTTATAATTTATATATAAATGTTTATATATTTATACTCCCTGATTTAGAAAAAAACTTTATTTAAATACATTTTAGTAAATATTTGAATATGTGGAGTATACTCAAAGTTGGACATTCTTGAATTTTGACTATATTAAATTATATATAATTCAGAATAAAAAGGGTTAAAAAGTATACATATATTTTTCTATTATTAGTGTAAAATTCAGTTTAAAAATTAACTAAGCACATGGTTAGCACTTAATTTTTAAATGTTTGTTAATAAAAGGGATTGTATATTGGTAATATGTATATATTAACAAATGAATACAAATAAATATATCATGTTATATAATTATTTGTATTAATTTTTTTTAATTTAAATTTATGTGGAAAACAAATTGTTATATTTAGCATGTTTATATTGTAACAAGTCATTGGTTATTATTATTGTTTGAAATTTAATAATCCCAGAAAAATAATAAGATAAATAATTATTTTAATTATCTAAGTTTCAAGTGGTTTCATTTTGATAACAAATTCTTAATGTGTGAACATTAAAAGTTTTAACATTAATTAATGAATACTAAATAATATATTCACAGTTATATATACACTCGGAGTATATCGTATATGTCCCCGTTTGTTTTGATTATGATTTCAAATTAAAAGATCCAATTAAATATGTGTCACTTTATATAATTTAAATTATAATAAAAAATTATTTATATATATATATATATCTCTTATAATATATTATTAATATATTTGCTACATTTTCATTCCTCATGTTAATTTATCATGAGAACCAAATACCGAAATGAGTATTTTAAATTTGAGCTCATAAATCGTAATCAAAAAATTAAAATAAACGGGGCCATATACGATACAGACCATATATATTCGACGATATACAATAGTATTTATTAACATTTGTAAATTAAAAATTTTGATTTAGATATATTCTTTCACAATAATAATTATTTTTTAATAAAATCTATATTCTTTAAAATAATGTATCGTCATATTGTAATACTGGTTATAATATAATATATTGTAATACATTTTAATATTTGCAAAATATATATATTATATATTACATATATTATATAGTAAATAAAGATTTGTCTACGGAAATCAAGGACAAATCGTTTCTTATACAGTATAAAATATTGACTAGTATAAGTTATACTAGTCTATACTAGTCAATATTTTTGTCCACCTAAATAATTATATTATATATACACGATACATTATCCGAATAACATACATCAATATATTATTGTATAGAGTAGTCATTATAACATCATACTCGAATGTTAAAAAGGCAACTGGTTATATTCTAGGAAGTCCCAATAAAATATTTATTAAACATACATTATATTTGTAAAAAGTATAAAAAAGTCAAATAATATCATAGTAGATAATAGCCTACTGTAATAATACTGTAATATACACGTGTACTATACTATTATTAAATAATATATACTATATTCTATAGTATATAGTCTATATAGTAATATCAGGGAGTAATATACCCCTGGTAATCTATATTTATAGTAATTAAAATATGATATTACCAGGGAGAAATCTATAGGGTCAAATACGTATTTGTATTTGAATGCTTATTCAGTGGTGTATTTGTATTTGTAAATGAATCTCGTATTTGGATATTTGATCAAGTACAGTTTAAAATACACTTTAAAAAATATTTTAATAGAATATAGAATTTAAACAATTAATTTATGAATGTAAACAAAATGTATAATGAATTATATTCTATATAGAAAATGTATGTGTTATATATTATAACTTATAATATCCCAAGCAACAAGTCTAGGTTTAAAGATTTTTTATTTTCTTTAGGAATAAATATATTTGAAATAGATTTCAATTAATTATTATGCAATCTGGTATATGGATAAGGATTATTATTTTATATAAAATATGATTAAATCATATGATTTAATATTTAATGTGTTAATATTTTTATTTTGTATGTGTATCTGTATTTGTATTTTATAAAATGCATTTGTATTCGTATTTGATTCAAGAAAAATTTATTTGTATTTGATAAAGTGTATTTGACCCCAAACCTGGATATTATTGATAAACTATTTTGTAAGTAATGTGTAAAATGATAAATCACGTAATATAGATAAACTACTAAATAATGTTAGAATTGGTAAATTGTATATTTTATTTAGTACTATTAATAAATTATAATAAATATACAAATATCATTATAAATTAAAATACTAATAAAAATGACTCACTATTGGATATATACATGTAATTATATATATATATATATATATATATATATATATATATATATCTGAGTTATAATGCGAGTTGCGCGTGAGCGTAATAATGTGCATGTTCGTGTGTGCATATGCGTGCGTTAAGAGTGATTTAATTTTAAAGATCCTAAACCGGCATAGTAGATTCTATAGATATGATGCTCATGATACTATTGTATTAAACCATATTCATTTTGGTTCATTATTGGTGGTGCGCCGGAGGTTTTAAAAAAAAAAATTATTAAAAAAAAAAAAATCTCGAAATGTCGTTATTCCTATGTAATTGTATTGTATATGTTTATAAATAAATGTCCTTGAGGACATTTATTTGAATTCTGTACATTTTATTTGTATTGTATTGTAATGGGTATATATATAATAATGAGTACTTTTTTTAAATACTATATTCTTCTAATAGATAACATTAATATATAGTAAATATTATCTATAGTATCCCTAATTACAATATTAGTTATTAGATAATTAATTTAAACAATAAAATAAATTTTATATATATACAAATTTTCTAAAAAATTAGGCCACTTTGACTATTTATTAAAATTATAAAGAGTTATTTTTTTTAATTTATAATACTTGTACGTTAAAATATAACATCTTAAGATGAAGTAGAAAAAAAAAAAAAAAAAAATCTTAAAATGTGTAAAGGTACCAATCCACAGAAAAAATGGTAATTTTTTGATGATTTTTAACAAAATTAAAGAAATACCCGGGTAGTTATTATTTTTTCGGCCAAATTGTAATATATAGTGATTAATTAATTGTTTTTTTTTGTTATATATAATATAAATTGATAAAATATAACAATTCTGTACACAATTATGAGAGGTCAAAAAAAATTCTGGAAAATCCTATAATTTAAAAAAAAATCCTAGAAATAAAATTAATTTTGTTATGAATTTATAATATTCAAAGGATCTATACACATTACACATATTCTGAAAATGTCATGATTGTAGCTTAATTATAACTGTGAAAAATATACATATTTATGTTTTTTTGGTATTCTCCTATCTATTCCCATGTTAAATGTTGTTAAATTTGACCAGCCTGGCGCATGTACAATATTGACCTAAATTAAAAAAAAAAAATTGTGTGTATTCTCTATACTCATATTTTGATGTTCCAAATGCCGGTAAGGAATCGATAACCAATAGCATGTTTAAAATCACTCTTACCGTGCGTTAGTGCGAGAGAGATAGAATTAGAGGAGCTAGATGAGTACACAACACATATGAATTATCATTATAACACCGTATAACAGATAAACGTATAACCCGATAATGTACTAGTACTATATTATCTATAATATATTTGTACAATACTACATACAAATGTACGTATATATATAAGGTTATATTTCATAAATATCTTTATATATATATATATATATTTATATATATATATATATATATATTAACAATGAATCGTAATAGCATCACGCTCGTAATAACAATAATATATATATAAATATATATATATATATATATATATATATATATAAATATATATATATATATAATATATATACTACAAATCGATGGATAGCTTACTGCTATGAAATACTCTCTCTCTCTCTCACCATATATCTGCGGCAGCGCTGTATCGATTCAGTTGACCTCTATACCCACTGAATCAATAAAGAGCGCGCGCACTGCGTATGCTCCCCCGTATTCTCTCTCTCTCTTTACGTACACACACGCGCACGCACGCACGCACACAGACGAGCGCGTGCACAAACCCTACTACACTCACTACCGTAGCACGTTCACGCATCCCAACAGTGTTTCGTATCTCCTCGAATTCGAACGCACGCACGCAACACGAGTTCAGATCGTACGCACGCACACACCCACCCACCCATCCAAAGAGGAACCTTCATCTTCGAGAACGTGGTCGCGCACACGCACGCACACACACTCACGAGAGTACACGCTGTACGTAGCGAATGCGTAGCGCTATTACACATACGCTCGTACACGGCGCTTACATACGTTCACGTTACACCACGAATAGGAATACATGTATCGATCGGACTACTGCGGAGTGGGCGGAGGAGTGGGTGGAGGAGTAGGCGGTGGTGGCGGCGGTGGGGATCTAATGTCGCAGATGAGACCCACCGACCCCATGTTCGACCCATCTCCACCTCAATCGCAAGGAAGTCCCACCGACCTGTATATGCAAATGTGCCCGGAAAGAGAGGTTTTACCTAGAAACGCTATCAGATTACTTAGTTATGAATATATCCGTGGAATCGTCTTGTACTGTGCTGCATGTAAACGTATACTAGGCGATACTAGAATTTCTAGTATATAGGAATACGATATGACCATCTGCTCGGCCTATGCATATCGTTCCCCCTAAACACACACATCACCATACACCATATACACATACACATACCCACTCACATACACGTACTTACTCACATACACGTACTTACTCACATACACTCACATACACATAGAAACACACGCACATACATACACATACATACAAACGCACACACATACAGAAACACACACAAATACACATAGAAACACATATACACACCCATATAGTGTGGGCCATATATGGCCGGGCAATAATGGCCCACATGGTATATTTACCTAATATATATATAGTAGTATATATATAATATATATATATATATATATATATATATAATATATATATATATATATATATATATATATATATATATATATATATATACTATATAGTATATACACTATTGTAGATTGATCTAATATATATCATAATATATTATTAATAGCCAATTATATTAATTACTGATAATTAATTAATATCACATTAATATTACACAATACCAACGACTTATTATAGCTGATTAACAATGATTTGGATTTACAACAAAACGGGCACAACAACGGAGACGACCAGTTAGCTATGTTGACCGCCGAACAAATGTCGGTGGTGTGCCAACGTCAACAACAACAAGATCTCGACGACATGGACGAGAACAGAACCAACCTGATCATCAACTACCTACCTCAGACCATGACCCAAGACGACATACGATCTCTGTTCTCCAGTATAGGAGATCTGGATGGCTGCAAACTTATCAGGGATAAAACGAACGGTATGTACACCCTGTGAATACATTCTCAATGATTTATTAGATAGGTATATTAGATGAATTCCCCGCCCTCCTCTAGTAAATATAATATAATCTTACTAGGATCATATGTATATATACAACATATGTCTAAATCTATAGAATATATATTGTTACTATCAATATTATATAATATAATATAACTATCTATTTCGGTATACCAATATATACTTAGTAAGTTGATTATTCTCCGCCTATGAATATTCCTATTAATCCATAATTATACAAAATCAAATGTAATAAATAGCAGACATGCCATATAAATTACATATACATACATGTATTGATGTATGAATAGTTATGTGTATGTGCATATGCATGTGTGTATATGTGAATATATATATATATATATATATATATATATATATATATATGTATATGTATGTGTGTGTATGTGTGTGTTTGTTTGTGTGTGTGTGTGTGTGTGTGTGTGTGTGTGTGTGTTTGAATATATATATATATATATATATCTATTCACATATATATCAAAGATTTTGCGAAGCATCCTTTGGAAAATCTTTGTATATATTCACATATATATTTATTTGTATATTCAAACACATTGTGCACAATGTGCATCTGTGTATGTGTGTGTGTGTATGTGTGTGTGTGTGTGTTTGGATATATATATATATATATATATTATATAATTATGTGTCTATGTATGTATGTGCATATGCAAACATATTGTGTATGTCTATATGTATGTGTTTATTTGTATATGTGTGTATTATATATTAATTTATATATATACCAATATGTATATATATGAGTCTATTATAAATGATAGTGTCTTTAAAAATAACATATACTTTTGATACTAATGTATTGTGTTATCATATATTAAATATTACATTTTCGGTTTGGTGACATAATGTCACTGACATTGAATTATTGATTTGCATTATTTTAAATGATGAATTATTTTAACATATGTTTATATAATTACATGTAATGGATAAAGGATAAAACATGAATGAATAAGATATTTTAAATAACATAATTTAAAAAATACATATATCTTGATATATTTATGTATACATATACATATATTTATATACATACATAATTTGTATATATATATATATATATATATATATATATATATATATATATATCTAAGTAATTTGTATTATAATATATTCTTTATTTATAAATAATATATAATGTAATTGAAAAAAATATATCAATGCTATTAATATTATCATATTATATAATTTAAAGAAAAATATCTATTTAAAATAAAAAATAAAATATATATATCCTATATAAGTTAACCTATTTAACTCTTTCATAAGTCCTGTTCATATGAGCAATCTATGCGAGCAATTTCGCAGCAGAATTCTTAAGAATTCCAGTTTAAAAATCCCCTATTTTTTCAGTAGAATACTTACAAATACATATATTTTACGAACTTATGAACTTAAAGTTCATTATATAATCATAAAGTGGTAATATACATATATTCATCATTTAATAATTATATAAGGAATTTTATATTATAATTATAATTATTTTTAATTATTATTAATTATTAATTAAATGATCGTAAACACTTAAATAAATTGACCCTAGAAAGGTAAATTCGTATGCATTAATACTTGTGCGTGCGTTTATTTACCAATTGCAAGAAATTGTCACAAAACTAGAATAAACTCGAATTAGAACATTTAGCAATAATCCCAGAAAAAACACAGACTTACATTTTGGCAATTCTTAAGAATTCCATTGCGAAATTTCTGGAATATATTGCTCATGTGGACAGCGCTTTATATAACAAAATTTAAATACATTATTTAGAATAACAAAATTCAGTGATGATTTTCAGATTCATTTAATTTATTTTCTTTTAAGTGAAAATTATTCAAAATATTGTAAATAAAACTTGGATTGAAAATAATTTCTATATAGAAAATTTGTCATTGTAAAATATTGATATGATGATAATGAATTAAAATATTTATTTAGACACAAAGTTGATAGTATAAATGATTATACATTGTTCAGAAATCATAGCTATTTCTGTATAGATCTAAACCGATATAGAGGTAAAAATAATAAATAAATATAATATATAACCAATAGGAAGTGTGGTTTTATGAAAACAAGTGGACCATAAAAATGAAAAATACTATTTGTCAATAATAATAAGTGTGAGTAAATCAAAAATATCTATTGATATATAGAAAACAAGAACAAAATTAAGTTTATTATGAATTATTTATTAAATAGATTATAATTATTTTTCTAACTAATGAATATTTTAAGAGTGCAATGATGTGGGTATGAAATTCCATTGTTTAGTTGCTACTGAGCTTAGTTTATCATATTTATAAAATTGAGTTAGTGGCTGTGATAGTGTTTTTTGTTCTGAATTACAAAGTTGTCAATAAATAAGATGTCACACACTGGCAATAGAATTTGGTCAGCCAAATTGTTGACCAATATTTGTTTATATATTCAAATAGAAATTATTTTATTTTATGAATATTTTCATTTTAGAATTCAATGAAATGTTGTATGAAAAATATAACATACATGTCAATATCAATAACAATATTGCTATAAATATTGAGATACAATTATATATGGTATACAATATGTATTAACTATTAATTATGTATTAGGTAAAATATATCATTATACTTTGCACAATAATTTAATTATATACAAATATAATTTTCACAAAATAATATTATAATATGAATATAATTTAAATAAATATTAATTTATTTCATAAAATAATTTATTAAATGGATATTTTACTGAATCTACTTTTATATATAATAAATTATAGTTATTAATTATTATATAATTATAATTATAAATTTAAATATAAAAAATTCATATTAATAAGATTTATACATTTTATATTTTTTAAAACCATTTAAAATGTAAACAATATATATTGACAACAACAAAATAAATAAAAATATCATATGCATTAATTTTGAATACAAATTCATACTTATAATAAATAATAAGTGATATATATATTTATATATATGTGATAATATATGTTTTTATTTATAAATTGATATCATTATTCTATTGAATAAATAGTTGAAGTAATGTGTAGGATATTTTGTATATTAAATGTTGTCGAAATTTAGTTTATGAATCCTACATATATAGTCTGTTTTCTATTTGATCGATTAAAATGTCAGATATATTATATAGATATATTTAAATAAATTTATATAAAATTAATAATGTTAAATTATAGATATTATACATTCAGATTGAAAAAAAATCAATAATAATATCAGTAGATTAATTTATATATATATGTTAATATGTTCATATATATGTTATTTTTTAGAATTTAATAATACATTACAGCTACTTTATTATGCAATTTTTTTTACAAAAATATATATAAAATTATGACCTATTCATATGAACTTGATATTTATCATCCATATTATGCAAAATTAATCTATGCTTTCTGGTTATATTCTATAGATCTATATATCTATATATAGATTATGTTTTAGTAGTACTCTCCTGTATTACTATTAATTATTGATAATATTAATTATATTTGAAAATATTAATAATTATTTATATTAAAATATATTATTTTATTTTATTACACATAATAAATACGTATTATTATATGTAATGTACAGAAATAAAAATATGAATATATATATATACATGGAAGTGTATTTGTATGTATGAGTGGGTAAATAAGTAAGTTGTATGTTAAATAGCATTATATAGATATATATTAATAATTATATAGATATATATATATTTATATATATATATATATATGTATATATATATATTTATATAATTATTAATATCTATATGATATCAATATCTAATGCTATTTAACATATAACTTATTCATTTACCCATATATATATAATTCTATTTAACATACAATTTACTAATTTACACTCATACATAAATACACTTCCATGTATATGTATATATATATACCTATATATATAGGTAAATACATATATGTAAATGCAAATATTGCTAATTTTGAGTGTCACTATTATCTCTAGCCGATTCAATAACCGTTAAGCAATAAGCAATAAGCGAATGTCTTATCTCTACTCGTGACCACTATTTTACTAGTAGTGATACATGTAAAGTGATCTAATAACATAATTATCAACTAGTAACATATAGGAACATATACTATATATTTGTGGTTAATGATGTACCAACACTATATTCAATTATATAAAGTACACATAAATGTGTAGTGTGCACACCATCGATATAAAGAAAGTTTCTTTATATCGATGGTGCACACACACAACTACACACACACACATACACACACATACATATATACATACACATACATATTTAAATATACGATCTATATATTATTTTTTCAATTATTATATATCTATTATAATAATAATGTTATATATATATTATATATATTGTATATGCATAATAGAAGATAAAAGATGTTCTATTATAATAATAATTTTATATATATATATTATATATATTGTATATGCATAATAGAAGTAAAATATGTTAATATATATATATATATATATATATATATTTAATTTATGTATAGATAACATATAGTATATAACATTTTATTTATAATTTATATAGGCCAAAGTTTAGGATTTGGATTTGTAAATTATAAACGAATTGAAGATGCACAGAAAGCTATAAATTCTCTAAATGGACTAAGGCTGCAAAATAAAACAATAAAGGTATTTATATTTGTAATAACATGTTATATATTGATAAATATTATTTTGTATATAAATAATTTATCATATGAAATAAGTTATTTCATTGATTTATTGGTTATTTCAAATAACCAATAAATCATATTTTTCTAATTAATTGTGTGTATGTTATGTAATATTTATTTTAAAAACAATCAAGATGTAGAATATGTCTAAATATTGTGTAGAAAATTATTTGTTCTAAGGTTGGTTTATAAATATAATATTGGTATTTTTTTTAGTTTAAATAGTTTTCTTATTTAAAATCAATTTATTTTAAACTGCCCTAATTTAATACTAAATTTAATATTTGATTTTTGAAAAGTGTCTAGCGAAAATTATTCAATTAAATCACAAATAAATATATATATAGTGAAATCAAGTAGTTCAACTAACCAGTTTGCTAACAATTGCTATTAGATAACATTTCTAATGTTATGGCTGGAATTGTATCCTTATAATGTTAACAAAATCAGCCTTATCTAACATTTAATAAGCTACCATATTTTCCAATCCCATTGATATTTGTACATGTCAAATTATGCCTGTTTATCTAACATTTTTTGGTTTGGTTTGTAAAATTTTCAATGGATCTAAAGTTATAAATATATATATACATATCAACATAATGTAGTACTTTAGTAGCAGTGCACAGTAGAAATCTATATACCTTATGTAAAGAATAAAATTCCATATTCCATAAATTAACATCTTAATTAGCCAACCTTTTTTTAAGTAATTTTTTATGTTAGCTTATAAGGGTTTCAATATATATATATTTACTTTTTTAGTTTTAGGGACTGCTTGTTCCGGAATAATCAGTCATCTAGATATATATATATAAACGTGTGTGTATATGTGTATGTATGTGTGTGTGTGTGTGTGTGTGTGTGTGTGTGTGTGTGTGTGTGTGTGTGTGTGTGTGTGTGTGTGTGTGTGTGTGTGTGTGTGTTAATTATAACTATGATGAATATAATTATAAATAATGATGAAACAAATAAATAATTATCACAATATAAATCTGGTTTCTTAAGTTTTATTATTTTGTAAATAACAAATTATATTGATATTGCTAAGGGGATACTACAGTATTTAAATATCTGTCCAAATATTAGCAATATTTGTATCTAGAAATAACATAAAAATATCTTTTATGACATACCATTATAAAATTTTGTAAAACTTTGAATGAGTTTTACTCTGGATTATGTTGAACTATGTATGTACATATAAACATAATAAATGAGTATGTTTATTAATACTAATAATAGATACAACTATTATAAAATGTTAATAATTTGTATTAGCCATTTATAAAAAAATATATATAAATGAAGTATGATATTTATATATACAAATATAATGAGAAATAGTTGATAACAAATATATCTATAGAAATATCTGTACAAAATTAATCTTTTATATATGAAATATACTATATATTAAAGCTAAAGTGTAGATTTAATAAATTTATAGATTTATAGAAGCATATATCCTTGATATAATACAAAAACTAGTTAAATTCATGTAGTATACTATAGTTTATTAACTATAGTTTTATCTAACATTAATGTTCAATGAAAGTATATATTTCCATATATTAACATACGTGTGAAAAGGTGTGAATTGTTGTATTACATTAAATTGAAATTAATATATTTGTTTTATCTATAATTATAACCTGATATCTTATTATATATGTGATCATTATTATAAAATAATAGAATACAATAATAGATAATAGATATTCAATATTTTAATGTCTATTATGATTTTTAATTTAATTTAAATTATATAATTTTGTCTGTAGACATTTTATAATAAACTATGTGTAATAGTAGTATATCTAGATGTTAATATGTGAAGATAATAATTATGAATTGTACAATGTTAAGATATTATAGGAAATATATATTATATAATATACAACTATATTAATCTAATATACACAAAAACACCTATACAACTACAAACACCTATATATATATATACATACATACACAAAAACATTACATGCACACAAATATACATACATACATACATACACACATACACACACAAACACACTTACATACACACAAATAAATATTAATGTACTTTAAATTGTATTTATAGCAATATATTTCTGAAATATATTTAGCATTCATTCACAATAATATCATATATTGAAAATATATTATAAATAGAAATATTAGATATTAGATACTATTATAATAATATCATTATAATTGCTATACAAAGGTATTTATCTAATAAAATATCATTTATAATGTATAAGAATATTGTATTGTATTATTATTTATGTAGTCTGCTTATTAATTATTTAAATACTGCTGAAGATATAATTTTGTAATACAATCAGGATACAATTATAATTCTAAACAATTAATTAAATTATTTTTATAATTCACTAAATTCATTACAATAATTTTAATATATAATATAAAGATTAATAAAATATTTACTTTGATCAATTTGTAAAATAAATTAAAAATAATATGAATATATATATATATATAAATATAATCTATATATACACATACATATATATTATGAGATAATTAGTATATTGAGCATGGTTAGCTTAATTATTTAAGCTAATAATTGGCTTTATTAGCTTAATATATATATATATATATATTATATATATATTTGATTTTAATTAAATCTAATTTAGGCTAAGAATTTAAGCTAATAAAGCCAATTATTAGATTAAGTAATTAATAAAATCATGCTCAATATTATATTGAAAATATACCAATTATCCTATCATATATATTTATGTGTGTATAATATACACTATATATAGATAGATATATAAATTGTATTTAAAAAACTGTCATAATATATACAATCAATATTTTTGTAGGTGTTATTAGCAATGGTGTTATAATAATAATAATAATAATAATAATAATAATATTAACTGTTATAACTGTTATAAATGTTAAAATAATAAAAATGATAACAATAACTAATAGATCCAGATATGATAATAATAATAGGTTGGATTAGTAAATAGTTAGATGATAATAAATAGTTAGATTTGATATTAGGTAGATTTTAATTTGTAATTTAAATAAATCATAATTGGTGTCCATTTTAAAAAATGTTATTTGGTTCAAGAGTTTAATAGCTTATGTGATTAAATGAAACTTATCAAATAACACATAATGATAACCTTGTGGTTTGGGCATAGGGAAGATGTTAGAACTGAGTTAGCAGTCAGTTGATTTGGGAATAAATTAATTATGGATATAGTAAGGTTCAGTTGTGGTGTGAATTTTATACTCGAAGATAGTTTTATATAGTTAGTAACCTGGGAGATGATAGGCCAGTTTAGTTGTGGTCTAAGTTGTGATACAAATGTGACGTAGTCAGTAGATTTCAGATTGAAGATAGTTCCGATTGCTCTATTTAGTGAGCGATTAATATGCTGGATGATGTGTAATATTTGTTTATATATAAAGTAGACTACAGATAACTCAACATTGATAGGATGTAATGTTGATGTCGACTTAGTGTATTGGCAGTCATTCATTTTAATTTGTTAATATATGTGTAGAGATGTTAACACCTATATAATGGTAGAATATATAAATTAATAATCAATGTTTACCATTATTATTAATTTAAAATACATATTGTTTAATAATAATTATAATAATAAAAAAATTATATATTCTATTAATAATATTATCTATTAATATTCTTAGTTATAGCATACTTGTAATCAGATCCCATTTCATATTACAACAGTAGTAAGGCATATATTTATATATATATATATATATATATATATATACTATGTCATTTATAAAATACTAATCAGTGCATTTAAAATAATATCTTATAATATAATATAATATTTTTGAAGAATATCGAATATGACCCCACTTTTTTTTATTATGAATTCCAAGGTAAAATTTAAAGTATTTTACATGTATTGTTGTATACTTTAAAATTATAATAACAACTAATTTATATATATATATATATACGTATATATTCTACATGTGAGTATTTTTAATTTGACCTCATATATCGTAATCAAAATAAATGGGGGATATATTCTATACATACCATATTTTTAATTGAACACTCACTTAACAAATTAATTCATATTAACAGTTACTTATTAATATATATTAAAATATTTTTTAATTATAATTGTGTTTCGTATAGAGTATATTTGACATAGTAGACATACAACATATTATATAATAATAAGTGATATATGAATATACATATAGTAACAAATATGTAGTAGTAATATTTGTTGATATAGTAATATTTACTAATGTATTATATAATGTAGCCTAGTATTATATTATATATATATATTAGTAATATATTGTAGTCAATAGTATAGAAGTGATAAAATATATAGTTGACAATATTGACATATCTATATAAATAATCATATAATGAATATATGTAAATACAACCATGTCAACTTATATGTATGATGAATAATGCTAATATTAACATTGAATTTTATTTAGCATGGAAAAGATACAAACTCAATAAAATATATATATATCATGTCGACTATGTCTTATTAAATTAAATATTAAAAAAATATCAATGTTATGTAATCAGTATGTTAAGTTATCGGGAGTTTACTATATTAAATATATAAATAGTATTACATATTTATTTTTAAATATTTATTATTACCTATTGCATATTTTATAAGTTTTGTGCTTTATTAGGAGTAATATTACTGTTAAATCATTATCAATTGCCAATTTAAATCACATGTTTAATTATTTTGTGATTTTTGATCACACCATTTTTGTTATTTATATGATTTTTATTAATATTAAGAACTTATATAAATATAATTATAAATAGTAACATATCAATGATCTGATTAATTATGATTATAACAAATGGAGAAGAAATTTAATAGAAATTGTTCTATTACAAAAATGTATCTATAATTGAATATATAGTACTAGTTCATTTCATAGAATATTTCTATTCACATGATAATAAGCAATATTTAATTGTGTTGATATTTACACATCTATAAAATGTTCTATATTTGCTCTCTCTCTCTCTCTCTCTCTCTCTCTCTCTCTCTCTCTCTCTCTCTCTCTCTCTCTCTCTCTCTCTCTCTCCCTCCCTCCCTCCCTCCCTCCCCCCCTCTCTCTTTAGTAACTTTTTTATGTGTTTTATTCTGTGTTCTGTACTACTTTAGAATTAATAATTATTAATTTTTTTTAATCAGATATATATTTTTCCAATTATGTAATATCTTTCAAAATATCAATAAATGGGATTCTAATTTTTCACATCATGTTACTTTATTTTCTAGGTATACATCATTGAATAATTATAACGTATATATATATATATAATAAACTTCTAACCCATACTCGAAATCACCGATACAATTTATCTGAATTAGTTAGTAAATTGTAAAGCAATGCGAATTCGTATATTATTTATCCAAATAAGTATATTCCCCTAGCAATATTTGTAATTAACATAAGTGCTACAAAAAAGTCTATTATTGTATTTGTGTTATTGATACATCTAATAGCCTACATACAATAACTTCCCATTTCCCTATCCTATAATATTTATTGATTTAATGATTATTTGAACAAATGTATAGTATCTATAATATTGACTATTTCAACTTGAAATAGTTGCCAACATAAATGTTATTAAAATAAACAATAAAGAATAATATAAAATGATATTGAATATTAATAATATTAATTATATAAAGGGGGTTAATATAATAACAAGTTGTAGTGGGATACCCCTTTTAAAGTTACTATAATTCTGGCAAGATGCCGGAAAGTAAGGGGGTATCCCACTACAACATGCTAGAAAATCGCTTTCTAGCACAAATTTCCAGACATTATTTCCGGAATACTGGTAGTGAGATACCCCCTTAAGTATTATAGTAATTATTATTTGAATAAATCATTAAATAATTTATTTTATAATAACATTATTATAATCAATTTACATTTATTTTCAAATTTTAAACTTATTTTATTTTATTTTATTATCTTATAATTAATTTAATATATTGATTGTATGTTCTTGTTATAATTCATAATTAGTAATTACTTATATTATTATTATATTTATCTATTTGATGATATAATATGATATATCGTATAATATATATATTACATTCCACTGATATAATATATATTGAAAAATAATTATATGTGCATTGAATTTATTTTTTTTGTAAAGTATAGTGCCTAATATTAAGTGTAAATAATATAACATATAAGGTGTTTTAAATATTTATGATTTTTATATTTTGTTTATTATATATTTGACAAGTTTAGTATCTTAATTATAACCATTTGAAATATTTCCAGTAATTTGTTAGTAGTAATTTATCAATATTAGGTATTTTACTAGCTCTTCCGAAATAATAATGATGTTAAATTGATTTAATATAATTGTCATTTGTGATGCACTATTTTAAAAACTTTCATAACAAAATTATTAATAATGTAATACTCATCATGGATCATAGACTATATATAAATAAATAACATGAATGTATAACTAGATATCATTGGTTGACAATGAACGCGAACCTTAGAAAGTTTCAGTTGTTAGCACCACTATACCAGATACCATGAAACAGGTATCAGGTACAGTGAAATAGTAACCTCCCCTATTAAAGTTGTTTCAATATCATTACAATGTATTTCTAAGAGGTTGAAAGGGGTCAGTTTTCAAATTGTAATTGTAATATAGTTCACGTATCAATATATATATATATGTTATTTTAGAGTTGACATACTGTAATGGAGAATGTTGTGCTAGTAGAAACATTGTCCCATATAATATGATACCATCCATAATGTACTGAATACAGGTGTATTCTCTAGTTTGTGGAGATGTTTCAATGGTGAACACTCTTATATCTACTGTGGTATCGCAAGTATCAGGTGAACAAATGTATGTTAAGCTAAGTACAGATTCACTAATACCATGCTAGATTGAACTTCAAATAATGAGTCACCATATTATTTGATCAGGTGATGGTATATTAAGATATTCTATCAATTGTTATAGAATAATTCAAAATACCATCCTATAATTATAGACTTGGCTCGTAGGCTGAGTACAGAGTCAGCTATGTGTTTAGCCATACTGCGATTTAATGGAGGATCCAATACCTAACTTCAGCTTGTACATGAATCTATGGGAAGTAGGACATATATGTATGAACTTCTCTTGTCATTGGTTGGCATAATCAGTGAGAAAACAGTACATCTCATTAGATGCTGAAAGAGTGGCTATGTAAGAGTCATTCGTTCCAGTGGTGGTTGTGCAGATTATTCAGCTGCTACATTGTAGTTTGTTTTATATATTTATATATATTTATTTTGTTATTGTCTATATTTTATATCACGTTTTTACCATTATTGTTACCTTCATTATTCTATATTTCATTGTTTTATATTTACATAGGCTATGTATCATAATTTATCATGTTTTCTGTAATTCCTTGGAAATTATCATTTGGAAAACTTTGAATGTTATTTTTATATAAGTGTACTACTAATATTCACTATTATTTCCTTGTTATATGTATATAATGTGTTATTCCTTGTTATATATTTATATGCATAGGTTATATATCATATCAAGTTATCTGTAGTTATTTATTGGAAAATTTTGAATGCGATTTTCTCGAATGCAAATTATTTATTTTGTAATTTTTTGTTCCCGAATATACCTATTATTATTATTTAAAATAAAAAAGAATATTTTTTTTAATGATTACAATAATATATTTATATTTTTACATAATTTAAAAAATTAAAAAACCGTATTAGAATTTGAATTTACTATTTATATGTACTGTTGAATATAAAAAATTAAAAAAAATATTAAATATCTCATCCATAGTATTTTTAATAGCACTAAAAAGAGAATTTCAGTCGAGCCCAATTATTAACATATAATTTGAAACATAATTTTAAACTAGATAATATAATATTTCTTTTCTTTGATTTCGTTTTAAAATCAAATTGAAATAAATTTATATAAATAGTTAACTCTAAATGACTGCCTTAATAGTATATAATAATCTATATATTATTTATCAGGTATCCGTTGCTCGACCAAGTAGTGAAAGTATTAAGGGAGCTAATCTGTATATAAGTGGTCTACCAAAGAATTTCACCCAGTCCGACATTGAGAAGTTATTCGTTCCCTGTGGAGAAATAATAACTTCGAGGATACTATCCGATTCGCAAACAGGTTAACCAAGTTCTACCTCCCCATTATTAAGTGTTCATCAATGATAATAGATTCACTTTTTTATTATAAACATAATATGACATGTTTAAGGTCGTTGTTATCACGATATACTTGTTTGTGAAATTATAGTAGTATTACCCTTTATCCTTCAAATGTTCAAGATCAACTAATAAAATTGTAATGTATAAAGTAGATAGTTTATGTTTTTATAATTAATGATAATTTGTTGATATTTTTTCAAATAAAAATATATTGTTTCATTATTATATCAAGGACGTCTGCTCGCTATCTCTGCAATAGTAACTTTTTGTATTCAGAAATAGATACTTTTCAGTGGCATATATAATTATATTTCAATGAATTCAAAGATACCAGAGATATTTGTTTGTAAAATAAAAATGCACTCATATTTTTTAATTTGTATTTATCAATAAAAAATATAATAAAAATTAATACTAAAAATATTAATTTATTTATAAATTAAGTTTTATTGTTGAAAAGGTGTTTTTTTATTTTATTTATATCTAATTGGTATAATATTTATCATATTATATCGATTATTTATATTGAATGATTTTAATATAATCATATAAATGTTTAATTTAAATATATTCTCCAGGACTATGATATGAAATACGATAAAATAATTCAATTGTAAAATAGAAATAGCACAAAATATGCGTTGCATATAATAAGCAGATGTCCTTAGTTATATATAACAATTTTATTTTAAAATAAATATTTGGAAAATATAGATGTATACAAATTATTTGATATGATGTATCATTATTTATATTATTAGTTTTCATTCAACTTACTTCAAATTACTTAATAATTATTAAGATTATAATCTTTTAAAATTATTTGATATGATGTATCATTATTTATATTATTAGTTTTCATTCAACTTACTTCAAATTACTTAATAATCTACATATATATTATTTCTCTTAATCGTCTTCGTCTTCGTACGACGCTAGCGAGCGAAACGAGCTACCGGACCTTCTACGAGCGAAGCGAATCTCGCTCGGCACCAATTTTTTCCACATTTATAAATCTAATACCCTCTAGATAATAAATCGTCGATAATATTTATATATATCGATTATATAATTAGGACACGGTTAGTATACGTGATTTACATATAATTTTATATATTTATATATTTATTCTATTTATAAATATTCTATTCATCGATCGAGGCATTCTATTGTTCTCTCGATTCTCTATGGCGGAGATAGGTAAAAATCTCTATATCGCGTATACGGACGACATAAAATACGTTATATACGATTTTTTTTCGCCCGATACTAATATTACCCGAACCCTAATAATACTAGATTTCGTTAAATTTAAATTTCGAGTTTATAAAAAAAAATGTCCTATCTCCGCCGTTACAAAAAAAATGTACGCAATATTTTCGTTAACGTAAAAATTATACGGGCGATCTTATATCGCGTATACGGACGACATAAAATACGTTATATACGCATTTTTTTCGCCCGATACTAATATTACTCTAACCCTAATAATACTAGATTTCGTTTATACTTAATTTCGAGTTTATAAAAAAAAATATCCTATCTCCGCCGTTAAAAAAAAATTTACGAAATATTTTCGTTACTGTAAAAATTCTACGGGCGATCTTATATCGCGTATACGGACGACATAAAATACGTTATATACAAATTTTTTTCGCCATATACTAATATTACTCGAACCCCTACGATACTAGATTTCGTTAAATTTAAATTTCGAGTTTATAAAAAAAAATGTCCTATCTCTACCGTGTAAAAATTTAAATTTATAATATTCGTATCGCGTAAAAAAATCTATAATATACAGATATAATTATAAAAATAACATTTATGACGAGTATTAATATATATCGTACGTACTAGATTTCAGTTATTCGGTTTAACGAGTTTATAATAATTATTTCCTATCTCCGCCATGCAAAAATATATTCTTAATATTATTAGGTGATGTAAAAAATCAAAATCCACGATAATGATTCGATTTTAATAATTTTAACTTTATTAAATAGATAATTAAAATATAATATCGTGGTATAAATTGTGATATATAATATTTAATATTCTTCGAGCTACAGCCGAAATAGTGAAAAATACGTGATTTTTGAGGGGTAAATTTGACCGACTTCCGGTAACGGGTTCGCCTCGATTATAATTTCAACGGATGCGGAGTACGAAAGTTCCTATAATAAATTGAGAAAAACCATTAATATATGAATAATTGGGTGTCCAGCTCGGTTTCAATTTTTCACCAAATTTCACCATATAAATGGTCAAGAAAAAAAAATTGCAATTTATAAAAAAAAAAATTCTAATTTCTATTCTATAATGTTAAGAGTGATGAGTAGATATAAATGTAACCATTCGCGATGCATTTACTATGATTATTTACCTCATAAATGACTTTACAAAAGTACATTTCCTATCTCCACCATGTAAAAACATGAATTTATAATATTTTTATCATGTAGAAAATTCAAAATCTATATTAATAATTCGATTTTAATAATTGTAACTGTATCGAATAAATTATAAAAGGTAACTTAGGCACTTGGGTTTGGTTTTGGTTTTGATTTGGTTTTGGTTTGGGTTTGGGTTTGGTTTGGGTTGGCTTTGGGTTTGGGTTGGGTTGGGTTTGGGGTTGGGTTGGGTTGGGTTTGGGTTGGGTTAAGTTTTAATTTTTGTAGGTTTTTTTTAGCTGCATTACTTCCCGAGTTTGCCTATAAAAGTAGATTTTCACGGTTGTGGTTAGGATGGGTTAAGTTTTAATTTTTGGTGGTTTTTTTTAGCTGCATTACTTCCCGAGTTTGCCTATAAAAATAGATTTTCACGGTTGTGGTTAGGTTGGGTTAAGTTTTAATTTTTGGTGGTTTTTTTTAGCATTATTGGTTTGGATCTGGGTTGGGTTTGGGTTTAGTTTGGGTTTTGGTTTAGGTTTGGGTTTGGGTTTGGGTTGGGTTTGGGTTGGGTTAAGTTTTAATTTTGGTAGGTTTTTTTTAGCTGCATTACTTCCCGAGTTAACCTATAAAAGTGTATTTTCACTGTTGTGGTTAGGTTGGGTTAAGTTTTAATTTTTGTAGGTTTTTTTTAGCTGCATTACTTCCCAATTGAGCCTATAAAAGTATAGTGATATGTGTGTATATGCGTGTGGTCATAGTTATTTTCACTGTTATGGATAGGTTGGATTAAGTTGGATTAAGTTTTAATTTGTTAGGTTTTTTTGTAATAAAGTTCTTTTAGTAATAATATAACTACTTTTATTAATAAAGTGTAGTTCTTTTAGTAATAAAGTAACTACTTTTAGTAAAAAAAGTGACACAGTACACAAGTAACCACTCTACAAGGTGCGTTAGCCCTTGACCAGTAAAAAAGTCACTTGTTATTAAGATTATAATCTTTAAAAATAAAACACCACTTTATTCTTTGATATTTCTAAAACTGCTCAAAATATGTGTATTGTGAAATTAAATATTGTATTACTCTTTATATCAATATTTCTATCGGGGATGATTAACTTTTTTCATTTTTCATTTGCTTTTTTCAATTATATGAACTAGGATTTTTGGGTTTATTCGGTTTTTATAAAAATTATATATATTATTGAAAATAATATCACTAAGGTGATGTATACAAAGTATGTGTAAGCGGAGTATGTAACAAACTTTTCTAATATGATCTACAGAATACGTTTACGTAAGAACATACGCATATTTATACTTTTACATTATGATATACTCTGTGATGTTATCTAATTAATTTTTCAAAATAATTAATAATAAAAAAATATATAAATAATGTCTACAAAAAATATGCTATTCATAACTTAATTAATTTATTGACAATATTAAGATTAATTTTTTTGTGATTTGATTTGAAATTTTGCATAGAGAATTCGCCCCAACTTTGCTCTTTTCTGTGATATGTTATATAATTAATGATAAACAAAAATTACATGCATTTAAAATTATTATAAACAATTAAATAAATAAATTAATTAATTATTTTAAAATATATATTGTTTTATTTTTTAATTTAAATATATATGACCCATAAGTAATATATGATCGAAATATATCAACACCCTATAAACATATATTCAATAATACTATATTTCATTTAAAATGGGTGTACTAATGAATTATATTTATGGATCCAATATATATAGAGTATTAATTCAATCATTATTTAAAATTACTTATTCTATAGAATTTAAAACAATTATTAATTTTATTAAATAATATGCAAATATAATTCATATATATTCATAATATAACTTATTATAATTACAATTTATACTAAAAGTGATAAATTATTGCCATAATTATTTGGTGGACATACAATTGTGTACCAATTAATCATGTCTACCAAATGATTAATATTATGCAAGTAATTTCTACAAAAATGGAAATGGTTATATATATATATATATACAATATGTATACATATATAATTATTAATAATATAATACAATCTGGTGTATAATAATATAATACAATCTAAAATTTATATACATATATATACATAATATATATATTATAAAAAATAAACTCAAATTTTACACTAAACTCAAATCATATATAAATATATTTATGAATGTGAGTATTTAATAGTATAGTTATTATTAATAATATAATAATAAAAACTGGATTTAAATATAAAATCAATTAAAACATATATTATGTATATTTTATTACATATATATTTATATATATATATAATATATTTAAAATATATATAGAAATATTTTATTATTATCCTTCAACTTTGAACCTATATTTTATTACATTTATTTATATATTTAAAATATAAATAGAAAATATTTTATTATTTACTTTCAATTTTGAACCTAATGTTCCTATTCTATTCATATGCAGACTGTGACAATAATGTCTGGTCATGGTGACAGAGTTTACACAATGATAACACTTACACATAGAATATGTCAGATTTGATATTCTGATTATTGATATTCTCACACACATACACACTTGGCGAACATCTAATTAGGTACAGCAGAATGTGTCAAATAGGCAATCTATATTACACACTTTTGTAGTGTAAATACGCCCTAATATCACTTTATTATAATATTCATAAAAGCTATATCTATATATATATATATAAAATAGATTATTTACTATTATGTTACATTGTATATAGTAACTATATAATAAATAAAATAAGTTATATAATTTGTTTATATAATACAATGATGGCTGACTAATCAATATGTAGAGTACATTGAGGCCTATATATTTAAAGTATAAAGTATTGCAGGTATGGTGGGTGTAATTACTGGTAACACCAGTTTTTATTATATAATATTGTAGTTTAATATTTAATATTTTGTATTAGGTTATTTTAATTTATTTGCATCTAGAATAATGTTCTATGTATATACATTTGGAAATAGATTATCTTTATACAAAATCAACTTGTCATTAAATATTTAATTATTTTTGTAAATATACTATTTATATAATATAGATCTAATTAAATATCGTTTTTAAAAATCTAAAATAATCTTTAACTATATATAGGAATACTATCAAATGTGGCAAATATTAATAATAATTAATTTGCATAATATTCTAGTTACTTATTGTGATTCGAGTCATACGTAATATCAATTTTATTAGTAGTATTTTATGTTGTGCATCTTCTTTATGTAAATAAACAAGACACTATCAATTGTTTTATTTAACCAATTTAATATATGTAGTATATTTAATATAATAATAATATATATTATATGGAATTTACAATTTACATATATGAAGTATTTGTATTGTTATTTGGTGGAGTCCTTTCATCCCATCCAGGAACTTAGATGAAGTTATTGTACTTATAACCATATAGCTCTAATGTTCCTTCGAAACCGCTTTCATATTGAGGCATCCATGGTTTTAACGAGATCCAATCATTTATTTATAGACAATTATATAAGATCACTTCTAAATTGTATTTAAATACCTATTTTATTGGTAGGAACGGGTTTTGAACCCGCATCTTACCGCCTATTTGTCTGATGCCTTAGTTTGAGCTACCCAGGTAGTTATATATATATTATATTTAAATTGTAAATTCCATGTAGAATGTACTATTATTATTATATACTATATACTATATATATTAAATAAAGCTTATCTAAAACTATTGATATATTGTCTTATTTCAATAATTAAGATATACAATTTAAAATACTATTAGTCAATGATTCATATCATATACTTGTGTTGTTAATGATATTAGTCTGAGAATTTTGGTTTTTTATGCTGAGAGTCTTTTATTTACGGTAACAAAATGAGGTCCAAATAAGTAAACTCTTGTGCAATGAAACTGAGCTGATCCCAGACTCTTATAAAACTTGTGAGCCGAAATGATACTTTTTTAAGTTCAAGTATAATTTTATATATTTATCCTTCAATTTTTAAATGTTTCCTATATTCTATGTAATTATCCTTTATTTATTTCCGAAAATAGCATTTCTACATTGTTTTCTACCAGCTATATCCTTAAAGATAGCGATAGTAATAAAGTACTCAACCGGTAATATCTTAACTCTGTGAATGTCCCATGCATCTCAAATCGCACATAATTATATAATTATATTATTTAATGCTTTTTCATTTGGTGAATATAAACGAATATTAAAACAAACTCAGTAGTTGAATTATATTTATATAAATAATTTTATATGTAATAATATCCAATAAAGGTGATAGGATTCTTTAAAATATGTCTTTATATCTTAGATTTTTAGTATTATGTTAAAATACAACATTTATTATGAAAATACTTAATTAATTTTAACTAAATAAATATATTAATTTAATATATAAATTAAATAATTAATTAATATATAATATTTTTTCAGTTTATTATGTAGAATGTTATAAAAATTGTATCTATTAGAATATTTATGTATATTATAATATTTTATGGAGTATTTATATATTTATTTATTGAAATATTAAACAATTTTTAATTAACAATTAAGTATAATTATTATAATTAATTAAGTATAATATTACGAATAATAATTCAAATCCAATTTTTTTTCCAGATTTATATATAGATTTATAACTTGTTATATATAATTATTAATATTTGAATACGAATAATTATTTTGTAAAAAGTACACTTTTTTGTGCGTACACTTTTGTTAAATATAGATTATTTTCACATTTTATTAAAAATGGCTGGGATTCACAGGGTTAACCCGGTAAAATACACCTATTAGGTGATTAAATTCAAGATTTATTAGTATTATAAAAATACAAATTATAAACAAATATTGAAATTACTTTAATATGTAAATAATGTATGATACTATCTTGATTATTTTATTTCGATCTATTTATATTTCTCAGTATTTTTATAAACTGAAAATAATACCTTTTTGTGGTAACTGGTATATCCTAAAATAATGTTTATGGTACTGATACTGAAACTATATTAATCCTATACAAATTGAGACTCATGCTTAAATGATGTTTTTGACAATTGATGCTGATACTGCATCGATGCTATAGTTAATAAGACTGAGACTGCATTGATTATAGCAACATTTACATCGTACACATAGAGAATGAAGAAACGTATTCATTTTCTATGTATATAATTAGTCCCACAATAAAATATTATTTAGATTAATTAATTATTATTATTAAGGCAGCTACAGTTCGGTTTAAAAGTAGAATTGGTTTTCGCGTCACATATTCTTTACATTACTAAGTTTTACTAGATACTTTTTTAGACACCATTTTGGCTATCTTGATATGACATGTGAATAGAAATCTTCTGCTAAATATCGCTATGAATAATCATAAATCACCACATTTTATATAAACCATTCACCACTGAATAATCTAATAGAGAAGTTATTTTATTAAAGTATATGTATCAGGGTTGGCCCGATTTAATTCAAGTGATTTATATCAATATTTAAATCGATTTAAATCACTCAATTAAAATCATGATTTAAATCAAAATTTAATAAATAGTAAATCATGATTTATATCACAATTTAAATCGATTCAAATCACTCAATAAAAATCATGATTTAAATCAAAATTTAATAAATAGTAATAAAATATCTAAATATAATATATAAATTAATATAGTAATATTGCATGTATTTCAAAGGGTTTAGAAATTATAACTTGAAGTAATTAAGTAATTATGTAAAATTACATAAAATGTCATCATCATATATAATTTTTTCATATTATATTGAATTACATTTTTATATATTTTTGAGTGAAGAAAATGTATAAATTGTTTTCTTTGATATTGAATTAAAAATTCATTTCAATTCAACTTCAAATATCATTCAATTATTATATTGTATAAATTATATACAATTCAATACACTTCAAAACAATTTATACATATTTTTCATTCAAAAATAAATATAAAATTTATAAAAAATTAATTCAATAGAATATGAAAAAGCTATATGTTTATTAGTAATGAGATTTTATCTAATGTTAGAACTGATTATAATTCAATTAAACATCAAAGAACGAAATTTATTAATTTGAATTAATTATATACATTTCCTCATTCAAAAATAATAATAAATATATAAATATAAATAATATTTACACATATTATGTTTTTAAAATAGTTAGTTCATTTATTAAAACATAATCATTGAGAACACCTATTATATTTTTAAAAATGTCTGGACGAAAACAGGATTCTATATGGATAAATTATAATCGGTCTTTAGCCAACAATGGTAGTAAAGCCACTTGTAAAATATGCGGGAAAACAATGCAAGGAATTGGTGTTCTTGTATAAATATTATAACTAATAAATGATTCTACATAAAAATTTTTTATTTATTTAATTATATATATTTATAAAGGACAATATATATATATATCCTTTATAACATTCAAAAAATAGTTTAAAAAAAAAATTATTATTTCAAAAAAATCAAAAAAATCCGATTTTAATCCAACCCTGATATGTATATATATATATATAATTGTGTGTGTGTGTGTGTGTAGATTTTACAATTATTTGTATTTATAATTAAATTGATATCCCTAATATTTACAATTAGTGAGCCTATCCCTGATATATATATACATCATTTATTTAAGCAGTACTGTAAAATCTATTATAAAGTATTCAATTTAAAGGGATGTTTACCAAAATCGCCATTATAGGCATTTACATGTAAATAGATAGATGAATACTATCACTATAAAAATTTGTTTGAAAGTCCTTGCATAATTGCCAAAAAAAATTCAATTATGCTTAAATTATATATATATATCTATAAATGATATCCCTTTCAATAAATAATATATATATAATTTATACCCGTAATAATATATTGTAAAAAAATGGATATTTTTTTACATCATTTCAATATCCTTATTTAAAAAAAGTAAAGCAGAATACTCTTATTTGGATAAGAACTGTTTATTTATATAAATTTTATATACACAAGAAAAATTAGATTAAAATATACACTGAGGAGCTACATATTTGTATTAATACATATATATAGAGAATAATTAGAATTTTGAATAAATGAATTTAAAAATTTGAATGAAAATAAATTTGAAAATTATTAATTAGCTTTAATTAATATAAGGGATTTCTATAAAATATCATTTTTAATTAACTTATATCAATATAATTATTTGAAAATTTCAGAAGTTGATAACATATATCTAAATGATATTTAATATTAATAGAAAAAATTGATTTTTTATATAATAATTTTTTTATAATTTGTAGTGATAAGGATCCCCCTTATTTACATATATATCAAATTATTCACCATAAGGTATATCCAAAGGAGTGGGATTCATAAGATTCGACCAGCGCAGTGAAGCCGAAAAGGCGATAAAACAACTGAACGGAATTGTTCCGGAAGGTGCCTCCGAACCGATAACCGTCAAGTTTGCTAACTCGCCGAGTTCAAACAAAAACTTCGTCCCAATTCAGGCGATGGCTCAGTACCTGGCACCCACGAGAAGATTCCTAGGACCTATGCACCCCGCAGGAAGATTTGGGTTTGTATACACATACTCGCACATCTCTCCCTCTCTCTCCGATACCGTTGAACCGATATAAATAATAACGCTCACACAAATAGTAGATTCACGCCACTGGACGGAGGTCTGATGTCGGCGGCGAACAACCTCCTAGCGGGAGCCACGTCCCCCGGGGGTAGTCCGGGTAACGCCATCAACTCGAGTTCTAACTCGGCTACTTCGACCATTAACGGCGGCTGGTGTATATTCGTGTACAATCTGGCGCCCGAGACCGAAGAGAACATCCTCTGGCAGTTGTTCGGTCCGTTCGGAGCCGTTCAAAACGTACGAGTCATTCGCGACTTCGCCACGCAGAAATGTAAGGGGTTCGGCTTCGTAACCATGACGAACATAGAGGACGCCCACCTCGCTATCAACAGTCTCAACGGATACGCTTTAGGGAATAGAGTATTACAGGTCTCCTTCAAGAAACACAAGAGTGCTTAACCGTCATGCATGCTATTTAACGCACACACCACACACACACCACCACACACACAAATAGCGTGACACAAATACTGTGATTGTAGATTGACTTTTATAGAAAACTCTAATTGAAATATATTGGTTCGACTGCATACGCGTTTATGATTTAGTTATGTGTTGTAAGATTATCGCTTTTACTTTGATGTTGTTTTTATTTGAGAATCGCGTCGTAATCGCTCCCATGATTGCGGTGGCGATGATTATTTCTTTAAGAAACCTAGTCCCGAGCAATCTCGTTTGCTTTTTATTTATTTTAAACGTGTATGCTAGCGTTCCTACTGCTGATAACTCACCGAAATCATGTGATAAAATGCAATGCATTCACTTTTAGGAAATATCTACTTATTAAACCTCAATTTTTAATGTACAATATTTATATAAATATATATATACACCTATACACACTCATGTATAACGTATATTGTATTGTACCCATTTTTGCAATAGTTAAATTTTCACTTAGTTTTGATTTTGTGTATGCTATATTCATTCCACCTAGATATATCACCATCTAATTAACACAGTGTGAATTGGATAGTATGTCTGTTGCATTTCTCTTTTTAGTTTCATTTGTTTATTTATTATGATTAAACGAATATTACTAATATTTATTATGTTTATTTATTTCATATCAAATATAACAATTCATAATAATAATAAAGCGAAGATGATTCACTAATAACAAATTGATAATTATATATATATTTATATGTATATTATTTATTTATTTATTTAAATATAAGTACAATATAAAATTAAAATTATATTTTATAAAAAATCTAATTAGTAACATTCTTCGATTCATTTTTACGCTGCATTAATAGTAACATTGATTCCCAGGCATTTAAACACTGAAAATATATATTAATATAGTATTTATTGAAGCTTATCATTAAATATATATATATAATGATTATTATAATATATATATATATGTTCTTATATTTTATAAGGAAATAAATGTCCTTAAGTAAACATTAGTTATTGAAAAAAAGTAACATTTATTAAATTTATCTCACATATATATATTTACTATTATAAAGATAAAATTAATGTGAAAGATGTAATTTAAATAAATATTATAACAAATATATAGATTAGTTTTTATTTAAATTCATAAGATAAAAAATAATTAAAAATAAACCTCATAAATTGATTTAGATTTTACATATAGGGCAATTTTATATGGAATAATCTACATTGGTTTCATATCATTCTCATATTAAGTTTGAAATTAATTAAATATAACTAACATTCTTATAATAATTGATCTGACTATCTGCCAATTCAATAAATACATTTTTGAAATCTTTACATCGGATAGCATCCCATCTTTTTGTTTCACTTACAATAATTTCATCAGCTTTTATCATATTATTGTGGGTGAATTCTGATCTATTTTTCATCTATAATAATAATTTGATTAATTCATAATGGATGTTATAGCAATAATTATTTCTATTAATAACAATTAATTACAAAGAACATTAAATAATCTATATAGTAAAAAGGATTATTATATAAAACTTAATATTATGCATTCATGTATATATATATAACATGATAGAAATGATCTACCATAAAGGGGTATGCACATAGAGACAACATTTAGTTTTTTCGTATAGTTTTTAATTTGTCGCGCTTAAAACAACTTTTTTAAATGTAAACATGTTTAGCAGTATTTTAACATTTAGCCTATCATGTGATTAAATATACTGTCACATTTTATATTGATTTGGTCGCAAATAATTTCATAAATATAAATATCCAATGAGTGTCGCCAATATATGCAGATAAATATACTTGCACATATATATATATATAATTAAGTATACAAAAAGTATACTATGGAATATAATATAAATTATATTTTATATATAAAATGTATATATTCATATTAACTATATTTATTATGAATTTATATATATTCATAAAATAATTATACAATTACCTAATTGTATCAAAAATATAAAAATAAATTATTTTATATATAAATGTCAATTGTATTTATATGGATATAAGGTTTTACAGTCTATTTAATGATAATATGCAAAAACAACATATTTTGTTAATATATAATATACTGATTAAATATTTGTACTAAAAATATACTCTGCAGTTCACAATATATATCACATAGTATGTGGTGAATACTTACAAAATATATACCATTATACGTATATATGTAGATGTATTCTATATGTATTTAATATTTATATATATATAATACATATACATACATTTTCACATATATATATATGTATGCATGATGATACATTTTTGCACTTTTATATGATATATAACCTGCACACTATTGACTATAGGATAGCATGCATTAATAATCTCCATATACCATGTATATAATAATGTATCACTTATTTATTTCTACTCTAGTATCATCATTAGTATTAGTATCACTCAAGTGTCTACATGTAATTTTCTTCTATTTATAAAAACAAAAAATATGGTTTACTCAAATAATGTTGGTTTACACGTTTTGGGAATTTTCCCATGTAGACATAAAAAATGCAGTTTATTATGACTTTTTTACCATATTAAAACGGCGCTTTAACTTGGAGACCACTTTAACTTTCTCTGTGTGCATCCTTTTTATTAGATTTTATATTGAATTAGAATAAAATTATAAATAGAATAGATTATTAAAATTCATCAATGTATAAAATGTAATAAAAATTCTAGATATTATTTCATTCGATAATGGTTCCATATTCGATATGATAATAATTCCATAACTATATTATTAAATTAAAGGAATTAAGGAATTATATATGATAGTATAATTATAAATACTAAACAAAAATATAATTGATGTAAGAATTAAAAAGAAATAAAAATGTCATATATTTTAAACTGCGACTTCCCATAGTAAACACAAACAATAGAGAGTATTGTATGATTATTGGTCATGCTTTAACAACATGCTATAACATACTGAATCTGTATCATCCTGTTCCTAAAATTAATAAATAAATCGTTATTTATATCACATAGAATAAAGAGTAAATATTATTATAAACCTGGTACCATTTAAATTGTTAATTATAAAATGTTGATTAAGTTGTATAAAATAGATTTTTTTATAAATTGATTTTAATATTTAGTCGTGAATAAATCTATAAATAATATTTCAATCACAAAGTATTACAATCACATATTCATTGAATTATGGGTGGGGCTTAGAACTAGAATATTTATTACAATCTATAAATGCAACTGGTTCTGACTGGCTACATGACATATCCACTATATAGTGGATAATAATTATTGTTAGTATTTGATGGTAGAGTATTTTCTAAATAATATATTACCCTGGTTATTAATAATAATGTATGGTGGTACTAGATTTAAATTATTAGTTAAATTGCATACAGAAACATACTTTTAACACAATTTTAAAGATAGTTTGAAATATTATAGTTACATCATAAAAAAAGTAAATATTTGTTTTGAATAATAATTAAAAGTTACCATTCAAATTAATTTTAAAATATTAGTAATTTATCTTGTGATTAATCACCAATGTATATCTCTCTGTCGAGTCTCTTCTTTAATAATAGTCATACCTTATCAGAGAGTTGATTGTTTTCATTCGCTTGTTTATTGGTTCTGTTGCTGATGTCATCTTCATTCTGAGTGACGTCCCTTTTCATCAGTGCATCCTACAACACATTCACTAGTGTTATATACAAACAAACGCGATCTATAGCTATATTGCCTACGTATCACATTATTAATAGTAAGTATTTTCTACTGTAAGTATATAGTCGAAATCTATTTCTAAAGCATGTTGTCACATCTTATAAATGTCACATATGACATCGTAATATACATCATACTCTTTTGTATATCATATATTACATAACATTAGACTTATATATGTTATTACATCATATTATATACTATTGTGTTTCACATATTATACCATGTCATATGGGTAAGCCTGTAGAGAATAATATAACATTGATCAATAAATTCAGTAAAAAAACTTTGATGGTTTCAAGTGAGTAACCGTTAGTAACAATAAAAGCTGATCAACAATTGACAATGTTCGTTATTAATAGTTACATATTACACTCTCTAATACGTATGAAAAACTTACATAAATACCATATATTTTTCTTAAGAAAGATATACTTATGTGAAAGTGTGTAATTCGATTTTGTGCACACACAATGAACAGCGTCACATTTACATATGTTGTTATTTCAGACAGATGTGTTATTTATAATGTAAAATTGTATCAAACTACACACTTTATAATGTAAAAAAGTGTTTTTAAAATATTATTTATATTGTTCAACAAAAGTAGCATTAGGTTTCGTTTAATTGCAATAAGTATAATTTATTTAATATTAATAATTATTACATAAATATATTTGAAATATATCATTAAATTATTAACAAAAATAAGAAAAATAAATCAGACTAGGAAGAGGAAAAATTAATAGTTCTCAAATATCACAATATACAGTGTACAAAGCATTCATACATCATAATATACAGTGTACAAAGCATATCTATATCGTAATGTACAGTATAGAAATTATACATACTGGATATTTAATATGGATATACCTATATCATAGTATACAGTGTATAAAGAATACTTATATCATAATATACAGTGTATAAAGAACATCTATATCATAATGTACAGTGTACAAACCTTCACGCATCCAGTGTAAAGGCAATATTCTCTGATGTTAAAGCTAAAGTTGTCTACAGTATCAGATATCTGTAAGGGGGGCGGGGCAGGGTAAGTGATGACGTAATAGGCTAATGTAAAGTAGTACAGGGAAGGGACTAAGTGATAAGTTATTGTTATGGGGGGCGGGGAGGTACTAACGAGAGACTCGAGGGACGTATAACAAACGCTACTCGACTTCGCCATGTTGTCGATGGTAGGCTGAAGGTCTTGTTCGATGTTCATCCAAAGATTGTATATTGGAATGGTTTCCCCGATGTGCTCGAGAAGTTCTGATGCAATACGCTCAAGGTTAAATAACGCATACCACTGATGACTACTGTATAATCTAATATCTCACAAAAGTTTGTATATAATATATAATTAAAATATAAAAGTTAAATTTATTATAAAAAAACAGTAAAAACCGACGAAAAAAACCAAATCAACCCTGATATATATATATATATATAGATATTACATTACATATATATATTAAATATATGGGATTTTACTTTTTTATTTTATAATAAATTGAAGAAATTTATCTAATTTTTAATTATATTATTATGGTATTAATAGTATGGTATCTTTATATTTTAACAATAATATCAAACTTGTGAATACCCTAAATATAATACCCTAAATACCCTATACAAGTATCTATTTACCTATATTAGTTATATAATAATGTTATAATACAAAATAGTAATATAATCAGAATAATAATAATTTTGTAATTGATATATTTTTAATATATTTAATATATTTTTAATTGATATTATAATGGTGTTTATATTAGTATATTCTATTGATAAAATTGCTTCCCCTGTGGGGGAAGGATAGATAGAATCTAGCTATAATATCTATAATAATATATTTATTTATATTAATGATTTATAATAATAATGCATTATCAAAAACCAGTCATTTAATTTTATCTCAAATAAAATATTCATTATATTTAGGGATATAACTCTTACATATAAGATTATTTTATCAGGTTCGTAAATAATTATTGATAATATGGAAACAATGTATTTCACATTTGAGTAATTTCACAGTCATCTTGTAATATGATTAAAACTTGGAGTACATTTGTAAATCTCCAATTAAATATAAACACTACAAATTTAAATACCTGTTATCTTTGTAAATCATTGACAAAATAAATATACTACTGAAAGTACATATTTCGTTGAATAAATCATAGAAAACAACTTATAAAAAGTTTATTTAAATTACATTAAAATTGAAAATAAAGAGTTTTAAATACCTATATACTAATAACCTATAATGATAAATAATTATATATTTATATACAAATAATTATATATATATATAATTAACTTAAATGCATATATGTCATAATAATGAATTTATGTATATAATATGAATGTATCTATATGTTTAGTAGTCACATTACAGTGAAATACCTTTCCCTAATCATCAAACACTAACTTATCTTGTATTCGCTAAGCCCAATGCTAGTCTACCATCGTATAATACTACAGGTGACTAAAGGTATACTACCCACACAGTGTGTGCGCAGCTGTAGTTATGCTTAGTGATACACACCTAATTGTTCTTTGTGGATCTTATGAGAGATTCTGTCCACTTCGCAGAGTTTATCGTTAAGAGAATTGATTCTGATGTTCAACTTGTTAAACTTCTCCGGTCTAGATCTAATTGTTAACGAAGTCTTCTTCGAGGTCAAGGACATTGAGATACGATCTAAAAATCCGGACTTGTCTTTCTTTATGTTTTGAAACTCCTAATATGGTAATAGCAGTATTAGTAATGGTCATATTAGTAAGAGTATTAGTTTTAGAGATAATGATAGAAATAGAAGAGTGAATAGATTTATATTAACAGGATTAGTAATAATAGTAGTAGTAGTAGTAGTAGTAGTAGTAGTAGTAGTAGTAGTAGTAGTAGTAGTAGTAGTAGTAGTAGTAGTAGTAGTAGTAGTAGTAGTAATAGTAGTAGTAGTAGTAGTAGTAGTAGTAGTAGTAGTAGTAGTAGTAGTAGTAGTAGTAGTAGTAGTAGTAGTAGTAGTAGTAGTAGTAGTAGTAGTAGTAGTAGTAGTAGTAGTAGTAGTAGTTGTAGTAGTAGTAGTAGTAGCAGCAGAAGCAACAGCAGTAGTAGTAGTAGTAGTAGTAGTAGTAGTAGTAGTAGTAGTAGTAGTAGTAGTAGTAGTAGTAGTAGTAGTGTTAGTAGTAGTAGTAGTAGTAGTAGTAGTAGTAGTAGTAGTAGTAGTAGTAGTAGTAGTAGTAGTAGTAGTAGTAGTAGTAGTAGTAGTAGTAGTAGTAGTAGTAGTAGTAGTAGTAGTAGTAGTAGTAGTAGTAGTAGTAGTAGTAGTAGTAGTAGTAGTAGTATTTCACATACATTTATGGTGTATATATTGTGTATATTGATATGGTTACAATATGGCTAATTACATCTTGGATAGCTATGAATGCACTTGTACCTACTCTATCTAATCTAAATTGAAAAAAAACTTTTATATAAAAAATGTACCATTATATACTAGACATATATGCAATAATATCTTATTTTAAGGTTTATTGATATCAATTATATATGCATACATAATTTATGATTGAAATAAAAGTTCTTTTTTTTTATGAAAATTCTATAAAAAATAACGATTAAGATTTTATATATAGTACTGGTAATATCGTTTATATGTATATATAATATTTAGTAATAGGAAAAAAAATTAGTATGATTGATAAAATATTGAAGAAAAAATTAGCATTTTTATAACAACATATGAAAATAATTATTCTGAGAAAATAACATCTAAAGTTTATCAATATTTTGTTTACATATTCCACTTTAAATTTATATTATTAGAGTAATAAATAGAATATTATAACTTTATTTATATTTATATTATTAAAATAATATAAATATAATATATATATATATATAGTATATAACGAAGCTCCATAGTTGTATTATAATATATTATATATATATATTTAATTTCAAGAATTTTTACTTGAATCCTGCAATAGTTATATTCTCAAGAAGTTATTGAAAGATGGAGAGAAGGATGTATTACCTTACTACCTTTCCCTAAAAAAGGAAATTTATCCATAACCAAAAACTATAGGGGAATTACACTAATATTCAACCTGATGATTTTATACCTAATAAGACCAGAGATCGTTTCTATACTATGGAAAAATGAAAATGGCTTCAGGAAAATAGATCAATATCAGGATAAATTTTAATAATCCGTCGCATACTAGAAGGTGTAAAATCGAAAAACCTAACAATAACACTACTATTCATAGACTTCTCATAAGCGTTTGATTCAATAAGCCGAAAGATGGAGTTTATTCTACGTAAATATGGAATACTAACGGATATAATCAACGCTATAATGATGCTATACAGGAACACTCGCTCTATGGTTAGATCACATGATGGAGATACAACTTTTTTCGAGATCATCACTGGAGTCCTTCAAGGAGATACCCTCGCACATTTCCTGTTCATAATATGTCTCTATTATATTCTTAAGACTGATATAGTTAAAAGTACAGAGTTAGGCTTCACACTGACTCAAAGGAGATCCAGACGATATCCAGCTTTACATATAACAGACATTGATTATGCCGACGATATAGCTGTTACTACGAATATAATGAAGGATGCAAATACATTACTACACCAAATTAAAGAAACGGCAGATGATATCGGACTCGAGATCAATTCTGATAAGACGAATATATGAGATTAAATCCGAATAGTGATGATGATAACATGAAGAGTAAAAACGGTAACATCATAAAAAAAGTCGAAAACTTCATCAATAGAAAATGATATTGAAATAAGAATAGCCAAAACTTGGTCAGCACTGAACAGCATGCATACTATTTTGAAATCAAAAATATCCGATAATCTAAAAAGAAGCTTCTTCAGATCCACAGTAGAATCTGTACTTCTTTATGGCGCCATAACATGGACTTTAACATCAACTTTAGAGAAAGAGTGGATACTCGAATGCTTCGAACAGCACTAAATAAAACATGGAAATAGCATCTAACGAATTAAGAATTATACGGTAAAATACAAAAAATTACAAACTCTAAACGCGAACAACGTTTAAGATTCGCAGTGCATTGCTGAAGAAGTAAAAACGAACTTACACGCGATTTACTTGTTTGGCAACCGCTATAGCGGTGTATAGCGGTATATAACCATGTATACATGGTAAAATATCTCGAGGACGACCACCGAAAGCATACATCGATCAACTGATGGAAGATACCGGATGTACACTCGATGAGCTAACAACTGCGATGAACGAATGAGATGGATGGAAGCAACGTGTCAAAAACTGCCGAGCATGCTCGACCTGGTAAGGTAAGGTATATATATAGGTTATAGTAATACGTAGATATATTTATACATATATGGATATATGTAGGTATATACAATAATAACTAATAATAATAATAAATAACATTTATAATGCATATTTTTTTTTGAAATTTTGCAACAATACAAATAACATATAAATAAATCTGAATATGTTATAAAAAAAGTAATATTTAAGCATATCCCCACATATTTAACGATATCCCCTTACTAGAAAATAAAATATAAAATTCTATGACTAATATTATTTTGGTATTGCGGAATTAATAAATATATGAAATACTGATACAATAATAAAAAAATTATTATATAATATCAGTTTAGTTAAAAAATATCTTAAAAAATTAGATACATGTCTTAAAAAATATCTTATTATAATATTTGTATTATATATAACATAATCCAAATGAAAAGGATATACTATTGATTATTATAGGTAATCTATACTATAAACACATGTGTATATAATTTGTGTACATATTGATTATGAATAAAAAATAGATCAATATTTTTAGTTTATATAAAAGGTGAATGTACCTATTGATTAATTCAATAACAGACATGAAATACCTGAAAAATATGATAATACCTGAAAAATCAATACTATATACTATATAGAAAAAAGCAAATATATACTATTTATGCATTATATGCGTTTACAAATTTTATTTTATTATAGAAAAATATATATAAAATTATACATTATTAAAAAGTTTATTAGCATTATTATTATAAAATATTATCCCGTTTTTAAATTAATTCAATTATATAAAAAAGCAATAACTGTTCAAAATTATCCTCAATAAATATATAAAGAAAAGTTAGATTGTTTATTTATTATATAATAAAAGTTAACTTTTCTTTTACATATTAATAATGTATAATTTAATTTAACATATTTACATGTATTCTAGCTATGTTTTACAACACAACAATTTATGAATAATAAATGATAACTTATAATTCTTATAAAAATACAATTTAAACATTATTTAAAATATAATATTTCATATATTTTAAATATATTATAAAATAAATTTGTTTCAAAAAATGTTGAATTTGTCCTTTATTGAATCAATAAAATATTGCCTCTCGTTAGTAAAACACAGTATTAATTAATAGACAAAAAATAAAACAAGTACATATATTAATTTTATATATATATAAAGTAATATTATTAACGTTAGCAAAACTAGTTAAAATTATAATTATTAATAGTTAAAATAAATAAAGGGAATAAGCAGCTAATTAATATTTATTCTAATATGCATCCAAATAAAGTTGGATACAAAATGATAATGTATCTGTAGTAATATTACATAACTTTGTGATAAATCTGAGAGTTTTACATGCAAAACTAAATACTGATCTGTTGATGTGCTTTAGATGTGAACAATCTATTAATATAACTATATGACAATAGCGCAATAACAATAACATTCTTGCATAATAGGAGGCACGGGGTTAACTAGAATAAACTAGAGTTTTTACGAAACTGCTGATCCCATATTCCCATAATTAATTGATATGAAAAATTATCTAAAGTATATTATAAATAGTCGATCATTAAAAGTATACTTCGAATATTACTTGGTATGTATACATGTAATTACTATGACTATATGCTTAGCAATTACCAAGTGGTTATTTTTAATAGATTTTCTCTGTCTATGCCGAAGAGCAAAAAATGTAATACATATATATTATATATTATGCGATTATATTATGCGATTATATAATATACGATTATATAATATATGCATTATATAATATATGCATTATATAATAGTATCAAGAGATATGTTCAACAACAAGGACATATGGCAGTTATTATTTTTATGTGGAATGTGTTATTAGATTTATAACGAGTGGGGTGGTGGGCGGTTTGTTTATGAATATATTTTGAAGATATATTATTTATATATTTATATGATATATATATATATATATATATATATATAGATAGATACATTATTACAGTTCATATTTTGGGTTTGTTTGATTTCAATGGTCTGGTTAGTATGTAATGCAGCTAAAAAAACAGTGAAACAAAACCAAAGAAACAAAACAAACCTCAAATATCAATCTGTATATATATATAAAATATTTACATGTGTATGTCATTGATATAAAGAAAGTGGATAAGAAATTTACACACGCAATGCATGTAAAAGATAGATACGAGAACGACACTCTTCTCGATAATTTAACAAAATGGCATCAGTGATTTTGATTATATATTGGTCATATTATTTAGGTCAATTAAATATTAAAACAGTAGGTTTTTGTCGAAATATATAGAAGTGACTTGTCTATATCTATGGATTTAGATTATATATGTCAATAAAATAGTATGATATCTTTAATATTAATATATTTAAATACGAAAAATTATGACGAATGTTGATATATTGTATTTTAAATATATATAACTATTATTTTTAGCACAGATAGTATATTAAACTTGATCATTATTACTAAAATAAATATAAATAAATAAAAATATATTGAAATTAAGTAGTATGTTTCGACTGCAGTGACTCTATCACAATGTGCCATACACTACACTCAATTGCTTATTAACTTTCTTTACGTCTATAGTTTATGTGTGTGAATACACGAGTCTATGAATTTATATGTATATATATATATATATATATTTATGTATATCATGTAAATATATGTAAATATATACATAGTATATCTGTGGGTATATGTGATGACTAATTTAGAGGTATAACCACACCGCTCACACACACTGAATTTATAGAAGATTACTATTTACTACTTATACGAGCGCTGATATTTCATAAAAGTTATGTCCTTGCCGTCGAACAGTTCATATGATACCTACATTATATACAACTTGCACTAAGTATGACTCACAGTTTGATTGAAGGAGATGAAGCCGATAAAGGACGGATGGAAGGACATGGATGGATGCGAGCCGATACGGTTGAGGAAGCGGAACAGACCACGACACCTCGTCTTGATGAAGTCAGCGTCAAACTTGTCCATCATCTTGAGATTGTGCTTCTCCGGTAGGGGCTGAGTGGGGAGAGGGGGGGGTTATGTAATCTATTATATGTAAGGTAAGGTAATTCTTGTATTTTATCTTGTGTTTATCGAGAACTTAATAAATTATTAATCAAAACACAAGACATTTTTTTTTACTATTTGTGTTATATTATGGGGCTCCTGACAGCTATTTATAACATGTATAAGTCTATGACATCTTGAGGGCTCCATTTGTATCCGCTATGTATATTCTATTCTATATATATATATATATATATATATGATTTCAATAAATAAATATTATTATTATTAAGTTATGTACTGTATGTAATGTAAGTTATGTATGGTATTATGTAATATATTAGCTAATAAAATATAAAATAATATATATATATAATAAACTCATATTTCTATTTTATATATATATATTGTTATTGTTATTTTAGTTTACACTGCATTATTGTTTTATTGTTATTAACTTTATTATAGATCACTTAATTGTAATAAATCATCACCCTTATCACAAACATTAGGGTCCACGATAATAATAACAATCACAACAATAACAATGTATGACTCATCATTGTTTATCACTCACTGAATGGTAGTTCAATAATTGATGCATCATCAGTATTGGGGTCAGATAGAGAGGTCAGGGGTCAAATGAAGAGGGCTATGATTGGCATAAACTGCTATACGTGTTCATCATAGACAAATTAATGCCATCAAAAATAACTAAATATGCACTGATTATAGACGCACTAATATGTATAACTGCGCCATCTATTGACTTGTAATGGTAATAAATCTTATGCATCTATCTAATGGCTGTACGCTTCAATGCCAATCATACAACCCGAGTGAGAGCGACACTTACACCAATAGTAGTGAGGAACTCGATAATAACCGGTAGGATATAGTGAGACAGGTCCCTTTCCAATTTCTGGTAGAGCCACAGGAAGTCATTGTATCTCCTTCTGACCGATATTTCTCTGTTCAGAAACTCTGGCCGGCTGGACTGTATCAGATAAGAGATATGTGATAAGAGATATTAGATATGAGATAAGAGATATTAGATATGAGATAGAGATAATACATAAGACACGAGACATGCAATGATAAATATGTTGATGCTACATTCCCATAATAGATTATTCTATATTAAGAAATATCATTATTCATAAATAAATATCAGCATATATTAAATAATTGAATAATAAACTTTAATTACACAAATATTGATAGATTCACAGTATAATAAAGAACTATCATCAAATTTAATGTATCCACTAATAATTATATATTTTTTAACAATAAATTATATTTATTCTAAGTAAAGAAATTTAAATCTAGTTGTAGTAATAAAATATATATATATATATAAAAAAGGAATATGTAAATATTAATATCCATTTATTATTGTATTTCTACAATGATTATTTATGACTGCAAGTGTATGTGAAACTCCTTTATCAATACTATCTAACACACTTGGATATGTCAGAGCATGAGATTGTTTAATGTTACATGGGTGATTACAGTCAAGTAATATGTAACCACTCGTAGGACATTGAATGTAAGTTAGAATGTAAGTTAATGGTCTAACAAATGTAGTTATTAGTAAGTAAATTATCTATAATGAACAATTTCTCCACAATATCACCACCACCATTATCACATACGACTAATTATATTTCTGCCAAACTTTTGAATTTGAACTTTTTAAACATGTCTATTACCACTAGTTCGTTTTCAATTACAATTTCAGTATATTTTTTAAACAAAAATAAATACATTTATGAATAATATTACTATATTTAATGACTACATATATTGAACAATATTTGTAGGTATCTAAAATTGGATATATAGTTTTTAGAATAATCATTGGGTCTTGTATTATATCTATTTAATAACTAAAATATTTATTTTGATTGAGAGTATTTTTCGGGTTTATCTACTTAATTTGGAATTTTTAAAATTATTAATTAGCATTTAATAATTAGTTAAATTTCTACTCATTTTATAATAATAACTATTGGTCATATAATTATTAAGCAAGACTAGCTAATGCTAACAGTAAACAATGCACTACAATGGGCAAACTGAATACACTAGACTGTGAAGGTCAAGTACGTAGATTACACATGCCTATTGTTAACCTTGACGGTGATCTTAAACGTGATGAAGGCATCTAGCTTAGTACAGTGTTTCTCTGGTGAATCTACGACGATCTTCAAATCATCCAACTGCAATGCATTAGATAAGTTTTATATTTATACATTGATAGATATATATATATATATATATATATATATGTCAGTTGAATCCTCTTGATAAAGCTGTGATTTGATCTCATGGAATAGAATAGAATATACTAAAATATATACTATAATAGAATATAATATAATATTCACTTAATGAATAACAATAATAACAATACAAAAGACATTAAGTCATATAAATATTCCCTAGGGTGTGATACATGTAGCAGGGAAGTAGATCACATGGACAGTGGTCAGTTGATACATTGTGTGTAATTACATTGTGGTAGTATGTCAGTCTGTCCATGCTATAAAGACCACACCCTTGGTCTCTGAAAGCAATGAGATGAGGGTTAGTGGTCGGTATTAGCATCTCCCTGATTACTGGTCAGCGTATACATAAACCAGCTCATTATGGGCGTGTTTACGTGGTAAATACGGCATGCACTCGAGTCATACTGCTATGGCAAACGTCCCATTGAAAGATGGTTGTAGAATTGCTAAGCATGCAGTATTTATCATCACAGATTTTAGTGTGTGATGATTTACTGATATACTTATTAATGCTATGTAAACATGTCCTATGTATACATCCCATGCCCCCTACCATTAACACAATACCACAACATTATTATCATAACAACTCATCAATTATAATTGTATGTTATGATCTATAATTAGAACACAATACTAATTATGCAGCACTACGAGAATACAATGGATTTATTTATCTATAAATGAGAAATACACCTATTTAATATATTTAATTAATTTAAAATGTTTTATGATCATTACTAAGAATGATATAAAACATATATTTACGCATGTATGTAGTAGGATATGCTAAAGGTAGTAGAAAGATATAAAGGTAGTTGGTGTAGTTGTAGTAGAGTATATATAAGGACTTTTTGTACTCGAAGCTAAATACTTTTCAGAGGCATATTTAATTTTATTTCAATGATTTAAATCGTTGAATCAATGATATTTATTTATCTAGATTGACAGCTGTCGGATCATGTGAACAAACGTCCGTTCGCGTACCCTACTTATTTAATGAAGGTACGCGATTTAAAAACAGCGACTTATAAAACATAAATGTATATGTAAACATAAATGTATTGGACCAAGAATATAACAAAGATGTTGTTTCTCCACAGGGTTTTGTATTTGTTACCATACTTATGTGTGTAAGTTACTTAACGTGTCATACAAGATACAGATATTAGATAGTCACCATAATAAGAACAAGACAATATTATATTTAATTATTTAATCTATGATTTTATTTTATAAACAATAAATGTATGGGACCAAGAATATAACAAAGATGTTGTTTAAATTAACATTTATTGTTTTATAATTCGCTGTTTTTAAATCACGTATTGGTAAGGTACACGATTCTAAAATCGCGTACCTTATCAAAACGATCAAGGTAGGCGATTCTAAAATCGAGTACCTTGCATATTTAATGAAGGTACGCGATTTAAAAATCGCGTACCTTACAAGGTACGCGAACGGACGCTTGTTCACATGATCCCAGCTGTCAAATAAAATTAATTCATATTTTTATATTGTATTTCTATATAAATATTTTATTATTATATAATATTATATATCATTATTATCAGTAATAATGAATGCAAAGAATTTCTATTTACAAAATATATATAATTATATATATATATATATTTATATATATATATATTTATATATATATATATTTATATATATATATATTTATATATATATATATATATATAATTACATATATTTTGTAATTAGTAAAACTTTGCATAGAGAATATATTCTTAAAGATGATTTAATGTATGCATAAAAGGCTAAAGAATCTTCCTGGTTAAGTGGTAAGATAGGTGCATGACTAATAAGGTGGCTGACTAATAAGGTGCATGACTAATAAGGTGCATGACTCATAAGGTGCATGACTAATAAGGTGCATGACTAATAAGGTGCATGACTAATAAGGTGGCTGACTAATAAGGTGCATGACTAATAAGGTGCATGACTCATAAGGTGCATGACTAATAAGGTGCATGACTAATAAGGTGCATGACTAATAATGTGGCTGACTAATAAGGTGCATGACTAATAAGGTGGCTGACTAATAAGGTGTATGACTAATAATGTGGATGACTATTAACCTCGTAGTTAATATCAGCAGTGTCGTCATTAGAAAAGACTTCTGTAGAGAGACCCTGTAAACGTTGTATGAAATAATATAAAATAATGGCTATAAATAGAATAGTGATATATGATATATGAACAGGCCCAGTTATTTTGGGCCAAAGCCCAAAATAAAGAAAAAGGCCCGAAATAGCTTATTTTGGGCTTTTCAAAATCCTTATTTTGGGTTATTTTGGGCCTTTTTTTAAAAACTTCAAAATACGTTAATATCAATCATAATTTATTATTCATATTATATATTTAATAACTATTATATTATTTACCATATATACTATACTATTTTTGTATATTATATAAGTTATCAATATACTTTATTTAATTTAAGAAATGATAAAATTATAAAAAAAATGCATTTTTAATTTTTATTATATACAATGAGATTAAATAATGAGTAACAATAATTCTTTGTTTTTATTAAGTCATATTTTACTTACATTATTCTTATAATTATTTTTATATATTTTAGTATAACAAAATCTGACTCCATAGCAGATGTTACATGAATAATGGTTGCTATGCTACAGATAAATTATTTTTATTTTTTATATTTAATATTCTACGCATCTTCGAAATGTTTACTTAAAAATGTTATTAGTTCTTCTGGTTCTCTTTCATATTCTTCTATAATTTCTTTATACTCGAATCTATATCGTAGTTATATTGTTTCGTAAAAAAAATATTTAGTCAGTCTATTGAAAACATTACCAAACACTTTTCCTTACATATTTACAATTCTTTGTTAGTCGATCATATTGGCTATTATGTGGTGAATTATTAGAATCTCTTTCAACCGATATTAATAGAAGTTTCTTTTGTAGTTTTAATATATTTATAGCAATATTTTGATAAAATAAATGTAGTTGAAATGTATCAAAGTGAAACAAATTATCATTCGTATACGATCCAATATCAAATTTATAGTATACATTAATAACATAATTATCATATATAGCCAGGATTGTTCAGTTTTATTGTTGATATTTTGATTTAAAAAAAACCATATTTTATTTGGTTTATTTGGTCATTTTATATAAAATTATTGTAAAATAATATATTAATTTCAATAATTTAAATAATATAATTTAATATTATTATGAATATTGTTAATAATAGTGCTGTATAGAGGGAAGTGTGAGTTACATAGTTATTCTGTTTTTTTGAATTTGTTTTATTGTTGGTTTATTCGGTTTTTTTGAAATAAAATAATTGAATATTAATTTTAATACTATAGTATAATTTAATATTTGTATTAATATTTTTAATAATAGTATATATTATGTATATTAGGTTATATAAAGTTATTCATTTAATAAACATGCCTGGCCGAAAGAAAAATAAAATGTAGAAATAATTTACTGAAATGACTAATAAATATGTGTATAAATTATATTATAGTATATATAATACTTTTTAATATAATATATATGAAATATCTAATAATAATTGTAAAATTATTTATTACAAATAACATTCACTATAAATATATATTAATAAAAATTATTATATAGATAAAAACCAATATTTTTCACAAAAAAAAACCAACAAATCTGTATATTGCACATATAATATAGGTTAGCAGAAAATTCACTTAAAATGTATAACAAATAAAAACCATATTATGTAAATATAATACAAACATTTATAAAGCTGATAATTTCTATTTCTATATTATAAATTCATTGTTTAAATTAAATGTATCAATTATTTCTATTGTATAATCCGCAATTGAAAACTAATACATTACAAATATTATTAAAATTTATTTAGTTTAGAAAATTTTTTCTAAAATAGTTACTAAATTATTAATGATAATTATTTCTTCATGAATTGTCAAATTAAGATTCTGTAATTTCTTAAATGTTATACCAGTTCTTGTCAAAATCGTATTAAATATTACCAAAAAAACCCATAATTCCTTATTTAATAAATTAATATATTCCTAAATCCCTACTAATTGATTATATCACTATAAATCAATTGTATATAGATGAACCAAATGTTAACATGTGTATTGTATTATATTTAATATCTATATATCACTTAAATGAATATATTTATATATTCAAATACTTATATTTCAATATACGTAATATAATATTTCTACATATATGAAGAAAATCAGAAATAATTTGTGTGCCATCATTTTTTTTTATTATTTATTTTAATGATTATAAATTGAGAGATATTGATTATAAAATTATAATATATATATATATTCATAATTATGATAAAATTAGTGATATTCATCATTATGATAAAATATACAATAATAATGATTTTCATTTTTAAATAGTTTACATGATTTATACTGAACATCCCTTATATATTTTATATATATGTATACGTTGTATACTTGTTAGCAAGTTAAATTGTTTACAAAATATACTAAAAATTAAATATAATTAGTTAAAATGTATAACAAAAAAAAAAATAAGAGAAAAAGTAAAAAAGCCCAAAATAAAGTAAAAAGCCCAAAATAAGTTATTTTGGGCTTTTTAAAATTCCTATTTTGGGCTTTTTGATTTTATTTTGGGCTTTGGCCCAAAATAACTGGGCCTGTATATGAATCATAATTTCAATCTGATTGCTGTGTAACAGCAAGGCCAGGACGTCTGCTAAAGCATATTTTGTGAAACTTTTATTTTCTGCTCGAGTGATTTTATCGTATTGCATCATGGTCAATGAGTACAAATTTGAATTTGATACAAAAATCAATGCAAAAACTCATTGGAATGTCGACAAAAATAATATAAAAAAAACAGCATTCAATTAAAACCTAATTTATAAATAATTTGTATGTTTTAATAAAATATTTAAATAGAAATACAAAATTAAGACAATAATAGAATATTAGATATCAAGGATATTTATTTATTTATCAAATGCATTCATATTAATGGAGAATATAGAATATAGCCCCCGTTTGTTTTGATTACAGAGGTTACATTTAAAATATGTTATATGGATAGCTATATAATAACAACTAATTTACATATATCTTATAATTTATACTACATTATCATTCTTTATATTAGTTTATCATGTACAGTGTAGTGTGTCAAATATCGAAATGAGTTTTTTAAATTTGACCTCTTAAATCTTAATCAAAATAAATGGGGGATATATTCGATACAGACCATATTTTTAAATTGTATTTATATATAAATATTATATTATAATTACAAATTTATTTATAAATTCGGTTTGAATTGAACAATATTTTATATATTATTTATGACGACATTTCAAATAATATAATTTGTATTACATTATATTATCATTTTAATATAATCATATTGAAATTAATGTTTTAAAAACAAGTTTTGCATTGATTTTTATATCTAATTCAAAAAAATGTCACAAAATATCTCTACCAGATATCCTTAGTATTAAGCTAATAATACTCAAGATTTTGCGAAGAAAATATGGTTCACTCCCTATTTAAGCTATGTAATTACTTTATATAGTTCCCATACAAACCACTAGATGGATACACATGTATTATTGTAAGTTATATTTAATATTATTAATTCATAAGGTAATTAATCTAATTATCAGACTAATATACTTTTAATATTATAATATATATATTATATATATATTATAATACATATATATATATGTGAATTATATTTTTTTAAATATATTTTAAAATTATGACATTTTCACTGCATTGAAAGTTTACATGTAAATAACAATGACTGAATCGATCTACTTTTGACCTATACAAATTTGGTAAAATTGTTATGAATTTACTTTTTATATCTCCAAATAATATTTTTTCGGAACATCTTACTTTTATATATCAAATTTGTATACATATCTATTTAAGATTATAGTATGGTATTATTTTTCAAATTTATATATAAACAGATACGAATCCAAAAATATATTTTAGTTCACCTATCCGTCGCATTTGCGCTAGTGTCGTTTTTATTTCAATAAATCGATCGAGTGAACCATCTTTCCTTCGGAAAATCTTTGTAATACTATTAGCAATAATCATAATTAATATGCATAATATTCTATTTACTATTGTAATACTAATTTATTATTACAATAAAGTATATTATAATGCTAAGTAATGTGAAACGACAATTTCACTAGTGTTGTTTTATGTTTTGTATCTATTGAATAAAGTACATATAATAATGTACAAATAATAAGATTATTACAAATAATTAAGACTTATCTTATCTTATTTTTATTATAGTTTATGTTTATATTACATTTGTTAATAAATTAAAGCTATATATTACGAATAGATTATATACAAAAATAAAATTTGAATTACTAGTTGATTTTTTAAGAGCCCACCTATATCACCCATCTATTTTCTAGTAATTATCTATAAATAGAATATAAGTCAAGAGTGCAAATAAATAAATTAACTCATTAAAAAACTTCAACTACAAATTATATAATTGAATTAGTATAGTGGCTATAGCATCCCCCTCCCCCACCATAGTCGAACCCAAGAGCACTCGTATTTTGAAACCATCACAGAAACCCCACGAATATATCACAAACTACTGAAATATAAAATCACTAGTGCTATTTTAAAGTACATGTCCTCAAAGTCGAACATGTGTGAAGATCCTCTGCTGTGAAATAAAACACCTAATCTGTTTAAATATAGTGGTACCCGTAGTGTAACTTCCTGGATTCATTAAAAAACTAGAATATCAGGTATATATTTTATTCGCACAAGGAAGGATTATATGTTATAATTTTATATGACCCATGATTATTATAATCACATTAAATGATATAACGAATTTTTAATATTTTAATAATTGATAATTAATTTGATAAAACACACGTGTTAGCATTACATGCCCATCTAAAGACACTAATTCATATAGTTCAACTATAGGGGGAACTAGTTGATATTAAACTATTATATTAATTACTATTATAGTAATTACTAAAATCATAATCTTTACTTGATTACAATTTGTATATAAACTCATTCATTATAATTATTATATAATATAACTACTCATTAATTATATTATACAAGATTCTCATGCTGAAATTCATACTCGCTAAATGTAATAGCCTCATAATAGCAGCATAATAGCATAAATAATAGCCTTACATGTTTACATTGTACTATTATGCTGCTATTATGTTGCGATTAAAAGTATATTATGCTGCTATTAATTTGTAATGAAATTATGCTGCTATTATGTTGCTATTATAATAATAGAAACATAATATCAGCATAATAGTATTACAAAATAATAGCATCATAATAGCAGTATAATAGACTTTTAATGGCAACATAATAGCATTACAAATTAATAGTAACATAATAGACTTTTAATGTCAGCATAATAGCACAATGTAAACATGTGAGGCTATTATTTATGCTATTATGATGCTATTACAGTAATAATTACTGTTAGTTGGGTATATCATATTTATTTATATTAAAATATTATATTTAATAGTCATTTAGTAAATGATTTACTATATATTATATATATTATATGCATATATTATATGATATAATATATATGATATATTTAATATAATATTATCTTAATATCATTAGCGCTCTCTTAGATATATCTATAGTTGAATTATGTATAGTATTGTTTATAAAGTGTTACATTTAGAGATACACTGTCATACTTAATGTATCATACACTGTATGATTCATACAGTCGCTGTAACAGCATATTACATAAATAATGTATTGATTAATTAATTTAATTTATTTAATAATTTATTAAATATGTAATTAACAGTTTTACCCTATTTAATATCCTTTCATATGAATTGTTATTCGTATTCTCATTATTGCAAATAGATGAAATACTATTATCTCTTGTGTCTTCGTTAATTGATGATTTAATAGATGAAATATCATTTTTATAACTATTTAAAGATGGTTCACTAATTGAATCAGTCACTGATTGAGATTCAGAAATATTGTCATTTATAGACACTTTGTCAAAATTGTCTACTTCTTTCAAACTGGAATATGATTTATCGTCGATTTCGTGATTACAATTGTCCGAATTTGGGTTTTCAAATACTCCTAATGGGTCATTAAAATCCATTTCTTAATCAAGAAGTAAAATACATAAAAATATTCAAATTATATTTACAAATATATCGTATAATCTTACAATAGAGGGCGCTCTAATATTTTGTTTATTCTAGGAAAATTCGAGGATTCAATTAATATAATTTTATGTGATTTTTTTTTTAGTTTTATATGTGTTTTAAGATTAATGTTTCGTTATTTTAACTATTAAATTTATATGTCATAACTTAATAAAATATATACATGATGTCGTCTACTCATATACTTATTAAAATCTTAGCAGGATTTATAATATTACAAATAAACTTAATCAATTGTAGAATTTATCACAATAGAATTCAAGTAGAATATAAAGATAGAAAGGCACATGAAAATATGTCTAAATCGAATGATAACATATCTCAAATTCAAAAATTAATCAGCTGGAATTTTGGATTTATTAAAGGAGGTTCTGCAGAATTTTCTATGAGTTGTCCCTTGGAGGTTTAGTCAATACATTATAATAATAATGATTATTACGAAATAATAATATCATAATTGACAATTATACTATTTATGTATACATATTATATTAATATATTTATAATATTAATTAGTAAACACAGCATATTGAATATAATATACAATTATTAATTATTAATAATATTAATATAATATTAAATATTCAATTCAATAATTTATTGGAAAAATAATAAAAATTTAAATTTAAAATTAACAATTAAATTGTGTTTAACTATAATAACTAATATAATATTAATATATTGTGTTTATTAATTAATATTATAAACATATTTATATAATATATATATATATATATATGTATTATTAATATATTTAATAATAGAATATTATTTTTTTAAATTTATAAAATATTTTATAATAAATAGTTATTTATTATTTTATTGCATAATAAGTTAATATCGAAAGTCTAGTAATTTCTTTATGTATTTCATTACTTATATGAATACATTTCAAAAATAAATATTAATTATTAATTTATTTTCAGTATAAATATACTGATTTTTATATTTATATATACAAATTTGTCAATTTGGTCTCACCAATTTATAAAATAAAATGTAAATTGTAATATAGGTTCTAACTACATTATTATAATGCTTATAGTATAGAGTAGGTATTTATTATTCTCAATATTTTATAGATTGATAAATAATTTATTCAATTAATATAATTCATAAATTTGAAATTTATATGATACTAATTACCATTTTTATACCGCAACTAAAATGTTAATAAAACCATAACACATTTATAAAACTACACATATACTAAGTCCAACATCTGATAGAAAATTACAATACGAATAACATAATTTCAGGATGACATAGACTTGGATAACAACAAGTTTTTCTTGCTCTTTTGTAATGCTGCGGAGAAGAGAAAGGTATTCTCGATTTGGATATTATATTAATAACTGTATACATTCTTATTACATATTAATTATATATATATTGTTTAATATATTATATTCTATCGTATTCATATTAGGATAAAAATATCCATGGAAGATATTAATTCAAGATTATCAAAATATCAACCCTAATTAATTATTATATATATGCTGTAAATTATCTAATATATAATACAAATAATACAATAATATGTATAACAGTATATATATATATATATATATATATTAATATCATATAAGATAGACTAAAATATCTCAGATAACAATATAGTTGGCTCCATCACCCTCACACCCACCCCCCCCCCAGTTAGAGGTACACCTGAGAAAGCCGCAGTCTGCCATCACGACGCACGACTGCGAAGATTTCACCGTGGTGGATAACCCTCACAATCACCAGGCGCTCAGCAATCACTGCGTTAAGATCCACGTGAATAGGCTGAATCAGTCGCTCGTGTTTCAATGTTAGCATCGCGTAGGTGCTTACATCTTTAGTACACTATTACGTTAGCACACGCGCAGCAACCGCAGCTATCACTTGATGTGGTGTCAATACACTGAGTTTTCATAATCTGTACGGTGACGATGAAACGAAGGATTCAATTTATTTTAACTAAATTATAAATATACGCTATATTTTATGTAAAATGACTAATTAATATAATTTGCTTCCTTCAATTACTCGCCCGATATTTAGTAAATGTTTAAAAAATTCATTTATATAATTATATATTTACTATCATATTTCCATAATTATTATTGATAATTTTATAATTGAAATATTATTTGATATATAAACAAAAATTCTGTTGGTAATCTGATATTTATTCTAGCATATTAATATATCTAAATAACAAGTTATCGAATCTCTATCTATAAGTAACATTAGCGACGTGCATCTCACTACTTATCACTGATATACACAACATACAGCAGACTACGGCACTACAGTGAGTGTCACACAATTCTACGTAATCGTCTTGCTTCAATGTATAACCATTCCAAAGATCTTAGTGAACACCTCCAATCACGTCACTTGCAAAGTAAGAGCATCACGATTAGAGCTTATAAGAGTTGTTGTCGCCGCGTTGATGATAATCTAATTGTTATCATTTACTTCATCGACTAAACAACACCAATATCATAACGTTAACATATATTTAAAACATGCGTAGAACATGCGTAGTACACACAGTGGTGAACAGTGCAGTAGCACTATATAGTGCAGTGTGCGTCAGTACTAGCTTTGATTATAAAGTGCTAGAGCTGCCATAAATACTGCTGAAAATGTGCAAATATAATCAAATGTGAAGTGTAAAGTGATATATATATATATATATATATATACTAGAGTATAAAGAGAGCTAGTGCTAGTGCAAGTGTTGCTAGCCCGATACTGATTAAACGTATCAGATATGTGTACAAAACATGCTTATAACCCCCTCACCCATGTTTCACCTGTGTCTCAACACACACACACAGAGCACCCTCTCCATTCTGAACCCCGACAACCTACATCTGAGCAGCGACGAGCGTTACCTGCCTCTAATCTTCGCCGTGTTGAGTGTGCTTTGGACTCTGCTAGTGTCGGCTTGGCTTCTGAACTGGCTGCGTAACCTTCGCTTCTCTAACCACCTTCACAAACTCATCACCGTGGCCCCCGTTCTCAAGGTCGTCACCGTTCTGCTGACGCTCTACATCTGGAAGAAACTCGCATCCGACGGTAAAGCCACCTTGCATTGTTGTCATAAGCACTGGCTCTTTCTTCACTGTAAATCATGTATGTTAAGACGTCTCGTCAGTGAGGAATATAGTTCTTCTATTACACAATATAATCATATAATATATAAATAAAACTATTTATCAAAAAAAAATATTTGTAAGTTTTATTGAGTAGTTTCACTGATAGAATGAAATAGTAACTTATCAAAGTGTTAAAATTAAAAAAATCAAAACATTAACATAAAAAAATATTTAAACATTTTAATTTTCCTTAAATTGTTTTTTTTAGTCAAAAATTAAACACTTAATTTTATAATATACTCTAACTAGAAGATAAAATATCGTTTATAACTATTTTTTTACAGAAAATAAATTTTTTCGGAAAAATATGATATAATGTAATTTTTTCTATATAATTTAATTTTTATACATAATCATTTTTAATTTAGTAAATATATATAATATAATTATATTATATATGTTAAATTTTATATTTATATTTTTATTTTTGTACAAATTTTAAATTTTTATTAAAAAAAATTCATTTTAAATCCTATTTATCATTATATATCCATATTAATATTTCCTAAAATTTTTTTTTTTGTTTTATAATTTATTCTATTACATAATATGTATTACTAAAACCTTTAAATAAGATTTTATTTAAATATAATTATATATAAATAAAATATGTATTCATTATTTTGATATCCGTGTTATTAATTTATCTATTATAATAGAAATATATTTCCATGCTAAATTTAAACATGACAGGACATTCAATTTGTTAAAAATTATAAATTTGTTTAGAATATTATCTTATAATAAGTAGTAGAAGAAATTTAATTAATTGAGTCCTGCCCCAAATGATATAGTCTGATAAGTCTATAATGCCTTTATGAATTATATGCGCCCCCATTGTAACTGAGGCCTCGCGAATATCATGCGGTCTATTATATATTTTACCTTATGCAATACTAACTTTAATTTTGAATTATATAATATTTATTTATTCAAACATGCTATGAATGTACAATGTATAATCGCACCTAAATATGTTATACGAGACTTTAACATTTTATAAATAACTGTAATAATCGTATGATATTTTGCTTTCTATTTCGTTCATCGTCGCATTAAACCCTCTCATTAGCAATGCCTACGTAACATCATTGCCTACACCTGCGCCTACACCTATCACCAGGTGTCGAAGTCATGTCTCTGATGGTAGTGTACAACGTGCTGAAGAGTTTGAACACCGCCACCATCTTCGTTCTGTTGATGCTGATGAGCGAAGGCTGGGGCGTTCTCAGACCTTATCCCAAGTTTTTCAGCTGGATCAGTATTATCTGTTAGTCACCACCACCATCCATAATTTTATAACAGTATACTTATTATATATATATAATTGTGAATAAAATAATGATTGGCTTTCGTTAAAACCATGGATTCCTTAACACGAGAACGGTTTCGAAGCGACATTAGAGCTATTTAGTCATATCAGTTACTGAATGGCATGAAAAGACTTGACTCATCAAAATATAAATAAATAAAAAAAAAAGCTATGTACATTTTATGTAATAAAATCTTGTTATAATCTTCAGGATAATTTTTAACATATATAATTATTAATTTATATTATTCGCAAAGATTGTAATTATGTATATTGTTTATTTATATAAATATTTACAATTTTAATTTGTTTTTTTTTTTCATTTTATTATTTAATCATATTCTATTCGATATAGATTACAGTCGAAAATATATCATTTTAAATGATTCATATAACATAGCATTTCTACTACCAACTATTGATATTATTTGTAATTTTTGTATATACATTTTTTCTATTACTACTGAGAACATACAAATTTCTATTGAATATTTTATAATAATATAATATTCAATATGAAAAAATACATTGACGTACCATGATAGAACAAATGATAGAATAAACATATACAATTAGTGAACTCTATATTTACTCTAGTCATATAACATATAGTACACGAGGCTTTACATGTACTATCCATTTGATAACTATCAATACATAATCGATTGAATGACATGTTAATCTGGTATCTCAATCACCTTATAATATTTCTGATCCGTTTAAAGATACAGAGAGATGCCCGTATATACATAATACATACTACGCCAAGATAATCAATGCCATAAATGTGAACTTTAACTTTTTATTATAAATACTGCGGATATATTTTTATTTTCTATAATTTTGCAGTTTATTTTCTTAATCAATAAATATATGTACAACATATTTAAATAAAATACTTATATATTAATTTATCTATCATTTCATGTGCAACTTATATCTCTGCAATATAACTAAGCACAAATTATCTTTTATAACACCTAGTATTCAAAATAATTAAATATAATAAATATACGTTATATTTGTAATGTATTTATTATTATTATATATATATATATATATATTTATTTTATTATAACCATATATACTTATTCATTCTTACTTATATATATATATAATCTTTTTCAGTATAATTTAAGTTTTATATATATATATATATATATACATATTGTATATATTTATATTATTATATAACGGTTATTTTGTATAATAAAATTATAGTAATATATATTAATAATTATATTTTTATTTTTTAATGACACCATTCGCTTTTAAATATAATAATTTTAGAGATTTTTTTGTATTACAATTATCATTAATAAAATCAATTATTTGTGATTACATGTAAATATTATTTTGTAATAAATAAATAACATGTTTTATAGGACATTTTATTTATGACATATTAAATATGTAATTATATTAAAATAACTGGTGTAATAAATTATATATTATATTTTTATATATACAAAGAATACATATCTATGTAATACATAGTATGTACAAAGCCCTGTGCTTTGGTATGTACAATATTTCCTACATAATTTAACACAAAAAATTACTAAATGTAATTTTATTATATTTTTTAAAATTAAAAAAATAAAATAAGTAAAACATGATATTCTTAAAATTAGTATTTTATAAATTTGTACATTTCCCTATCTTACATGTAAATATGAGAAGGCGTACACCCAGGGCCGGCTTAAGCATACTATGGGCCCGGGCAAAAAAAAACGTATGGGCCCCATAAGAATTTCATAACATATTAAATGGGATATTTAAGAAATAACTAATATCTATAACTCTTCAATTTATTTATATATAAATATATATATATATATATATATATATATATATATATATTTTATTATGATGTATTATTATTCTATTATGCGTGATCAATTTATGTAAACATATTTATAATCTTAAAAAATTGTATTTTTTCATATATATTTACATGTATCGTGTGAAGGAAACCCACTTTAATGGGTCTACTATATAGGGGCATCCGTAAATAGATATTACGGTACCCACTTAAAATCATTGCAATGTAATATTTTATAATTTACAAATTAATTAATAAAATTGATATAAGTTTAGGTTAAATGATATAATTAGTACATGTTTATTTTACTCGATTTCCTCTTCTAAATCATTATTATTTATTCAGTATCAATTTAATTAATTAGCTTTGATTCTAAATATAATGTTACATACTTGAAAGTATTTATTGTGTCAGATAATTTCATAGAAAATTATTTATAAGTTTAAGTTTAGAGAAGCTTCTCTCTCAAGTGTAATTATTTACCATTAAATATATTAGGATGAAAATGTCTACAATTGGTTATATCTAGCCCATCATATATATATATATATATATATATATATATATATATATATATGAATATGTGTATAGTCCATTCATTTGAGGTGTATATCAATATGGTATAATATATGTTTAATAATGAATTATCTTATATACTAATAATCTTATTTGCTGATGTCAGATGATATATATACATATTATTTATATAATTAGTAATAACTACATGATTATATTTTTTAATATTTCCTATATACTTATAAGTATATATCAATTAATTTTTCAAATATTGTTAGAAAATAGTCAATTTTTGACTTCTTATATGATGTAAATTCATATGATATTATCATATGTTATCATTATACTAATTATTTTATAATTTGATTGTATACAATCAAGTATATATACTCTAATCAACTCCTCATAATCATTTATTTTCTCGCCTATATATTTAGAGAGTGTATACATATTTTTTAATACCGCTTTTATCTTAATTTAACCTAATTGCCATACTTTTCTGATCGACTTTTATCTACAAAATAATTAGCTCCACGGTTTTCATAATATTGAAGTCTCAAATTCTTGCATTTTATTGAATATATACGTTGAATCTAGTAATGTTATTTTAGTAGTATTTTAACATATCAGATATACAATATTTAATTTTGAGAAATCCACAAGATACTGCTCTAATAAAATCTGTTTGCCATGACCATATTATATTCGATAATGATTTTAATAAAACATATTCTATTCTTCTTTAATATAGATGTTAATATATTCTTTATTTAGTTTGGCTAAATAAATTATATTTATTTGGGATGAAAGTAATTAATATTGCTACAATTGTCTAAGATTCAACGGCATTTTGCCCAACCAGATTTAAGGAATGCACAGCGCAGATATGGGGATCCATTGACAATAGACTATGGTATATTATGATATCTTTCATTTTATTGATTCTTCTAGACATATTGTTGGATTTTTCATAACTTTGAGCTCTATAATCTATTATAATTAAATTATTATTAACAAAAATTCGACTAAATCATTAGCTAAAATATTGACCAATATGATAATGAATCTTAACGTACATAAATAAATACCTATAT
>OZ025239.1:49814612-49819612 GCA_964019155.1 Osedax fenrisi
GGGAATGAGGTATACAGTTGGAGATCATCAGCATATAGATGATATTTAACGAGAGGATATTTGGAGATAATGGCTTGGATGGGGAGAATGTAGATAATGAAAAGAATTGGCCCAAGAACTGACCCCTGAGGGACACCATGAGCTTGAGTGAATTGAGAAGAGGACGAGTTATTAATCCTAATAGAATACGATCTATTCGAAACAAATGACATCAGCCAGTTATGAACTTGGCCATGAATTCCAATAGAATTTAGTCTATTACTAAGAATAGCATGGTTAACAGTGTCAAATGCAGACGAAAGGTCAAGAAGTATTAAATACGTAGGGGAGTTGGAGTCAATTGAAATAGCTATGTCGTCAATAATCTTAGTTAGAGCTGTCTCTGTACCTCTAAGGGGAAGATACGCACTTTGGAATTTGTCAGCAATAGAGTTTGACACCAAATATGAGGTGAGTTGACTGGAAACAACCCGTTCAAGTACTTTCGAAATAGTAGACAATTGAGAAATTGGTCTGTAATTTGAAAGAATGGAAGTATCAAGTGAGGACTTCTTGAGGATTGGAGTAATGTAGGCTAACTTCATAGAATCAGGAACCACAGAGGTAAATAGGGACGTACGAATAATGTCACAAAAGTGTAGGATCAAAGTGGGAGCAATATTCTTGAGAAGGAGTAGTGGAATGGGGTCTATGGGAGAGTTAGATTTAGATCGCTGTATCAAATGGAGTATGAAGGAGGGAGAGGGCGATTCAAAACAGGACCAGTGATGAGGATAAGCGAGAATTTGATCATAACTGATAGGAAGGCAGTTAGGGAGATGATCGATTATCTTTTTTACTTTATCCTGGAAGAACTGTGCAAAGTCTGCACATAGAGTCATATCATCTCGTTCAGGGAGGGATTTCTTTTTATGTTTTCCAATAATGGAAAAAGACAGGTCGAAAGCCTTCTTAGAGTTTGGATTAAGATCAGATAAGAGATTGATATAATAAGATGATTTAGTAGAGGATAGCTTGCATCGATAATTACATCTAGAACTCTTGAGAGATATAAGATCAGAGGGAGAGTGGGAAAGAAACCAGCGTTTATTATTCCGACGATAAATAAGTCTGAGGTTATGTAAATCAGAGTTAAACCAAGGAGACCGTGGTTTGGTATGAGATTTACGAACACATAATGGAGCGAATAAATCAAGAGCTAATTTAAGATTGTGATTAAGACAGTCAATATGAATAGGAAATTTAGAGGTGGATGTAGAGAGTGATGTAATGATATGGTTGGAGAAAGACAAGGAATTGATAGATGTGATCTTACGGTATTGAGTGAATTGAGTAGGAATGTGAGGTATAGGGAATGCTAACGAGAAGCAAATGGCGTAATGATCAGATATGAGTAAGTCTCGGTAGATATTGGATATAATCGTGGAGTCAGATGGTGTAATGATAAGATCGAGTGTATTTCCGTGGATATGAGTAGGGAAAGATACGTGTTGTGTCAGAGAGTGCTCATATATTAGTTGGTGGAAGTTAGGGGTGGATGAGGGAGTATTGACATGTATATTGAAATCACCTAGTAGTAGGGTATTGGAGGATGAGATTAAGGAAGTTATTTGTCTGAGTTCAGTAATAAATGTTTGAATGTTGGAATGAGGGGGACGATAAATTAATATTAGAGTGAAATGGCATTGTGTAGAACATTTTATTCGACATGAAATAACTTGACAAGAAGTTAGAGAATGGATAGATGTATTAATAACAGTTAGGTTACTATTGTAGAGCAGGGCTACACCACCACCTTTCTTAGATCTATTGTCTTGAATTAGTGTAAACTTATTGGGGGTAAGCTGTGATGAAATACTTAAATCATCATCAGATAGCCATGTCTCAGTGATAGCGATTAGATCAAAATGTGAATCACTTATATATTGTGATAGCATGTCATATTTATTCCTAACAGATCTAGCATTAAAGAGAGTACATCGTAGGGGAGAGTGAAGGGCTATATAAGGTGGACGTCATTCGGATGACATAGAGTTTGATATGGAGGAGGTAGTAGGAGTGGCGTTAGATAGTATGGAGTTAGATGGTATGGAATTAGATGGTAAGGAGTTAGTACTAGATATAATATCTTTATATCTATATATGGAAGATGATGAATTATTATCTTTTAATCCATTAATATAGTGGTCAAAAGATTATTGTAGTAGTAGATACTACTACTACTACTACTACTACTACTACTACTACTACTACTACTACTACTACTACTACTACTACTACTACTACTACTACTACTACCACTACCACTAAAACTACTACTACTACTACTACTACTACTACTACTACTACTATCAATCAATCAATCAAAACGATTTATTTAAACACTGCAAATAACACACCAGGCGTTCTCAAGAGTGTAACAAAGCAAACAAACAAAAATAACATAATTGAATATAAACAAAATAATAATTAGTATTATTATAAACTGTACATTGCAAAATGCAATATTAGTTATTGATATATAAAAAAAAACCATATGATATAATGTCATCTGGAAAATAAAACATATCAATAACATACATAACATAAATAACGTAAAAATAATAAATTAATACTTTTCAATATTGAATAAATAACGTTTTAAATTAAATTTAAAGGTATCGTGATTAGGAATCATTCTTATTTTCAAGGGAAGAGAATTCCATAGTGGCGGCGCATAGTATTGAAAGGCTCTCTTGGAAGTTACTGGTTTCACTGATTTCTTGACTTGTAAGCAGTATACATCATTAGATGATCGAAGTTCACGACAGATAGGCACTTTAACTGATAGGCAAGTTCTAATATATGAAGGACCTGCAGTGAGTGATTTATGAATTATACATAGAATTCTATATTTGCTTCTATTAATATTGTTGAGAATATTAAGATTATGTTGACGCAATGTAACACTCGAGTGATCAAATAAAGGTTGTTGATAGATTAATCGTACTGCCGAATGATCAATTCTATAGATACATTTATTCAATTTTTTGGATAGACCTAAATATATCGAATTACAATAATTAGTCGACGAAAATACCATTGCTTTAATTAGCATCGTAGTGAGGTCTTTGCTAATGAACTTTCTTATATATCGTATATTATATAAATGAAAATTTGCTTTCCTGCAAACAGTTGACATATGATCATCAAAATTCAATTTATTATCAATAGTAATACCAAGATATTTAATTTTTAGTGATGGAATAATTCTAATATTATCAATAAATATATCAGTGAAGTTATTAAAGTTATGCGGTAAGTTCAGTAATTCAGTTTTAGAAGTATTAAGTAGAAGTTTGTTCATAAGTAGCCATTTATTCACTTGATTGGCACATTCAACTAGCTCATTATTCATGACCAATCTACTATTAACAGAATAAATAAGAATATCATCAGCATAGAGATGAAATCTTAATGTTTTAAATGATTTGATAATATTAGTTATTGGGTTCAGATATATAGAGAATAGTAGTGGACCTAAGACGGATCCTTGCGGAACCCCGTACTTAAATGATTGAGATTTAGAATAAGAGTTATTGATCTTAACAGAAAAAGTTCTATTAGTGACAAATCCAATTAAGAAATCATGAGCAGTTGAAGATATACCGATGTCTAAAAGTCTATCTGAAAGGATATCAAAAGATAGCGTATCAAAAGCAGATGACAGATCTAGAAGTAGAATCTGAATTTTCTCATTTCTATCTAAAGATGTATATATATCATTTAGTATAAGAGTTATCGCAGTTTCTGTACTGTGGTTCTTTCTAAAAGCACTTTGTAAGTTACAGGATAAGTTATTAAAATCAATAAAAGTAGTTATCTGTTTAAAAACAATTTTTTCGAGAATTTTAGAGATTAAAGGTAGTTGAGCAATAGGGCGAAAGTTCGAGAGTTCATTTATATTAAGACTATTTTTCTTTAAAATAGGAGTAATAATAGAATGTTTTAAAATAGAAGGAATAACACCTGTAATAAGGGATTGATTAATGATTGAAGAAAAAAGTGGAGTGAGTGTGTTAGCTAAAGATTTCATCACAGTAAGAGGCAGAGAATCAGAGGGAGAAGCAGAAGAAGCCGTAACTAAAAGATTATAGATGTCAACATTAGAAGGGAGCGTAAAATGAGTAAGAGTAGGAGTTTGATTTAAATGAGTATTTTGAGAATTTTCAGAGGAATTATTCAAATAATTGTATTGATTTATAGAAGGGGGTGACAATTTTATTTTAATGACTGAGTAAATAATATCAATTTTAGAAATGAAAAAATCACTAAAATTATTACATAAAATATCATCAGAAATATTAGGATAAGATTTGTGATGAGATTTACCTAGAAGAGAATTAGTGAAAGCATAAAGCTTGCCCATGTTATTACCACACTTTAAAATTTTATTTTTATAAAATTATTTTTTAGTAGAAGTTATGCTCCTTTTAAAAGATAATTTTAACTTTTTTAAATTTATCATGTTAAAAGATGTTGAGTTTTTATTGAACATTCTTTCAGCTTTTCTCATTTGGCGTTTGATATATAAATTATCATTCGAGAACCATTCATTAGTACTATCACTAACTACTTTATTTTTAGAAGGAGCATATTTATTCAGTAGAAAAGTAAGAATTTGATCTAAAAAAGATATAGATATATTGTTGAAATTGGAGCTAGTATGATACTTGATATCAGTACTAAAAGATTCATAATCAATATTGCGAATATTTCTGTAGCTAATCGTTCGATTTGAATTGCAGTTAATATTAACGTTCAGAATGAATGAAACAGCATAATGATCAGAAATAAGAAATTTAATTGGAAGAATTGTTAAATAATTTAGATGAAAACTAGAACTGATAATTAAATCAAGAATATTATTAGATATATGTGTCCTTTCAGATACATGTTGAGTTAAAGATAAAGATTGTAAAATATTATTAAAAGAGAGAGCAGCAGTATTATCAGATCCA
>OZ025239.1:49827112-50079612 GCA_964019155.1 Osedax fenrisi
TAAAATAATGTTATATTCTTAAAACAAACACTATAAATTAAATTTGTTTTGTATTCAAAAATGTACATAACTTCATTTATAAGTGATATATTTTTCAAATTGACTTGTATAAACTAAAAATAGAATTAGAAATAAATAATTTGCAGAACAGATGATAACATTTTTCATTAATTTCACAAATTAATATATAAATATATCTGCTTCCCAAAATCCTCGTCGATAGTTTATATTAATTAGGAAGTGAACGTGTTAGTAAACTTGTGAATTAACTTGGCATTTATAACCTAAGTATAGCTCTAACCTCGACTACCCCCACACAGTGTTTGCTGACAGAGGGCCTAGAGCTATCTCTCTACCTGACTAGCGGATATCTGTACCGTCTGAGGAACTTTGAGGAGCACAACAACGTAGAGCTGATTGTACCCTGCGCCGATGTAGCAGTGATCTTGATGCCAGAATGTAGGCAGCGTATGCAGGACACTGGTTGCGCCTTCGTCTCTCTCGCTATACCTCAGTATCAACACACTTCCAACTCTAACAAAAGAAGCAATGCTAAAACAATCAACTCTGAATGAATGAGTGAATGAAGCCTGCGTGTGGCGTTGTCACCACCCTATCTATCGTCATCTGGATCTCTCTCTCTCTCTCAATTCTAGTTTGTCTACTACGCCCCGCCCACTCCCCACCGATCTTAAAAAGTCTTTAATCGTGGTTATTGATGAGATTACATTTATACACGTGCGCGCACCATATTTTATACCCTTATTTTAACGTTTTTTTATATTTGTATCATACATGAGTTTGTTTTAGATAATACAAATAATCATAATTGCGTGTATTTATTAATGAAATATATGACATCATTATTGTTTAGATTGAAATGCTAAATAATTGTTGGCACTTCTATTGTTGCTTGCAAGTGTCAATATCACCTTCCTCTTTGTTACGAGATATCTCTGTGAACATCTTCCTCTCAAACGCTTGTATCACCTTGGGTTTCTGGTACTGAAAATATTGAGTATATGGATCAATTTATTGATAATTTACAGAATTATATTAATATAAAATTACTAAGTAAATCAAAAACTAACAATATAACAAATTATAGTATTAGAATAGAAATTATAATTAATTATAATATTTATATAAAACACAATAATACATTTATCTGATAACTTATAGATCATGTCAAGTAAATTATAATAAAAATAGTAAATATTAAAATATACTATTAGCATATTAATTGCCTATAAAATATGTCTTATACTACTGTATATATATATATATATATATATATATATATATATATATATATAATTATGATACTGGAAATGTCGGGGTGAAATTTAATTACATAATTACAAAGTGTAGAAAATATATTGAAGTAACTTTATCTTTACATTCAATGTAAAAATATCGTAAAAGTATTCATCTGTAACATGTGCATGATATTCTCATGTAAACAAGAGAGTGAAATAACATGTCATCTTCTGCGTCACTTATATATAAATTATGCTTAATTCAACTGAAATCTCAGAGAACATTCTTTAAGAGCAGGCTTTACATGTAAAAGATAGGGAAGTTAAATGTCTACTAGAACAACGATAACTTTTGAAATCGTATAAGAAATAATTTCTAATTTATGTATTACTTAGATAATATTTATATCCATTACTATTTTCATTACAATGGTCGTATATTAAATATAAGATAATAAAAAGTAGACTTAGTAAATTTGTACTGACAAAATAATACAAAATAAATTTGTTTGCCTGTTTTGTAATATAATTTTACTTATACAATATCTATAGTCATATTTAATATAAAATAGGCTAACTTTGTATTAGTTATATATAGGTATATAATCTGAAAAATTTATAAATATTCATCAAAGGGAAAAAAGCTATTGGGTTTTAGTAATATAAAAACGGAAATAAATTCTGAGATATAAAATATAAGCTTCTAAAGTTTTATTTGTATTATACGTGTACTAAATTATGAAAAAAGTTGATGACATGTGATTGTGTATGAAATAACAATATTTGTTTACTATGTAGATACTATTTATATCTATTATTATTTATAATTTGCTATATGCTATTAATAAGTATAAGGAGACAAGTTTATTTAGTATTTTCAAATATTTCCATTCAAATTTTGTTTACATGTGTATATTTATAATGCATATTTGAGGCACCTATAGTTACTTTTAAAAAACATATAATACATAATTTTAAAGAAAATAATTATATTTGCATATTTTCATAAAATAATTTGTTTGATGACACATAATGATAAACGTAATGAGTATAATTTAAGGATTGATGAAAGATGGGATTTATTTACATGGTGAACATAGGAGATTTATCGTTTATTATTTACTCAAACTAAAGCATTATAACTTTAGAAATACATAAAATAATAACTAATTTTATTTATCATATATTACGTATATATATATATATAATAAACATTTAAAATTGTATGATAAGTATAAGACCAAGAGATTCGGACATAAATATCACCAATAAAAATAAACATATCTACAAGGAGGTATATTGTACACCATAAGTATAGGTAGGTTTACATATTTTATCCTGTTTCTTTATACAAGCTTAATTATTTCACTTATAATTACGTGTATGAATATCATATGCATCATTTTATAGGAAATACATACAATTTTTCTGATTTTTATATAATATTATTTTTAATAAATAATATATTTATTTCAAAATTCATCTAATTCCCCTATCCTTAATATAAAAACTATTAAAATCATTAAAATGTATGTGAGTTTACTCATTATTTGTAAACAATTTAAGGTGGAGTACGACGTTCATTTTTTTCTAAAAAAATGTATAAATCAATTTTTTTTTTATTTAATAATTATATTATATAATTAATTATCTTTCATTTACAAAATAAATTGTGGTGAAATTTGCAGTATAACTATCGAAATTCGATGTTGTATGACACCTACTAGTCTGCCATTTTCTAAATACTTTGTAAATAAATAAAATATTAGGTATTATGAATTATAAGAACAGGACGCATATATATTTATGAATATTTGAATGAAACTTTAATTGTATCGTTGAATGAATCGTGTAACAAGATAGAATTACACTTTTTAATTTACAAATATATATATATATATATATATATCTAGTGTCTTTGTATTTGGGCATTGATAAGCAAAATACAAGATTATATATATCAGAATATAGAATATTTAATAATAGATAACAAATTCCGTTAGGGTATATAAAGATATTGGTAATATTATTTCAAAGTTATTAATTAAATTACAATTTGTGATAATGGACATTTTTTTTTTAAATAATAAATAAATGTTTACAAATAATATATAACTTATTCTTGACAGAATATTTTAAGAAATAAATGATTTCTGAATATGATTTAAAGAGATTAACAATTTTTCATGGAATACCTACATATATGATTATTTATGTTTCAACTTATTGTTATGCTATAAATAATTGGCTAGATAATAAAAATTGCAATATACATTAATTCTCAGGAAATATATTTATAATTATATAGGCACATTAAATGACATGATCGATAATATTATTTATTTTAACTTATATAGCATAATTAGTTAGCAGTTAATATAACATACAATTATATATCTTCTAATAAATAAGTATTCGTAATACTATTATTATATACTCTAAGATTAATTATTATATACTCTATGTTGTTTTTAAAATAATAAATTTTAGAAAAAAAAACCGACTACACCTTATTAATAGCATGCTATCAAGAATTATAGTAATACTCTATATATATATATAGAATCATAATTTAATAAAGTTCATAATTAATTTCATAAAGTTCAATATTTTAAGTTGCATCGATATGGAATAAATGTTATAGATGTTGTAATTTTTCCAAAAATGTTATTTATAATTTATATTCCATAGAATATTTTTAGATAGATATCATTTTATCATTTATTAAATTTGAGAGTATTGTTAACTTGGCATTACTTTATATACACAGTTATGGTTTGTAATAGGTAGTTAGATATTGTTATCTCTAATTACATGGGATGTTGACATTTATTAATAAATGTGAAATATATACATTTATATTATATTTTGATAATTTTGAATTAACAATAATGTTAAATATATAAAGAGGTATCACTTATTTAAATTTTAATTTAGTAAAAAAATATAAATACATTTTAATTAATCTATAATAATCCTAACTTGACCGACTATTGTGTTAAACTTATGAAGGATATAACGATTGAAATTAGCATATCATCAATGAGATAAAATCACCAAATTATTCGTAAAAAATCAATTTCAATAATCATATTTAATTTATACTATTTCTTATATGTATTCGTATGCATTCGATATGTATGCTACATATCTACATAGTTGTTATTCCTATTATACATATATACATATACATATATATATATATAAATTATGTAAATAATGATAAGAATTATGCTGATAACCAAGATAGATACAATGATAACTTAGATAATGATAATTAAGTTAGATACAATGATAACTTAGCGAGCAAACCGAGATGATTAGCGTATTATGACTCATCGTGTAACTGAGATCTTCGGATCGTAGCTCGACGTGGAATCGTTGCATGTCGGGTATTTCAAATAGTTTGTAGTACCTGAGGTGAGGGGGTCACGCACATTGAGGTTACACACACGTGTCGTAAAATAGTGAGATTAACGAATTGATCATTACGTCAGATATTACATCATTACGTTAGAGATTACATCATTACATCAGAGATTACATCATTACGTTAGATATTACATCATTACGTCAGATATTACATCATTACGTTAGAGATTACATCATTACGTTAGAGATTACATCATTACGTCAGATATTACATCATTATGTTAGAGATTACATCATTACATCAGAGATTACATCATTACGTTAGATAGTACATCATTACGTCAGATATTACATCATTACGTTAGAGATTACATCATTACATCAGATATTACATCATTACGTTAGAGATTACATCATTACATCAGAGATTACATCATTACGTTAGATATTACATCATTACGTCAGATATTACATCATTACGTTAGAGATTACATCATTACGTTAGAGATTACATTATTACGTCAGATATTACATCATTACGTTAGAGATTACATCATTACGTTAGAGATTACATCATTACGTCAAATATTACATCATTATGTTAGAGATTACATCATTACGTCAGAGATTACATCATGTATGATGAACGGTTACATCATAGAATAATAGGTTATATGATCGGGTGAGTGATAATGTGGGCTGACTTTTTGTTCTTGGTCCTAATAATGATGACGTCACTTTCGATAGTGATGTCGAAGTTAGCGACTGGGTAAGGTAGATTTCTAACTCTCCACTGGAAACACATGTTCAAATCGGAGCGCAGGAATTGTGGCTATAGAGTGTAAGGCCGTTACTAAATGATACTACTATTACCATCGTATCGTATTTCTATTATATATTATTGTTTGTTAGTATGAAGTTTAGATATTTATCAATTGTATACACGAATGTAAAATAAAAAACTAAATTTAAAAATATCAACAATAGTAGAAACTCAAACACTTCAATTCCTTTAACAAACTAAACTAGGTGATTGATTATAATCAATTTATTATAATCATTGATTATAATCAATCTAATTAGAGATATGAATATTAAGTTGTGTGAAATAAAATAATATTCATATATTTATGGTTTATAATAATCATTTATTTATAATTAGGTAATTATTAATTAATTATTTATATAGCTAGCAATAATAGTAGAAGATATATCCACGGATTGGAAATTTGTAAGATAAATTATAATCTGCATTTAGAAATTATATGTCATAAGGATTTTTAAATAGCTCAAATAATAAATGTTATCGAATTGTGTTAAATCCCATTGTATCGAAAGATTAAATTATCAATGCCCAACTTATAACGGAAGATTTCGTTTGTTTAACCATAGAGGGCTATTAAATTACTTTTAATATATTATATTAACATATCATAGGCATTGCCTAAATCAGATAATAATAATAATAATATATTATAAAATAGTAAACAAATTTATGAAATTTAAATTTTCATGCTAAATATTAAAGATTATATTTAATTATTAGAGTAAAATCACCACGTTATATTTTTAAAATTGTCTCGAATAAAATTGAGTACTTAAATTATTTTTTTTGTTCTAATATTCCAAGACATGTAGCCGATAAAGGCCATTCGGGCATGTCATGTGCGCATGTTCTGAGTAGATGTTTGCCGCACATGAGATTGGAACTATTTGATTCACTATGTAATTTAATTTCATTATATATTATTATAGTTATTTTATTATCATATTTCTTTTGTGTGTGGAATCCTTTCTCGAAAGTATATTGCTATTAAAGGGTTCCTTTTTTACTCATTATATAACTAAATTATATTGTATAGATATGCCATGTGTATTAATTATTTATTTATATTATAAAAGTAAAATAAATATTCATTCATATTATCAATTTTATGATATATAGCCAACTTTTGTACAATATGATGTAAATGTAGACCTGAAAAAAAATAATATTATATAAATTATAGATTTAATAATTTATATAATAAAGAAGAAGTATATATATAAATATATAATTAAAATACTAAGTGAATCTATCTTATTTAATTTATATACATTATAAATTATTAAAATGTTAAATTTAAATATACCATTAATATTAATTTATGTTCATCCTTTGACTAGCTATTTCTATACATATAATATTTTAATATTACTTGGGCGTTCGTCTATATTTATATATAAAATAGTGATTTTGGATATTTTGGATAAACGTATTATAGATTATTTTGTATATTTTGTTTTATATGAATATTTTATTATAAGATACAACAACTTATGCAAAAATTATTAATTAATATATAAGTTATTAACTAATTTAACTTATTCGAAAGATATATTTAAAATAAAATATAAATGTTCATTCAACCAATCCGATTACACTAACTACGCTAATTACTGATAATGAAAACCAACGTTATCGTGAACATTCTCGCATATCTCCGCCTTATTATGCCGACTCAGCGCGGAATCTCCGATTTCGAATTTCCACTCCGAGACGTCATTTTTCGTAGGAATTCTTTGGTTGTGTTTCCACTTCCTCACTGATTACGCACGGCAATAGTGATTGACATATGTGTGTGAAATAAGGGCGCGGCTAACCGTACAGGCATTTACCATCTTCGGAGTACTCTTCAAACATCTCTTCACCGCTGTCGAATGTGTAATGAACCTTGCGTCTACCTGTCCAATGTTTTCTTAGGTTAGCGTAAGTCTCGGATAAATGGAAATTGAATTTGTAATTAACTTATATTTAAAAATAAATATGATATCAAATATATATATATATATATATATATATATATATATAATAGTAATAATAATATTTAAATTAGCAATAACCTAGGCAGTAGCCTAGGTAAATTAACAAGCATAGCTTATCTAGTCATTTGCCTATTTATAGACTAAAAGGAGAAAAATAAATAATTAAAAAATATATATATAAATAAAATAATGAAATAAAAAAAAATAAATATATTAATACAAAATATTATAATAATATTATATAATAAAATTAAAAAAATTATATAAACAAAAATAATTATAAATATATATATTAAGACAAATTCTATTCTACAAATGATAATTTCTCAATCTATCAGAAGCAGATACTGATTTTATCGAATAGCAATGGTGTCATAACTTTAAGAGTGTGGATCCTCCATGTGCAATACTTTTGTGTTACTACTTGTACCATGAGTAAAACACTGGTAACATATAACTCCTTACATGCACCAATACCCCCTCTAAATGAACATAATACTATGATTATTTCATAATACTATGATATGTTTTTTAATATCTTAGATATTATAAATATTCATGAAAACAGTCTATAAATTACATAAATAGTGGTTTATATATATTTATTATATATATTCAAATGCTGTTTTATCAAAATAATTCATACTAACAGTGCATGTATAAAGGCTATGTATATAAAAACTATTATAGCTATATGATTATTTATTTGCACTATAAAGAGAACATTTGTTAATATATTTCCATATAGGTATCTTTCATAAATATTATCTAATAATAGTAAAAATACAATTTCTATATAATAAATTACAATAAATAACAATTTAAAACAGTAATTTATATATTTACACAATAGACTATATATAATAAATATTATAAATATATATCTATGTGGGTATGCATGCATATATTATAAATACAATACAATAAAATAGAAACAAATTTTCAATTCAAACTGAATTTATAAATAATTTGTAATTTTAATAAATTATCTATATTGAAATATAAAATTAAAAATATGAATGTATTTTCATTTTACAAATAAATAAATAACTCTGATTCAAATATTGATATAATTGAAATTTACAGTACCTGGTCAAAAGCTTTGCGATTTGAACGCCCGCAAATTGTTTATTCGAATTAGTGATTTTACAATAGCGTATGATTGGCCATTATAATTAGAGTATATTTATTTATAGACTATCATACATGCAACAGTTTATCAGTAACATGGGATTACGATTATAAAGGACGAGTTGAGTTTTTATAACCTTGTAACCAATTTGTTTAGACACTGCGATCAACATCAGTAATGAGTTTTCGGCGGTGTATCGTATATTAATTATTATAAGCTATATTAAATAGATGTGTTTTCAATTTGACTTTAAAGGTGTGGTCAGAAACTATAGATCTAATTGAGTGAGGTAGGGAGTTCCATAGTTTAGGTGCTATTATAGAAAAAGAAGATTCCTGTTTTTTATTAAGTGATAAAGTTATTGGTATATTTAGTTTGTATTTATGTATTGTTCGTTGTGGTCGGGATGACTTGTAGTTCGTAAGTAGTTCAGTAAGATAGTCAGGTTTATTATTATGGGTGGCATGGTGGGTAGTAGGAGTAATTTGTATTGTATGCGGTAAGGGATGGGTAGCCAGTGAATGGATTTCATATAAGGTGTGATATGTTGTCTTGAGTATTTTTTTATCCTGAAAATGGTTCTGATGGCTCTATATTGTAATTTAGTGAGCATTTTGATAGTATATGCTGGGAGTGAATTTAAAGTAGAGTTACAGTAGTCAAGTCGGGGCAGTATTAAGGAAGTAACTAGTAGTTTGGCAAGTTCAGTAGTTATAGGCTCGCGTTGGGATGTAATGCAGCTAAATATATCAAGCAGAACAAAACTAAACCAATTAAAACAACTAAAACACAAATATCAATACATAATATATATATTTATATATATATATATATATATATATATATATATATTTATATACTATTAACAAACATTTAAAAAGTTTCATTTGACCATCACATCGTCCTTTTTAATTGTCTCTCAGTAACATATATATAAATATAAATATATATAAATATAAATATATATAAATATAAATATATATAAATATATATATATATATATGTGTGGTCATTAATATTGTGAGTTTTAGTTATTATCACTGGTTTGGTTTGGTTGGGTTTGGTTGGGTTTAATTTTGATATTTCGATTTTTTTTTAGCTGCATTACATCCCGAGGAAGCCTATAAAAACACACATACAGTGAACAATGTACACTGTACATTAGGAGAGCCCGTTTTGGTAACTTTTTTAGTTCCCTTCAAATAAAATTGCCATCTCGCTTGGAATAACTCCTTTAAATCATTACAGATATAATACAAAAATAATAATTGAAATCTGACAAAAATTCAGAAAGCGAAACCATATTTAAAAATAGATAGGAATTTACATTGAAAATTTATGAAAAAATTTAAATTACAGATATATGAAAGAAAACATTTTTTACAAGTAAAAATTGCATATTAGCATATGTAGTATATAACAACCTCCTTAAAAAATATTTTAAAATATTTTTTTTAAATAATTAAATCTATCTACGGAAATTTTAATTTAATTTTTAAATTTTTTCTAAATTGAAAAAAAAAATAGCAATGAAAAAAATATATATATTATATAAGTCTATCATCATTATATGAATATAAAATTATAAGTATTGTTATAAAAATAGAATATATTTATTCAAAAAATGACTTTTATTGAGCATTTTAACAAAAAATTAATTTTGGGGTAAAATAGTCGTAAAAAATTTTTTGTCAGAAAATTAAATATTTTTTTTTTTATTATACCTGGTAAATATCAATTATAGGCTCACAACAAAGTTTGATCCTTAATTAAAATAATTTATCAAAAAAATAGTCGAATAAATTATATTAATTAAAAAATAAAAAAAAATTAAATTAATTTTAAATTTTTAAATAATTTTTTACTTTATTAATATTATAATATACACGTATTTGCCAAATATTTTATTTTTATGACAACGTGCACAAATATATAAAAGAAAAAATACATAAGAAAAAATGTCTATTTATAGAAATTTACATTGTAAAATAAATGAAATATGTCTTCATTAAAGTACACTTCGCTTTACCAATATTACATATTTTGTGATGAAACTTTCCACATATGTTTATTATGACATGTATGACCTATGGTAACTGAGAGAGAAAAAAATTCAAAAACGGGCTCCCCTACTGTACATGTGACATACACACATATATATATGTAACTGATAAGCCGTTGCATGTATGATAGTCTATAATTGGACATACGCTAAATATAATGGCCCAGGGGTCGCGCTAATGTGCAGTCAACGCAAAAATGGGAAGTAAATAATTTATTTGTGCAGTCAATTTTTTAATTTTGAACAACAATATTCGTATTATTCTAATTAATTTTTGAAGGCATTATGTAAGATGTATACCATACGGGGAGTTTTAAGATATTATTACATTAAGCACAAGAAGATCACCAATAACAACATATTGTGATATAATATATATAAAAGAGACCATTATGAAGTATCTAAGTTCTGAATATCATAACAAATATATTATTGCTTATCAAAAAAAGGATGAAACAATCACATAATATACAACTAACAAACTATATATCAAAGGCAAATAGTTATTTAGCTTATAAGATAGGATCGTTATTGATCATGGTGTATTATTATTCAAGGAAGTTGGTTTTACCTGAATATTCTTTCCCTGAGATCCATATTCTATAGCAGTTGTGAATATGATGGAATTAAAATTTAAATATAATTCTGATGATAATATTATTACGAATACATATTTACAATATATGACGCCCCATACGCAAAAAGAATTATTATACATTATAATAGATACATATATGGAAACATTACAAAAAAAAATCAAAAAATATACTGGAATATCTCTTCGGTCAGACGGTAGTGTAGGACACATGTTGATAAGATATACACACTTACGAAATTAATAGATAAAGTTGGAAACGAATCGCTTATATTATTAGTTGTATGAGAACCTTTGGAGCGTTGAGCTCGTGGGATATTTAACACAATCATTAAATCAATGGAAAATCTTCTTGGAAGTAACGTAACAGATTTAATAATGAAAGAGGTTTCGTCGTTATTGACTAATGGCACATCTGTAAATACAGGATATAATAATGATTTATGGAATATATTTCAAGAGTATATATTGGAGAAGTTCAGTGAGCTCATAGCTCATCTACTTGCAATATGGTGTTGTGCATACAAGCCAAGTCTGGCATGGAAGGCATCAAACAATGAAATACCATAAATTAAAAATATACTGATACTATTAAGTGGTATTTCATCATATTTCGCTAAATATGGATTCAGGTGCAGAGAGTTACAAAATATTGCAGAGTACAATAACCTTATTGTTTGCTCATTTCCTAAAATATTTGAAATACGATGATGTTAATTCACTCATCAACTAGTTGAAAGCATATTAAAATCGTGGAATGTATTAATAATGTATTTTAATTAAATGACATGTAATGAAGCCTATGGATTTTCAACGTACCTTTGCAATGAACATAAACTTCATCTATTATGCATACAACTTGCTTTATGGCCGATGTACTAATTATATTCTCTCGATATAAAAAAAAAGATGCAATCCGATTCGACTACGATATGTGATATTCAGCAACAACTTAATGATATTGAGGTTTGTCATATTTATATAATTAATATTGCAGAATACAATGCTTATAGCTCCTGATATTCAGAATAAAATAAATAATGTTTCATAATATTTTGTAGGTTAAACTTTAAAAGAATATGCTAAATAAATTATTAAAAACCGATTAAATGGCGGATTGGTTACTAAGTTAATCGAATCAATGGTATCCATGGATGCATCACTTGAAAGGTATTAAGTTGAAGAGAAAAAATAATCGTGAAGTAAGACATCTTATTATGCATAATTTATATTTATCTGAAATGAGAGATATATCTGAAATAAAAGTAGAACTTATAAAAACTTTAGTAAATAATCTAAAGGATCGATTTACAACAGATGAAAATATATTTTCAAAACTTGAACATTTTAATAAATTAAAAGAATAAGTAAACATAAAGCAATTACATACTTTGATAAGTGCTGATTTGAACTTAATAGATTTATCCTTACAATATAACGATTTATTATTGCATTCAGAAATTAAAATATATAGAAAATACAATCTTCATGAACTTGTTATAAAGCTATCAAGGTATGTATGAAATAGACATAAAATATACCTTATAACATACATTTATTATTTTATAGCATGGAAGAATTTTCTACATTGTGTTGTACATAAAGTATAATTATGGGACCTAAACTAAACAGTTTCGATGTGGAAAGAATTATATTTACAAATAATTAAGTCTGTACATAGAAATAGAATGAAAATAGAAACTGAGAATAATCAATTATTTATTCATTATAATATGTCGGATCTTGAAAACTGTAATCCAAGACCTACGGTATTAGCTTGGTTAGTTAATTAATTAAAAAGTCATTACTAATATTTTAGCCATCATTTAATGACATTTCAAATTAACCTAACATTTTTAGGATAAATAAACGAAATAATAGACAACACGAAAGAGAGCATGGTAAAATAAAAGAGTATTTCAAGGAAATTTTTTCTGGTGCAGGAAAAAATAAAGGAGAAGAAGAAAATGAAATTATATTTAAAACAATAAAATTGTAAATATAAAACAAAAAATAATAAACAAACGCTTCATCTTTAAAATATTTTTTTAGTCATACGTTTTTGCTGTAATTATCAGTATTTCAGCTTACATGCATATTTTACCTACCTATGCATTTATAATAATTTTATATAACTATTTAAACTATACAATATTAATTGATATATAATTATTAATAATAATATATTTATGTGCAGTCAATATTATTCCTTAATGAGACCCCTGTAATGGCCAATCATACGCTATTGTAAAATCACTAATGCGAATAAACAATTTTCGGGTGTTCAAATCGCGAAGCTTTTGACCATAATCCAAATATACCACATTTGTAACCACTTTCTGAGAACAAAAATGTAAAATTGCAGAGATAGAAAGGCGTCCTTTACTTGTTATGGAATACTTATATGTGTGTTTAAATTTACCAACTTAATTAATATTAAATTTTAATTAAATTTAATATTATTTTATAATAAATTATTATAATTAATAAATTTATATTAAATAATAATTATTATTATTATTATTATATATTTGTACTATTATTATTTATTAAAAAACTAACCATCTTGAAGTATAGATGTTTTACTAGCATCTTTTAACTTATTAATCCAAATATCAGACATTCTTATGATTAAATATTATTTAAATTTATAAAACAAGTTTGGACACAATGAATTATTATTTAAATAAATAATTGTTTGTAACAACCGTAATCAACAATAATAATGGAATTAATTATGTACATTTTTCAACATTAATTGTCATTAGTTTGATATTAGGCACTACCCTAAAGATTGAAAAAAATTAAATATATCTATCTCTATAATTCATAGTATTATTCCTTAATTTAAATTTACCATATTTTAATTTGTTTTTTATTTATATATGTGAAATTATTTATTTAAATTTAAATAATAATTATTTAATAAATAATGTTTTATAATTATCAAAAACTAGACTCTGTAATAGAGATTATAGTTTATGCAAGGACTTGGTTTATGTGACTTAAAAGTAGACATAAAATAGAATAAAATTATGAGGCCATCATTTTTAATATCATATAATATATAGTACAATTAGATTTTGTTAAAAATATGGATACAAGTAACTTGAGGCACATATTTGTAAGAGGTTAACATTATATATTAATATGATACACACAACATGAACAGCACCACCAATATAGGGTTTATTTTCGGATAATTGTGTTGTTTATAATGTAAAATCGTATTAAACTAGTTTATATACATTTTTGAAACATAAACAATGGATCTATATCGAATATACCCGCTTGTTTTGATTACGATATGAGGTCAAATTCTAAATAATCGTTTCGATATTTGACACACTAGTGTATATGCTAAACTTATTTGGAAAAGGCACATGTAGTATATATTATAAGATATATATATATTATATATTTACACAGTGTAATATATATATATATATAAATTAGTTGTTATAATTTTAAAGTTGATCTCGGCAATGGTAATATACATATATATGAGGTGATTAATGGCTAATTTATATTTATTGTAATTTAATAGAACAATGAAAACGTTATGGTATGAAAATCACGGAAAACCTAAATCTATTTCAGTGATTTCGATACTACTGCTATCAGCCTGGCGATTAATATTAATTAAGTTGCGTAGATAGGGAATGTTATATCTTAGCTTCGCAGAATCTTTTGTATCATATCTCCTTGATCATATACAACAAAATATATATATATCTACGTGGTTATATGTAGTGATGGGATCGAGCCGAGTAATTTTCGATCGTTTTCGAGTAATTAAAATTTCCAAATTATGATTCCGAGTCGGTTTCGAATAATATCGAGTCCGTTCCGAGTATGTTCAGAATTTACATTTAAAAATGAAACTATGTTAATATATTAAATATAAGCAGAATTTAAAAATAAAACGGTTATTATATGCCTAATTTGTATTTTTTATTATATTTTTGAATTTAACTTTAATACTAAACTTTACATTGTTTTTTTATTATTATCGAAATACATATATTGAAACTGAAACCTTTATCTTTGAAACTGAAACCGTTTCGAAATCCTTGTCTTTGAAACTGAAACCGTTTCAAAACCCTTGTTTTTTTAAAATGAAACCTTTTTTGAAACCCTGTCTTTGAAACTTAAACCGTTTCAAAACCTTACAATTGGGTTTCATTCCCATCACTAGTTATGTGTTTGTATCTATATTCCAACAGGAAGTATAAACTATAGAATACTTTTTAAATAGTTGTATACTAGAATACAAATATAAGTATTTATATTATTTAAATTAAATTATATATTTAAATAATAGTAATTAGTAGTAAATAATTAAATTAGTATAAGCTTTATAAAACATAGAATTTAAAGTTCTCTACTCATTTAAAAATAAAAAGATTTCATACAAAATATGCATATTTTTTTGGAAATATAATATATCCCTTTAAAAGATATTATTAGATCGCTGCCCAAAACATGATCCTCGTATATTACCTTGTAAAATCAACTATCATAATCGGCATCGATGATGGGTCGCATAAGTATTGGAGAAAAGGATAGGGGTATCTAAAAAGTGATATCTACCTTAAGGGGATATCATTATGCTTATATTATTTTTTTTTATATTTTATGATTTTTTTTATATCTTATTCAGGATTATTGATATTTTATTTGTATTATAGAAACATTTCAAAAACAAATATGCATAATAAATGCTATAAAATAGTGTTTTATGGGTATATAAAAATATGCATTATAAATGTTATTTATTGTTTTAAATAATAATTATTATTAGTTCCCAGCAAATTTTTTATCAGATTTTCGAACATTCTGATTTAAAATCTGCTTTAAATCTGATTTTAAAAAGTGGAAAAAGTTTTAAATCTACTTTAAATTCTGATTTAGTACTGATACATTTCTGATTAAAATACTGATTTATTTTTGATTTAAATTCTGATTTATTACAATTTAAAGCAGCATACAAATATATTTCATATACTTACTTTTATTATATTAGATATATAGGTATATTATGATATAATTAATATACATTTTAATGAAATGCTATTAGAAAAATGATTTTTATTCATTAGAAAATCTAAAATATTGATATAAAAACATAAATAATTATAATTTAATTATAAATCAATTAAGTTTCAAGAATTATAATGTTTTATTTATGAATTAATGATAAAAAAGTAATAAAAACTTTAATGATAAATAATATTTTAAAATGTAATTAAATTAATTGGTTTTTATTTATTTGTTTTTTAATAAATTTACTAAAAGTAGTGCTATCAGGGAGTTCCCCATAGTACTTAAAGTGTACCTTAATTATTAAAATAATTATAATAATGCACTAAATATTTCAATGTTTTGATTGCACATTAATTTCAGCAATTATACTATACTTTAACCCTAACCCCAATAGTACTAGTCACATTACTTCATACACACCTATTACTTCGCAATATAGTATATGATATACATATACAGTGTAAGGTGATACAAGTTATTGTATCATATATAACGTGAATCAAAAACCATATATATTGTGATAATCGAATTATAGAATACATATTCTATTTTGTATAAATTAAATGTATTATTAAAGTGAGTATATTATTAGTTTATAGATAATTTATAATCTAATATATTTATAATATATACAATAAATAAAATACATGTAATTTGCATCATAATGGCACTTGGTTTGTATATATCAATAGTAATAACATATACAACAATGTAAAGTATATATATAACATATATATATGTGAAAAATAGTTATTGTATGTAAGTAAACTTATGTGATTATCTTGAATAAAAATGTATTAAGGGGTGACATGGATAAATTCTTTAAAATTGGAAAAAAATAATATTGTTATTATTATGTAATATTGATATGTTATTTAGTAACTGTGAACAAATTATCTATGAAATCTGTTTATAAATAGCATAAAATCATATTTAGCATGCCTTTTTAAAATAAATTATTTATTTTGAAATCTACATTCAAAACTAATATAAATTGTTATGTAAGGTTTTCCCATACATATCACTTTATAATATAATCACAATTTCAAAAAATTAAAAACTGGATTTTTTTTACATTTATTTGATTTATACATATTTTTATCATTATTAATGATAAGTAAATAAATTCTATAAACTTGCAAAATATGGAAAGAAAAAAAGAAGGTAACATTTTAATTTATAACATATAATATATAAATTTTATAAAAATAACATTTATATATTAATAAGAAAATATAAAACTAGTACTTTATAATATTTATTTTATATTAGCTGAATGAATAATTTTATTTATTGTGGACTTTTCAAATGCGTTTTACTCAGAATAAATATTGTTGCTATGTTTGCCAATATAAATGAGTGTTAGATACAAATTCAGAAACGAACAACTTAATATTATTATTATACTATAAATAAATAATATGTACACAAAATTCCAGACAATATTAAAAAATATAATTATGATGTATTGGATTTTATAAAATTGGTGAAAAGATAAAATATGTATATTATTATTTTTATATTTTGTTGTCTCTAGTATTAGATATAAATTCAACAAAATGCCATTCCATGTTGTTCCCCCTTAGTATAGAATATACATTTTATATAAAAAGTGAAATCATGTCAGTATTATACGATTATCTCAATGAATATTAATTATCTATTGCTATTCATGTTAACTTAAAATTATATGTTGAATTAATAAAGTAAAGAAAATATGTTTGGCGTTTTAATCACATAACTTGTTCAAAGCATTATAATTTGTTTATATAATAGTATAATATCAGTAAATATTTAATCATACATTTTTACTCTTAATAAAATGAATATTTCTTTCAAAATATAAATAAATAAAATATAATTTCATGAATTATAACAACTTAAAAAATGAATAGTAATTTATCTGAACATGTATCTATGTTAATGTAGTTTACTATGTTTTAAACTATGATATATAAGTTTACTTTTAATTTATTATTAGAAACAAAATTGTAACTAGATATTAAGTAGAATATAAATTTGACAATAATGGAGATAGAAAATAATGAAGTCAATCTCACTTACATTATAACAATAATCTATTTATTTGTATGTAACCAAATATATTATAGACAAATTAATATTTAAAAAAGAGAAATATAAGTTATTCAGAATACTGTTATTATGTTGTATGATATTAAGATATTTGTATGCAATATATTACTTTTTGATACAATAATTAGAAATATATAAATATATATAAAACGTTTATTGAAGAGTATAAAAAAAATATAGTATGTTATAGTATAAAAAGTTATTCATCGTTCTTCTTTTTCTGAAATTGAGTTTTTAGATTAAAATAATTATTAAATATACATATATTATTTAAATATATAGGATTAAAATTATAGGATAATTTTATTTTTAATAAAATAATACAATTTAAAATAATTTTTTCTAAATATACTATATAAATTTCTGAATAAAATAACAGGTTAAACCTTTATCTTTTCATCTTTACCATTCTTGTCATCTTCATCATTCTTTTCATCTTTACCATTCTTTTCATCTTTACCATTCTTTTCATCATCTCCATCCTCCTTTTCTTCACCATCATTCATATCTTCATCTTCTTCGTAAGCTTCTTCTTCCTCACCCTCCTCTTTATCAGAAGTATCATCATCTACTTCAGAACTGTCTGAGCTCTTGTTGTCAACTCCTGATCCGGTGTCAGACTCCCCTACAGAGTCTCCACTAGCCTTCATCTTCTGTTGTAATCACATCAATATAAATATTAAAATAACAATGTAATTAATTTTATAACTAATTTCATATATATAAATGATAGAATAAGTTACATTGAAATAAAATACAAATATATTATAAAACTTATATTAATTTAAAATTAGTGAATGGTATATAAATGTGAATTTATAAACTTAGTATATAAATGTATATAAGATTTCTATGATAAATAAGAAATTATTTTTAAATTAAAAAATATATAATTAATGAAAATATAGAAATATAGACTTTATTTATTATAGAATAAAATATTTATTAAAATGAACAAATGACATAGGCAGTATATATATATATATATATATCTACTATATTACCTTGGCATCGTTTCCATCATTAGTTGGGCCACGTTTCTTCATAGCCTTCTTCATAGCCTCAAGCTCCTTGATGTGTTCACGAAGGTCAACGACCTCGCAGGAACCATTAGCTAAGTCCTCCTCAGCAGAAGATCCGTCCAAGCTAACCTTCTCAGGGTGCATGGCAAATTCTACAAAACCACATCCGTATTTAAACAAGAATTTGTCAGTCATCGTATACAAGAATGAAATCATAAAGCGATTGTGGATCGTAATTATAATAATAAATAAAATCAGCTAATCATAGTTAATCATAGTGAGTGTGCAAACCTATAAGGTGGTTTCCTAGGAGAGAAATAGGTCCACTGCCACTGATCAGTTTAAATGTGGCATTAGTGTCATGATTGAAGAGCAGTTTCACTGGGCACTGTATATTGTACAATAGGTACCATTAATAATGTTATTCGTATATTCAATATATTATAAAATATCAATTTTTAATCTCAAATTAATTAAATAGAAATAATATATTTATAACAAATTAATTAAATAACATTAATAATTTAAATTTAAATTATAATAATACTAACAACTTCATTTTTTCCTACAGTGACAGAACCGAGAGTGAAATTCTTGTTTCCGTTAAAAGTATTAGTGGACACTACAACCACATTTCTCTCTCCATCGACAGCAGCATGTCCAGAGACAATATTCTTGATGTGAAGGGTTTGTTGGACATAATCCAAATCATCATCGTCAAACTCATCATCTGTTGCACTTTTCATATTTGGGTTCCATTTAAATTCTGGGGATTCTTTGCTTAGGTTGCATCCTATAATAAATATATAACATTATATAAATATAATAAATATTTATTAAAAAAAATTTAATTTTGCATAAATAAAATGATTAATTAGAATATTATAAATTGATTAATTTACATGAAAATTTGCTAATATTCTAAAAATGTTCACATATATATATTATTTTTATAAATTTATATTCAAACAAATAAAAAATAATATATTTTAAAATATATAACAATTAAAAAATACTGGATAAATACAAAAATACATGAAATTACAAAAATATTATAAAATTACAACTTTTTTCAAGGGTTTTAGTACATCCCGAAAAATATTATAAATTTGATATTTTTAATTTAAATGATAAATTCGTTTTTTTTTAAATAATATTTATAAAAAAATAAATAAAAAAAAGTAATATATCTTACAAATAAATAAATATTTAGTATTTATAATATAATTGAAATATTATTAAATATATCACTGACAACGTATTAATTTAATAATTAAACAAAGTATATAAATAACGAGTTAAAATTGCATATATAGAGATGACGTTCTGTAATGTGTAGTACTAATATATTAACTACTATTAAAATATAAACTTTTATATATAATAAATGAATAAAATAACATTACAAAATATTATAAAATGTAAATTACATTTAATATAACATTATAATAAAATTATTAATTGTTTTTAAATAATATACAGAAACGATTAGTCTATAATCTTATTTATTAAATAATACATTTATATCGAAAATTATAATAGTATATAATATTAAATATAAATAAAATATTACATATTAATAAAGAAATAATTATTATTCGATAATTTATCGATATTAACCCCAAATAAACTTCTCGGTTCTATATTGTTCTATATCTTCTGAATGATCAGCAATAGAGTCATCATAATCTTTATTAGTTGATTTAGGAGTGAAGTCTGGAGTGGTCATTTCAATTTTCTTCATAAATCGTGAACGCTGCATTAGAAAAAGATGCTTACGATTTGGCGCCGAAAAACAAAATGAAAAGAATAAATTGTATGTTATATTATAGACATGCGCAACAAACACGCATCATAACATTTAAATGATTGGGTTAGATAATCCAATAGGATTAATTGAATTTCTAATGTTGTTGCACACAAATATGAATTCAAATCAACTTATTTATTATTACATTAAATATGTATATATCATAGATTTATAGTTTAACTATAAATCTATGGTATATATCCATGCATTGACTTGTATTGGGACCCAATACAAGTCAATGAAATAAACCTATAAATTGTTTTTATCGTGAAAATGTGTTCCTATAATGTAATTACTTTATTTAATTATTAAAAGGGGTTTCAATTATACTAATATTTATATATTATTATAATAATTATAAGTAATGCTGTAGTTATTTTCTGGTTTATAATATCATATTATCATATTAAATATGATTATTTTTCATTATATATACTTATTATATTATAAGACTGTATATTACTGACATAATAAATAGGGGCGCTGGAAAGATGTTGTATGTAGGGGGGATCAACCAATCAAAATAAATGTTGTGGTAAAAGTTGGGGGGACCAATACATAGGAGGTCCCCCTAGATTTTAAAGTGGGGGACATATCCCCCGACCCCTCTGTTGCAGTGCCTCTAATTATAATATTATATGTAGTTTATATATATATATATATTATAATTTCAATTATATAAAGTCTTATAATCTAAATATAATATAGTATTATGTTACTAACAAATTTAGAAAATAAATTGATGATCAATTAATTAATATTATGATAATGGTCTATCACTTATTATACGAATGACTTGATTATATCAATATGTATGCTATAGTTACTATATTATAATAGTATAATTCCTTTTGGGTATAGTTATTAACGTACCCATTTAATAAATATGATATTTTTTTTAATCGATCATCTAACAACAATGTATACAATATATATATATATATATATATATATATATATATATATATATATATATATATATTGATATATCCTATAATACATATATATATATATCGTTAAATATATGATTATGTACTATTCTTAGAGATAACTATATATAGGTGTAAAACCTATATAACTTATATAACCTATACATATATGGTACTATTCCAAGAGAATGAATTAATCAATTTATATTGACCAGTATTATACTTATTTATACAGAGTAAAAATAACTGTTAAATATAACGTTTATGTAAGTAAGTAAGTAAGTAAGTAATTTATTTATTTATACACTTGTACATTTTTCAATCTCACAAGTGTAAACGAAAAGAAAATAACAGAAACGATAAATAACTAAAATAAATATATATATATATATATATATATATATATAACATCATAATTACCAGAATACATAAAATATCATAATATATGTATATATTATCCTAAATCATTTAGTAAATATATTCAAGTAAATAAGTGTCGATGAATCATACTATACATTATAATGACTATAATATTATATGTCATATGTCACTGAAAATATAAGTGAATTAAGGGTGCTAAAAATCAAATGTTATATTCACAAAACTTGTTTGAATTATGCAGATATTTGAAGTATTACCTATTTATAAATCGTGATAAATATTACGGACCAGTGATTTATCTAGATTCAGTATAAACAATAGAAATGTAGTTCGTCATTATTCAATAATTATTTCATTATTTAAATGAACAATTGATATTATTAAATATATAATGATATTAGTAATTTAGCAATGTGTACACATAATATCTATTACACATATTTTATATAGAATATAAACAAGAAGATAATACCTACTATGTATATATATATAATAGATTTTTAATTAACTAAAATTAAATTAAATATACAAATATAATATTAGTAAAATTATATATTTTCCTTGCTAATACTATAGAATACAATTATAATATAATCATATTATAAATGTTTTATTGTAAAGTAACACATATCAAAATGTAATAATGAATGCATACACACATATATATGTAGACAGAGAACGAATAAAGCCATCTATATCACTTATTTATAATTTTCAATTGGTATATATAATTATAAGATAAGAATATTTATACTTACATATCCCTTACTATTTTGTTACATATTAGTGTATTTTGATATTATATTAATTTAGGTGTTATACTTAATACTTAAATAAATACAATACAAAGCATAGATTTAGAATAGTACTATATGATATCATCCATACGGATATACATTTATTATCTAATTATAAAGATAATTGAATTTCAATATTATTAAATTCTATATAATCAGATGTATTTGATATAATTAGATGTAGTTATATCTATATCTTTTCTTGATCTAAATATATAATACATACATAGTGACATTACGAAATTGTATAAATCTATTGGTTAACATAATACAACTAAGCCATATATCGCAGCTATTTCCCCGGGAAGATCATCCTGTGCCTGGTTATAGGTGATCTCCACTAACCCGTTTTGTAATTAAAGATAGCTTTATCATACCACATAAATCATATCCTGTTTATTCAGTTCTAAAACTCTTCATCACAAATGTATTCAGAGTGTAGGAATTAATCAATGATAAGAAGTTCAGAACTATCTCCAGCCTTATAGAAGCGACTCTGTATAAGTTACAGTGCATGGCTTTTATTAACGCTATATTAATATTATTTAACCCATATTTAACCTAAATAATAAATTACATGCAGATACTGCAACGCATAATAAACTACTATTACTAATACACGTATAAGTAAAACTAATCATAAAGGACTATGATGTGTTGTAGTGTCTTCTCAATTACTGTATACAACTATTTCAAATTCATATATTTAACTAGTATTTATGATATGTGAATGATGAACACAACAATATTGTGACAAACATCGCTAATAGTAGTGTATAATGTCATTTTTCTTCACACTGTTTTATTTTTAGATCAAAATTATATGCTATATGATTTCATATAAAATAACTAACTGATTTGTTTCATACAAATTTAAAATATTTCTAAGTTTCATCAATATTTACATAACTGGCATTGTTATAAATCAATCAATCAACTGTGATGTAACAGCAGCATATAAAACTGCTTGTTATTTATTTTATAAATTAGTAAATAGATATTTATAGTTATTTTTACATAACATATAATAAAACATGTTTTTGCTGCTACATTTACTAATTTTAAGATTAATGATAAAGTTTGTAATAATACTAAATTCTGTCCATTAATAGATTAAAACAATAAAGTAAAGTTACTATAGTAACTATAAAATATAATATATTACGGAAATATTTTACAAATATTCTATTAATTTTCAAAGAAATAATAATTAAAAAAAATTCCAGATATATAATTAAAAAAATAATGAAAATTGAGGCATACTTAAAATAAATAAAGTATAAGATGAATATTCTGAAGAATTACTATTTCCATAATTAATATAGAAGTTGAAATATACATAACTAATATTTTAATTTAATTACAAATTTACGAATTGATTCTCCCATAAATTATGCTATTACATATTTAGTTAATAAATAATGACTTCAAGTATATATTATATATAGTATAATAAATAAAATGTTAAGTAAAGAAACCATTATTGTTTATATTATTGTTTAAATATATATATATATATATATATATATATATATATATATATACATAAATATATTGGCAATATTGCTTGAATTTAATAATAAATCTATACAAGAATAATAATAGTTCATTAATATATATATACACATCTTAAAAAGGCATGGCCAATTTGAGCAATTTTGAAGCCCTCAAATATTCTTATATGCTATGTATATACAATCATATTCATAAAAAGCATTAAAAAGCCTACATATATATTCATACATAAATATATATATATATACACATATATATATATATATATATATATATATATATATATATAAATATATATAGATATATATGAATTAGTTTGTGAATAATACAAATGTCGAACATAGTGATAATAACTATAATAGTAATAACAAGGGATGAACTGATAGTAATATATCTACACGCCTGCATGTAGATAAAAGATGGCTGTGTTACACTAATATCTCCTCCCCAACTTGAATAAACGTTGGTTTCCTATTGGCTGGTCGTCTGTCTCCCTTTTGATCATCCGTTGACGAATCTTTTGACAGTAGATCTTCTGGTGTGGGTTCAAGGTCAGAAGATTTCTGAAGCTTTTTATAAGAGGGTGTCAACACGCGCTCTTTAACTGGGTGTCGCAGGATTGGAGAGGTGTTCGTAACTTCTGCAAATATTGAATTAAACATGAGAGATGTGTGTACAGTGATATGTAGAAGCAATGACAACAACGTTACTCAATGTTTGCATATGTCAACGATATTTGTAGTACCTGGTAAAGAAAACTTCTGTAGTTGTGATAGTGGGGGAGAAAGAATACTAGTGTTATTTCTTCTTAGTGCTTCTGGTAGTGCGCCCGGCCAATCTTTCTTATCCTGTCGAGTAACAACATGAACCAATGATATGAAGAAGTAATAGCATATCGGAATTAGCATAACAGTTAGACGAGGTGAAATCCACCGCACACTTGGTATCGGGGGGGCGGGGGGGTCGAGGGGAATGTCACACTAACGGTAGGAGTAGTAGGGGCATCGTAATAATTCAGTTTGGAGTCGCTGCCATCGGTGCTGGCTGCCGTACACATGGAAATCTCAGAGTTACGATCGTATCCATCGAGTTCATCGGCAGTAGAAAGTAGGTCATCTTCCGATGAAGATACTCTCATCTCTAGAGCGGCAACTGTCAAGGTTATATCTTCCCTGTGCGGTAGTAGATGTTAGAAAGTATAAAGTAAAAATTACAATGAGAATACAAACTTTTCTTGGCGAATGGAATCAATCTGTCCCAAAAGATTGCGTTCCTTATCAATGAGAGGGCGTTCAATGTTATCCTCTTTGAAACTTGCCCTTACATTGATAAGTTCTTGTTCGAATTGATGCTCTTGTTTACTGAGATCATTATGTACATCTTTCAGTTCTAATCGCCTCTCCATTTGTACTTCAACGATAGTTTGAATCGTACTAGTGAATGAGTTGTAGAACCATTACTACATACTACATACTATATACTACATACTACATACTATATACTGTTTTATTACTACATACTACATAGTGTTTTACTGCAAGCTTACTTACAGATTTAACTTAGCAATATATCTGGGATTCATGACATCTTGTAGAGGTAAAGCGATATTCGTACGCAGTAAGCAAGGCGCAAATATCACAGCTAATGATGTGGCACTCATTCTATTGTACTCTTGAAACTCAGCAATTCTACAATGTTTTATATCGTTATGCCAACGTTATTCGATATACAATGGATTGGCTAACATTGCTAAATGACTCATTAATCGTTCCAAAAGGTCATAGTTCGGTGCCGGAAGTCTTTGAAATAGACTAAACATGTATTCCAGACGTTCTTGATCATCGGTTACTTCAGAGGTGCGGATGAAATCATCGTAAAGTTCAAATGTTAAAAGCGGCTGAGGCATTTCTCTAAAGAATTTCTTCACAATCGCAGCCAATTCGAACACGTGGTAATCATCAAAGTTGATCTTAGTGTAATCTGAATTAGAAATTCTGATGAAATTATTTAAATATAAGAAAATACTATAGGATATTTCTGTTTATAAAAAAAAATTATAGCTTATATATCTTAAATTATAATTTATGATATTATATATATAAATATATATAAATGATATAATATCATAAATTATGATTAACTTATTTAGAAAATCTATGTAATAATAGTGATAATGTTCTTAGAAAATAAACAAATATCTGCTGTGGTTACTTTTTATTATTTTAACTATATCATTTTTAGTGGTATATTAATTTATTTGTCAAATAAAAATGTATTCATATTTTTAAATTGTATTTCTATATAAATATTTTATTAAAAGTAATTTCTATTTCAATTTCTTTATAAATTCGGTTTGAATTGAATGACTTTATCTATATTCTTTATATCGACATTCTAAATAATATAATATATATTACATTATATTATGATTTTAATATAATCATATTGAAATTATTGATTTATAAACGAGTTTTTATAATGATTATGTATTTAATTAAAATGTTCACTCATGGAAGAAAAATATGATAAAATCACCCAATAAAATACAAATTTCACAAAATATGAATTAGCAGATGTCCTTGCTATCTATTAATAATTAAGTATAATGTTATTTTATATAGGTTATATTTAGATCAATAATAACTTATTCAAGTTGAAGCTTAGTTTATTTACAATTTCATTTTCTATATATTACAATTTATTTTATTATTTTATTTAAACACAAGTAATAGTACACATATGCAATTTATTTGGGGATCTTTTAGGGATTTTGTCTCTTCATAATATCGTTTGATGATTCATTATGTGAACAATATTTTGTAATCACCCCTAAAAATGATTGTAACTAGTTGTGGGATATTTTGTGACACTACTATTATAAAAAAAAATGTGCACGTATACTTTGAATTAACAACAAATTATATATATATTGCGTAAGTATAATAGTTTGACATAAAAAACATTAATTTATAATGATTTAAATAAATATATATATATACTTGTTAAATAAAGGAAAGGGAATCCATAGTAATTAACAAACAAGAAAGTATAATAAATTTAAAAATTTAAATTTATTATAAAAAATAAGGTATAAAATATAAAATTTAAAATATTAATTTAATATTTAATTTTCAAACATACATAATATATGTATTAATATACATATATTATTATGTATGTTTGAAAATTAAATCATTAGAATTTAAATAATTAGACATATATATGTATATAGCCTATATAATATAGGTAATACCTATTAGATATATAATATTTGTTTAGGTCAAATATTATATATACAAACTATATATAGTATTTTTGTAGATAAAAGTAGGCATCAATATTGACTGAGTGTAATTATCGCCATTTAGTGTGAAAACAATAATATCCCTATTAGATAATATGCTGCTGTAAATAGCTAAAAATCATCATAATTTTATAAAGAGTTAAATATCCAAAATATGCCCAAATAAATCGCATATGTGCAAAATAGCCCTAAGTATAAAATATAGTTTAATTCTACCTAAATATAATGAATGTAGTATAAAATTAATTTTTTATAAAATTATTCACATTTGTTTGCTAATAAGAAAAATACATAAGAAATAAATTTATATTTATTAGATCGCTAAATGTTAAGCTGTTCTCAATGAGAACTTCTCATGTGTAATTATTTCATGCAATTATCGCAGAAAAACTAAATAAATTATTTTAAAGGAAATAATATTATAATATATAATTATATATTATATATTATAATATATATATAAACTTATATATATATATATATAAAACTTATAATGTATAAAATATATATGAATTTATGATATATAAAATTATTAAATATATAATAAATATTTTTGAAAATTTAATTTATATAAAATTGATTTAAATATAGAACTTCAAGTTTGATAAAATTATGATTAATCAGTTAAAATGACAAGCGAATAAAAAATAAATATATAGATTAAATATTAATCTTTTCAATAATTTATAATTCTAAATTGATTTGATATAACAAGGTCATAACATATAAAAATGTAGTCGTAAGTATGAATTTTCGCTTTTATCGTTAATTTTTTAAATCATCGAAACAAAATATAACAAGTTATAATTAGAAATTTAAAAAAAATGTATTATGAAAAAAATACATACTTTTTCGATTGTATACCGGGTTATCAAGATAATTGTACCTGGGTATTTACCACACCCTGCACATGTAAACATCATTTATTTGTTAACATTAAAAAAATAATAATTAAATACAGGTCAGATTGATAACAAATAAACAATATAAAAAGTAGTTGTTTTAATTAATACTAATTATTAATATTCTGTAGGTACTGTAAAAACGTAATAAAGTTTGCAATTCTAAACCATCATTGACGAGTATCACGAGCTTCTTGATTTTAACTTGAGATCCAGATTTCCTGTATATTCCTTCGGTGTAAAGACCATTCTTTTCGATGGACTGAAAGAGTGACTCAATAACCGGAGGAACGCTATTTCCGTTCAATAGGTGATTAAACTGGACACCTATAACTCCGTTTGCTTCATCGTCATTCTAATACACACAATATATTATATTTCAATTAAATATATATTAATATATAGAATATTACCTTGGAACAAGTAAATCCTTTACAAGTTTTTTCAGATTTCTGATAACACTTTTTATGTACGGTATATTTACAGGCTGAAAAAGATATGTATATTATATAGAAATATAGAGAGAGGGAAGGAGAGGGAAGGATAAAGAGGGAGAGAGAGGGAGGGAGAGAGAGAAGGAGGGGGAAGATAAATATAATATTAATTTTATTCTCACAAACATTTGCAGACTTGTCCTTTCTCCAACCAGATATAGGAATTACAATATTCACAGAAAGTCCTTATACTAAATTGTTGTAAAATATATTGGTGTCCGTAGTATATCTGATGACAAGTATAATGGTGGTGGTATTAATGAGGTATTAATGTAGTATTGAATTAATATAATGAATTGAGAATACAAACAATCACAGAATCCTTGACATGTTTCTTCTTCTTCTTATTCTTGACTTTGTGTATCTCCATGAGCGTTCCGTTCTCCTTCTTCTTCAAGTACTCGTCAAGAAAACCACGGAATGCATTAATTCCCATTGTGGTGGGCAGTTCTTCTTGAGAACATGAATCTGAGCAACAATATCAACAATGTGTTAACAGTCAACAGTATTCAGGTCGGTATCAGTATACTTACTGTTTTTGTTAAATAATCCTGTATCACTAGAATGCTGTTTAGTTTTACAAATTAGAATGTCTTGAAATTTTGTAAGTAATTGAAGATAAGTGAAGATTAATTTTTTCTCTTGCTAGAAGTGATGTCATAATAAATTTCGTGAATATAAAAACTGAAACCAACCTCTCTGTTTATAGTTTTCATCGTGTAAACATAATTGATGAATTCGGCCAATGATTTTGAAAATACATTTTCAAATAAACTATATTCTTTATCACTCTTTCTAAAAGAGTTCTCCATTGTATTTATTTCTTTTCGCTAGAAAATGATAATAGTATTACCACAATAAATGTTATAATTATATAAATAGATACCTTGCTGTAAAAAAAGTTATATAATTGATCTAGTTCCCCAAGTCCAGTAACTAGTATCATTTGAGGTATTTTCCACTGAGAGACATGATTAATATTTAAACTCGCTGTTTCCCTATAATAATAAAATAGTTATAAAAAATGAGATAATAAATGAAATTGAGTAATTAATTTACCGTGATTCGTGGTATTTTCGTTTTTTGCTTGGTTTTCGGCTTCTCGGAATTCTTTGTTTCCTAAAGGTGTCAATTAGAGAGAGTTCGGCCGAATCATCTAGATGAGGATGAGTGACAACGATAGTGATATGTTAGGGGAACTGTTATTTCAGCATACTGACCATGGTGTATCTGACCACTGATGCTATGATTGATGTTGTCATTGTCGTAATCGGAATCTTCGTCAAAACTCTTTGCTGATTTCGTCTTTTTAGTCGAAGCTGAAGGAATGAGGAATTATCCGTTAGTTATTAAAAAGTTAAACTCTATCCAGAGCCATTAAGATAGAGAACCACATTCCAATAACATATGTTATAATCCACTTAAAATTTATTATAGGCCATATCCAATTTTCAGGCAAAAAAAATCTAAAATATTAGTGGATTTAGAATTATCAATCCGTTAGTAGTTGGTCATGCAAATTGAGATGGAATAAGAGGTGGTGCGTTGAAGCGAGTAATGCGGGAGGTTGGGAAACAGTGGAAAAAAGAGATGGGTTGCAAAATACACGTACATATTTGTTTACTTTGTAGGAGATCTTTCAGTGAGAGTTTCGAATATCTAGAGAATGAGAGGGAGGTCTTCTTCTTGGGATTGAGAGTCTGAGATTCGCGAGGAAGGGAGGAAACAGAATAATATGACGAGTTAACTTTACGAGGTAACGTCATAGATCTGAAGTCATTGCACGTTCGTCTGACCACACCGGGTGAGATGTGGCCCGAACATTCAGGTAACTGATTATCTAGCATGTTTCCTCTGGCTATTGCGGCGGTGACGTGTATTTTAGGAGGCGATGACGGTTCTTTTATACATGATAGAGAAATACGTTTATTGATTCTAATGGGTTTGGAATCGAGGAAATCTTCAACTCCCGATGTTGTTGACAACTGCAACTTCGATAAACTTTCATCTTAAGGGAATAAATACATAATAACATTTGCGCATTAATATTAGTGCAGGCGTTATGGAGTGAATTACTTAATAATTAATCACGTTGGTTAATCTATATTTGTTTATTGATAAGCTGGTTTGAAAACATATATATTAATATGTATTGATACATTATATAGTTCTAGTGTAGTTAGATAAAAGCTAACCAGCCATGAAGATACGCTTTACAACCGAGTTTACAACTTGGCTTTTCTTAGTAATATGATGTTCATCTCTAGAATGGCCGAAATAGAGAATAGGTGAGTCTGGTTGCAGACTGATGGTGTACACTACACCAGATGTGTCGTTACTATCAAACTAAACAGATGGTCGGGTGGTAAGCATGGTAGCTGATGTTAACGCACACATATACTACCTCGCTATCAGTGATGGATTCCTGTTGAGCTAGTGGGGCACTAACTCGCTTCTTAACCGGTTGTTTTTCTTGTAGAGTTTGTAAATTTTCCAAAAGTTCTAGTGATTTTGTCTTCGATATTGGTTTTTTACGCAATAAGTCAGAACTCTGCAATGAATCAGGTTTAGAAGATGCATGAATATAAAATGAATTTAGATTCAATATAATGACCTCATCAGAATTAATACTTGTGGGTCTTTGATTTGCTTCGTAGAAGAAATCCGATTTTGATGACGGACATCGTATGATATCTTTATGCTTTTGTTTCGATGTATCTATGTATTGTCTGGTCACTGGAGTCATCATGGGAGATACTCTTCTTCTCTGGCCATGTCTGTGCATGTTCTGGAACACAGACTTCTGATGTTCTGGAGACTCTGTGGCTCTATTTAAGAGATGAATCATCAGTTGAGTTGTGGCTATGTATTATATAAGTATATATAAATAAACAAAACCTATCTGGATTGCTGGCCGGATGTGAAGCATCAACGTCTGAGACAGGATTAATGATAGGTTTATAGATTATGGAGGGACCCTGAGGGGCTGTCGGCATGGTTTCAATAACTCTGGGCGGAGTCTCGATAATGCGAACAGTTCGTCCAATCGGTTGAGGCGATGGATCTACTGGAGGCGGAGTTACATCTCTGTGGTGATCGTGTTTTAAGGCTGCTCGGTGGAAGGTTGTAGAAGGGGCTTCTAGAATACCCTTCGGACGGTGGTGTATGGGAGGGGTACTTGGACGATGTAGGGGTGGCGATCGTAATGGATTACTAGATGGGATATCCTGTTGTAATTATGCATACAGTAAATTCATATGTATATTAAATTTGTTTATTAATATTGAAATTATATATATATATATATATATATATATATATATATATATATATATATTATTACTTAATAATTAGCAATTTGTATTAATCATGTTACATAAAATAAATAAATTATTAAAAAATATATATTATATAAAACTTATTTTTTATAAAAAAAACAAATAAATACATTTTTATATTAAATTTATTATTATATTATTAATAATCACTAGCTTATTATAATATTATTATAACACTTATTTATAAATATTTTAAGTGGATCATCAAGTATATATCATACTTAAAAATTACTACTTCAATTATATTTATTAGTAGAAATTAAATTTATTATAGTTTTTGAAAATAAAAAATAAATTATTAAAGATCAATTATATAGATATAAAATAAATATAAATATTAATGACTAAATGAGTAAAACGCTTAGTAAAACTTATTGAATATAATTATAAAATAAAAAATGTTAAATATTACCACTATTATTATATAATTTATAAATAAATACTAATATTTATTCAAATAATATAATCAATTCAAGCAAACTATTATAATGATTTGTAAACCTTGGTGTCATAGGTTCTATCACGTGACAATGGATGCCGCAGTCCTTGGGGAACGGTACTGATTGCTTGGTGGCAAGAACTCACTACACTATCTCTATTTAAACTCTCCATAGATTTACGTTTACGAGCCTGTAGTGTACAACGTGAGGGGGATGAGAAGGGGGATGAGAAGGGGGATGAGAAGGGGGGTGAGAAGGGGGATGAGTAGGGGGATGAGAAGGGGGATGAGTAGGGGGATGAGAAGGGGGATGAGTAGGGGGATGAGAAGGGGGATGAGAAAGAGGAGGAAGTATGATAGAGGAGGCTTTTCTAACCTCAGTTTCTTCGTGTTCCCAGACCTTCTTGCGTTCTTCCCTCCTAATCTCTCGATGACGTTGCTTCATCAGTTCTTTACACCTGAATACATGACACCATTATATAGTAGAGAATGGTGGTGTCGAGAGATCAGAGACTGTAATGAATGCCTAGTGAATGCTACTAACACTTCACGGGCAACGTAAGCTCTATATGCTGACTGAATAGTGGTGGCCGCGGAGTGCTGAACAGTCAGAAGTTTGCGCACTTTGAACCCTCTAAACATGCGCTGAATTGCAATGGCAGCGTACATGCAAAGACGCAGACGATTCACCTTCTTTCGAGCGATCAGAGATCGAACATGCGTCTATTGTTTAGGAATCATGAAATCCTCTAATCGGTTTGAAAAGGAGGGCGGGGGGAACAGGAGAAAATACTATATATCATATGTTCGAGTGGTTCGATTAAAAACTAGTGATATTTATTGAACGGGCAAACTATAACCTGTATTTTAATAATGGCGTTACGCGTTCTTACGTAAGACATGCGCGTTAGTTTCGTCTTGATCTGTCTCTGGATACAGATAACACGTTGGGTGATGTTTGCGTGAAGAAGTTCATCGAGATGAATCTTCTCAGCTTCTCGAAGGAATACCTACAACGGCAGTAGTACACACACATAGTACTACGAGTTCACATGTCACATGAGGTACCGGTGCATTACGTTAGTGTATATCATATATATATTTCATTAATTTAATATATAATATTTAATACTAGAAGATATAAAGTTGCTTCTCTAATTAAAATGTAAATAGGTAAATCTGGAATAAATTGACATATCACATAATATATTAGATACTTTTATCGAATATATGTTTAAATACCTAAAATCTAGTATTATAAAATTCAATTACTATATTTGAAGTTATAATTTATATTGGAATATAATTATGATTTATAACGAAATTGATTATTATTGTAAATTAATAATATAATACATAATTGTTGATAACAATACTATACCCATGACTATTGTTATGTTTGGATTGTTTGTATGAAAATATACTTAAATATAAAATATATGTTATAAAACAACTATAAATAATATTTAAAATATACATATAAAATATACTTAAATATTATTATAATAATTCATGTATGAAAATAAATATAAATATAAAATATATGTATATCTACCAATTAGTTTGAAAATAAAATAGAAAACAAAGATATCCTTATCAAGTTTAATATAGTTTTTATAATTATTATTTAGTATTTTATTTTATAAATTATTTAGCATATTATTTTATAATTTAATTAGGTTATAATTATATAGTATTTTAATTTATAAATTATTTAGTATATTATTGTTTTGTAAATTTCATACTTTGATGTTTAATAATTAACAATATTTATAAAAAAATAACATAATGTAATATACCTTTGATTTACCAATCTGGTAATTATCGGTGTTCAAATTGAGAGATTGCAGGAAAGAGGAAATTACTGATCGTTGATCAAAGAACGGAAGTTTATCACGAGGAGCCAAGTGTTTGTAATGAGCGGCAAAGTCAGAGAACAACAATCTATAGTTGTAACCAGATCTGCGTATATGTACGGTAGCCAACATGCCAGTGTAATGTAGTTGTCGGACCACGATGTCAGAATCAAACGTCATAGGAAGCTGATGATCATGATGATGATGATGATGATTAGCTATTATTAACGATGTAAACTACTGCTATGTCGTACCTTGTCGGCATTAGATTTAATACATCTGATGAATAAGGGGTTCGCTTCATTCAGTGTTTTTAGCATTCGTTGTAAAGAATACTGCAATAGAGGAATCAGGTTTAGATTAATACAATAAGGACATATACGATGACACACTAACATTAAACTGCGCACTGACACTTGGAGGCTTGTTTTTATTATTTCGAGGCGGAGGTGGTAAATGTCCCATAACGGTTTTCATTGCTTTCAAATCTCTCAGTTGCTGTATTCAATAATTAGATATTAGCATGGCTTGTAGAATAACAACAATAATTAAATAGTTACCTTTACTGGTTTTAATCTCGGTTTGAATGTCTTGTTTTTCCTGTAATTATAAATCATAATTAATCTTTGTCGAATGAAAATTATCGACAGATTTGAAAACTTTTCTAAAAACTAAAAATTCGAGAGAAATATAACTCCATTCCTTTAACGGGTCTAATAATCAGCAATTCGAAAGAAGAAGCTAGCATTTCCCCTAGTGCTAGTAGTAGAAGACGAAGTGCTAGTGATAATAATAGTAGTAGGAGGAGTAGAGGTAGTAATAGGAAACTATCCAGAGCTCTAGAAGAAATCGAATAAAGCCAAACTACCCAGCTATCATAGATAGATAGACGTATAATAGAACAAACACAAGACTAGGGTTAGTGTGACACCTACATCATTATCCTACTAATACGTCGCTGTCTTTGCACATCAGTGAGATTCTCTAAACTCGGATACACGCGCAAAGGTCCCAAATCTTTAGACGTACGGTATCGTGAAACGTACATGGAACGTCTTCTGAAAACGAGATGGATTAAGGGGCGTGTTTTGGGGCGTAATGATAAGAGATAATCTTTTAGATACTTTTGATAGACCCTAATGATAAAATCACTCTGAGAATATAGACTTAGTAATCTCAATCATTAATCGGCTTTCACACAAAATAAATGTAAACGATATTACATACAACATTTAAGAAAATCACCGTTATTACAAAGTCATTAATTGTTATTCCACTAGATGGAGATATATATATTATTTTAATTTTTAAATTTAACATTCATTGGTATTTTTAGGTATATCATTTTTAGTAAATTCGATTAAATGGCAAAAAAAAAGAATGAACATTAGTTTAATGCCTATTAGTTCAGTAACATAGGTCTGCATTATCAATCATACCCATTTGGTGTGAAAGCATCATAGGCACAATTATGAATATGTATATAAGGTATATTACATAATGGGTTAAGGACGGTGGTAAAACAAGTTAATATGAATAACTTAGTTAAGTGTTAGGGAGGTAAGAGATATTTATAAAATGTAATTGTTAGTATTTTTATAATGACGTACGAATGGCATTTCAATATATTTAATCGAATAGAAATGTTAAAACTTTTAAAAGTATTATGTTATTTGATATGGATGAGCAAGCTAAGAACAACGGACTATTGCATTACTAACTTAATCTGTCTAGAATGAGGTGATGAACCATCAGTAGTATTTTCTCTTAATGACAAATGACTTCGTACCCTTTCAACAATAGTATCTAGAATATGTAGTAAGCATGTATATTATAATGATGCGAACACAAGATCAACGTTACATCATAATATACACTGTTCAGCATATGTATAGGAGACCTACCCGAAGATTTACGAGCAATTTTGTCAGCGTGAACTTTTCCAGCGGCGCGGAATGCAAACGTAGCTCTGAAGAAAGCCCTTAATATTGCCCAGCGAAGTATTGCAACTGGGTCGTAACCTAGATGGATGGGGTCGGGGGTCATGAGAAGGTAGTCGCGAGATAGCGGAGAATAGTGAAGAGACGAACCAACGATCTCGCGAACAAAAGACATGGTACTATTCTTTAGCACCAACATTATGTCGTGCCTCATCAAGTCGTTGTTCTTCTCTCGGAAATCCTGACCAATCACAGAGATAGTAACGATTAATGGTGGAGGGGGTGTCAGCTTACCTTTACGTAGTATTTCACATTTCCGGCGTAATGTTTAATCAAGAATGCGTCGTATTTAATTTGGGGCACATCGTAATAGGGACTAGATTGATGGTGGAAATTAAAGTTGGCGAGTAATGTACTTTCAGTTCCGGCGGGAAAACTAAAACAGTGGTGGATATTGTTTTAGTCTATGATAATCACAACTTATAATGCTTTGATTGAAGGTGATTAAGGTATTGTATAAGTATATTACTAAATAGTATAATACTAACTTGCATTCTTCGTCTAATAGAGAAAGAAGACCTGTTCTTTTCTTGGTGAATAGAGTTAAACAATCGGTATTATCAATGAACTCGATATTCTTCCAAATAATGCCTTCCCTTACATATTCTTCCTAAGTTAATGATATGATGATGATGTTGGTGATGATAATGATGATGATTATGATGATGAAGTTGATGATAGTGATGATGATGAACCTGTTCAAACTTGAAGATGTGTTGATTAAAGTAATATTGTAGATGTTCGTTAGCAAAGTTGATACAGAATTGCTCAAATGAATTGTGAGCAAAATCTTCAAATCCGAATATATCTAAAACTCCGATACTATTACCCTGTTTAGTTATTTGAATTACTGTTAAAAGCATCATAACATAGGTAATAATAAAGCTTTTATGATTAAATATGGCATGGTTATGTCACATCTATTTGTAGAAATATTGAAATAAATTCTGAATTTAGAATTATTGATAGATAAATTATATAAGAAATAGCAGGGTTGATTTGGTTTTTTCAAATTGAAAAACTACAAAATTAACTTTTAATAAGTTATAATATAAGTTATACTTGCTTACATTGTATGTTATATCAGGGAGTGGATAGGACAATCATTATTTATTCATTATTTATTATGAAAGAATTAGATTTTGTACTTGATTTTATTGAAAAAACCGATAAAACCATCAACCCTAGGAAATAATACTTAAGTTCATAAAAATGATAGTATATTATTAGTCAGTTAAAATAATATATTATAAATTGTGATAATAGATTAAATATTTTAGAATAGTATAGGGTTGGGTTACCTTTCTTACCTGGTGTTCATGAGATTCACGCTTAGACAGCAATGCTCTATTCAATTGTAATACAATCCAATCAAACAATGCACTGTACAAACATTTAGCCATTGCATCCCTAGTTGCTAATGCCTATGTATATATAGGCATTATAGGATACATCGCTTATAAAGAGAACGTGTATACTAATAGTGTGTATACTATTGTAGATATTATTATTAATGAATGTATGTGATTGTCACATGATTAATACGGTGGTACACAATGAATTCTAATGATTCATTGAATAATGATTAATATGGTAAATAATTCACTCAAGTGGTTAATGTTTGTAAACAATGATATTTTTAATTAACCTAGATAACAGATAGTAATCGGGTGACTAACATCTCCCATCGTATGATTCATGATAACTGCCTCCTCCCCTGCCATAGCTCTTCTCTTCGTTAGGGCTTCGATGAGAGTGCTCTCCTTCACCTGTATTCAGAAGGGTGGGGGGGGCGTAAGAACGAGGACACTAATCAGGAGAGTGAAGGACGTAACCTTGAGTAGGTCGGATATGATTTTAATCTCTTCTTTGTTATGAATGGCTACAACTTCGTGATGATGGTGACCGGCCTGTATGTGGGTGTGTGTATGTTTACAGTGTATTAGTATACAAGCTTAGCCGGTGCTTTGACCGTTGTTTATAGACTATGGTTTACAAACCTTTTTCAGTTGAATATTACCAATGTGTAAGACTGCTGATAACACGCTGAATATCCTGTGTAAATAAACATTTCGATGTTAATCTCATTAACGGATAGCATTGTGATATTCGGGAAACAATAACCATATTTACATTATATGCTTAATTCACGTCTAGTTTAAGATAAGTGCTGTGTACCTTTGTTGTATGTCGTGGGAGAATCCCACAGTTTCCATGGACTGGCACAGTCTCTGGAACTCTATTCTCTCATCTACTGTGTCTCCATCCATATTTTGTAATTCAAAACAACCGCTCTGTGTAAATAATAATGTATCGTATATGTTAATGCAAGTTAGTATATTAATACTAGATACAATCACCCCTCAAGGCAGATATATTTAATATGTTGATTGTGTATACTATACAATATATTATATAGTATTATTATCAGTATAGTATATATAATGTATATATAAACATGTGAAGTTTACTACATAAAATACCTACAAATCAGTGTTAGAATTAATGAATGAAATTGAATATATTTCACAAAAACTAGTATATCAAGTTACATATAGGTTGATAACATTCAAAATCACTAACAAATTCGTGAGTGCTGATTACAAACATACAGTACTAGGTTTACTAAACTAATATTGCCATTTACAAAGCAAACCTTATTCAGATATTCATAATCCTTGGCCTCTGTAAGATGTAAGTCTTGGCGTAGCTTGCTTTCTGAACCAGCTAACAGGTAGTAAAACACGTGATAGTTCCTGTGGTAGTAGTAGTAGTAGTAGTATTAGTAGTAGTAGTAGTAGTAGTAGTAGTAGTAGTAGTAGTAGTAGTAGTAGTAGTAGTAGTAGTAGTAGTAGTAGTAGTAGTAGTAGTAGTAGTAGTAGTAGTAGTAGTAGTAGTAGTAGTAGTAGTAGTAGTAGTAGTAGTAGTAGTAGTAGTAGTAGTAGTAGTAGTAGTAGTAGTAGTGGTAGTAGTAGTAGTAGTAGTAGTAGTAGTAGTAGAGTAGTAGTATTACTACCTCTCATTCAACGTCTGAGTAATGATTCTAGACTTTTCTAGAAGGTATTTCTCTACGATTGCTCCCTGAACCATTCCGTTCTGGGAGTACTGCACTTGGATGAATTTTCCGAATCTACTCGAGTTGTTGTTGTGACATGTTTTAGCATTTCCGAAACCCTAAGAATGTGCATTGTATGCTTAGTTATAAGCAGTTATAACATATTTTATTATATTTATATATATATATATTTGTAAAAATTCTATTCTTACACATTTTTTACGACTAATGAAATATATATATATATCTGTTTTATAATAGATACACACACACAAAAACATACATACATATATCAATCATATCATATTGGGAAATGAGGATATTAATTGTTTATCATTTATATAAAATGATATATGAAAGATAAGTATATGCAAATATTTATAATATTAATATAATAATGATGTATATAATATAACAATAAATCATGCAATTCAATGGTTCTAAAAGAAGTGTGCAAATAATGTGTTATATTATTCCATACCGCACTAATATGTTATCAATGACACATAGATCTAATATTAATGGAACAAATATTAATATATATATATTATTACAGCTAGTATTCTTGACATGCTTACTGATATACAACATTATATATCTATTGCTAATACCATTAAGTCTTAATTAGTATATCTGTAGATTAATATTAATTCACAAAAGTTTATACAAAAATATAATCAGTACAAGAAATATTTGCAATATTTATGTTAACAAAATCTAGTAATAATAATACTTAAATTAGCAATATCATATGGGTCATATTGAGTAGTACATTTATAATGGTCATCAATATTGATAACATTACATTTTTTAAAGACAATTTGAATATATAATGTAGTGAAATTTTTTTCTTAAGAATAACTTATATCTATTAAATTCTCTTTCACAGAATTCACTTCTACTGATTCACAGTTACTTCATCTATAGATATAAATTGATATAATACAATCATAGAAATTTCCATATAGGCATGATGTTAATAAATAAAACATAATATCTGTCTATAATTATGAATGAATACACATATGTATAGTATACAGCTGTTTATACTGAATGTGCAGTTGTTATCATATGCTTACTAATTGCAATCAAGCTATTGCATATCAACAGTGTACATATGCTTATGTGCATGTTTGAATACTGTGTTGGCAGTCACTGATAATATATATACACAAGAATACATAGATAGTTCTTACACGATCAATGATCTATGTACATTATATATATACTATGTTAAAACTGTACAATATATTTATATTATCAATATTCGTAATATTTGAGTAAAATATTTTCGATACAGCCAATTTATAAATACATACAGCAATGTATGTTGTTTTAGATGGTAATTCAAATAAATATATAATAACATTATCATTAGAACCGATTTGTCAATACAGCTGACTTATAATATTTAAATATATTCATATATAAATATATATATATATAATACAATATACATTTATTAATTTACTTATAGAAATCATATAATATAAATAATAGGAAAACAGATTTAGGGTTGTTTATATGTTTAATATAATAATATAATGTGTATCAAAATGTATATAAAAATTATTTATAAATGAAATAATACTATGTAAATATTAAATTAATGAGTAACTTATTTAACATTAATATATCAATATATATATATATATATATATATATATATACTTAGTTATAATTATTTATACTATTAATTTATTAAAAATTAATTCAATGATTACAAAGTTGGCATTATAAAAATGTCAATCAAATAACAATGTTAATCTAGATGTATATTTAATACACAATATATATTGAATATATGAATAATGTACAACAGTTAATTATAATATAGCATGGTATAGTTAATATAAAACCTATTGAAATAGAGGTGGGTGGTTTGGGTCGCTCTAAAACATGACACACTCGCTGACAGTGATACTAGGTTTATGATAGCATGTAAACAATATAACACAGCAAGTATCCGGTGAAGATATCGAATTACGCGCATTACTCATGTACACTAGATGAAACGTGCTTAATTAGCCTTCACCACTAGCAATATTGGCCATCAATAAGTATTCGTTGATAGTCAATATGAAAGACGTTAATGAACAGAGAGACATTGATGGCTATTATTTCTATGCGAATACACCCATTTAATCGAAAATATATCACAGTTTAATTTTTGAATTTAAAATTTAAATATGTAGAGGTAATATTTTAATTGGCCTAACATCGTACATCGAATTAGCGTGTATCAATTAGCATAACTAAATGAATCATGATTCATCTTAAAATAAATTAATGATTCATATTTAGCTAGTTTTAAATGATGATTACAATTTTTCTATACTTTGGTCTAATATTTAAAAAAATAATTTATGTAAATATCTATTAACTGTATATTATACATTAGAAAATGTATAAATATATATATATGCAAATAGATTATACTTTCTATGATATATATAGTACTATACAGTCTATATAAATATTTACATAACTTGCAGATAAAATATTAATCAATAATCAAGTATATATTTATTTTCTAATATGATTTAATTTTTTTATATTATATATATTAAATAATAATAAAAAAAAGAATAACAATAAAATATATATAATATATATATACTATCATTTATATTAATAGAATAAAATAAAAAATGTTAAAATTCATATGAAAATGTATCTATTCATGTTATAATGCTAAATTGCAACATATAACTTCACTAAACACAGTATTTATACCATTATAATTTTAGCTACAAATAATCAATTCTAAATACAAATAAAAGAAAGGACATCCTATCTTTAATTTATTATTTACATATTTGAACACTATTCATAATGATGTAATCAACAGGAACACAATTGTTACAAATGCAATTGATGAATGAAGATCATTTACAAGAGCATATTTGTTTGAATATACTAAATGTTCAGCTAATTTCAATACAAATGAAACTGTTAATATTAGAAGAGTTAATTTTCTGATACATTATTTCAATCCATTTTAAATATCCCATATAATATAGAGAAATAGTAGGTTTTATTGTTTACTTCCATAAATATATTTACTATATCTAGTATTAATTATTATTTTAAATGTTTTTATTTTAATTACATATACCTATACATTTTATAAATAAATATTAAATTTTTTTCCAATAATATAAATTAATGGAAAATAACAATAAAAAATTAAAATATAATCATATTTATTTAATATATATTTATATGTAAATATTTATTGTGCAAGAGGAAATTTGTATATAAATTATACAAGTATGAACACATTTATTTAAATATTTCTCCTATCTACCAATGTTATAACTCTAGGCACATACTAGAATTTCTACGCTTATACCATTTTTTAAATTCATAAATATTTAGTACCATAATATTTAATTTCTATAAATAAGGCAAACTATAAACCGGCTTATTAAATTAATGAAACCCTGCTAATATACCCACACACATTAACGTAAATATATATATATATATATATATATATTTATATATATATATATATATTTATATATATATTTATTCAATACTTATCCATATGGATAAGTATTAGCTTTCCATCTCAAGTTAATTTATTATGTTTACGCAAGTGTGTAGATCATTAAAGCTGATATATATGCTATATATAATAACCAGGGAGTGTTAAATATAGATATTAGGAAAGTAGTGATGTTATATAAGTCTATAATTAGTATCTATACATATTCTAATATTAAAAGGGCAATTGGATGAAAAAAATTTGTATTTGAAATAATGTATACAAAATATATTTTCAAAATCAGTCTTTATTAAATATTTATAATAATTAACTGTATATATATATATATATATATATATATATATATATATATATATATATATATATATATATGTAGCAGACAAACATCTTCTATATTTTTTCTATATGTAGTTGTTTTTAAGTGTATATTATATATTTTTAGTTAGTTATTTTGTTGTTGTGTATTATGTAATAATTATAAAAGTATAAATGTTGATTTCGTATATATTGATTTTTTTGTTTTTTTATTTAATATTATTTAGTTTATATTAATAGAATTGGTTGGACCAATGAACTGTCGCGTAGCAATATTATAATCTGAATTATATTAGATTTAATAATATTATTTACTTTTTAATTATGCCTTGACACGTGGAGGTTTGTATAAAGTGATATTGTAATATTCTATATATTCTTAATAGCATTAGTGTATGGGTTTTTGTTTTTGATTGTTGAATAAATGTAATTTAAATACAACGGTCCTCTATCATTTTGATTGGTGTAATAATCCAACACCTATTTCGACCACCCATTACATATATATATATATTGGAAACAAATTATCATTTAAGAAACTATATTTCTATAATAGTTTAATAAATACAAGAATAATTGCACTGTGAAAATAGCTTTAACCATAATAATATATAATGTATTATTGTTGTTATTATTGTTTGGGTTTATAAACCCAAACAACCTTTCATCCCATCCATGAACTTAGCTGAAGTTTTCACTTATAACCATATGGCTCTAATGTCCCTTCGAAGCCGCTCTCATGTTAAGGCATCCATGGTTTTAACTAGAGTATTTATACACATTTATATAAGATCACTTCTAAATGTTATTTTGAGACCTATTTAATAGTCCGAGCAGGGCTTGAACCCACGTCCTACTGCTTGTGTGTCTAACACAGTATATATATACACACTTATATATTTATATATATATACACACTTATATAATATCATTATTGGAATATAACTTACACATAATATAATAGGGCATTTTTTACCAGTAGTTTTGATATTATAAACTAATATAGTTGCACTGTAAACAAATTTACTATTAGATAATTTGTTTTATGACACCCTTTATATGATACCCTTTATCATGTGTTTATGCTATCATATTTGTTAAATACAATTTATTTATTTTATTATTTAAAAATATGCCCACATTTAACATATATAAATTAATATATATATACAATATGTATTTTTAAATAATAAATAATCATAAATTAATTTGTTTAAATATTATAATTTAAAAAATAATTAATAAATTATAATTATAAAAATAATAGTTTCATTAGATATTTAATATAAACACATGCAGATTGGGAATACAGTAGGAACTGGCTACTTAATAGTGGATCCAATGAAATATTAAATTGTACACATATAGTATGTATACATTATATTTATGCCAGAATAAAATTGTGTAATAATGTATCATAATAATTGTATAAATATTTTATATACTTTGATTAATAATTATTTGATAGACAATTATTTTGTATATTTTCCCTATATTTGAAAACAAATAATGAGGTTACATTATTTTAAATATATTAATTAAAATATAAAATTTCAACTTCATACTAATTGTTTAAAACATATATCTAATTTAGGTATATTATAACATAATTATGGATTTATCATTACGCTATATAATGCCTGTTATAATATTTTGTTTTGGATTTTATTTGGGTCTGGTTTTATATATATATATATATATTTCTTGGATACTATTATAGTTATTAACAACATTTTTTGTACATTAAATAAAATACATCAAATTCTATGAAATACAAAAATATTTATATATAATTTGATTTAAATATCATAAAGTAAAAACCATTTTAAAAATTCTCTTATGAAAATAAATGTTATACAAAGAATTAAATATAATTATAAACATTTTGTATTTTTAACCAACTAATTTTAAAATTATCTTTTCGTGATATTAATGAATTATATATTTTATATTAAAATAAATAACTTATATAAACTAAATATCTATCTATATTATATATAAATAAGTTAATATAAATAAATATAAGTATATATATATATAAATATGATAATTGATAAATTTATGATGATAAATTTATATGATAGATAAAATTAATTAAATACGATATGTGACATAATAAATTGATAAATTATTTAAAATTTGTATATAACATAATTTTTTTTTTATGATTAATTTAGTTTTTAATATTAAACTAAATTTTAAACAAATTGTCATCGTAAATTCAATAAATATTTCAAAAAATAATAAATATTGATTTTACACATGTCCCCTAAATAAATATAATCCATCTATATTTATAATTAAATACTTTTTAATGATAATTGGTAAATACATTTTAAATAAAACTCAAAGCCTCATAATTATTGTAATGTGTGTTATTAGTTTGTTTAATTGAAAATGTATTTTATATTTAATAATATTTATTTATAATATACATATACATGTATATAATATTATTTTCAATATGTTATATTAATTAGAATTAAAATAAAAGTATATATAAAATTATATATTTAATTTAATAAATGTGTATATATAGAATGTTATTGATAACCCAGGGTGGTGGAAGGCAAAACTACATTACCAACATTAAAAGTACATAATTAGAATAGATAGTTGATAACTATCTATCTGACTATCTATCGAATGATTAATTTATATTTGGATAAATTATATTAAAAAATGTATAATTATTTGATATATTTAGATTTTAAACAAAGTAAATGAATATAATTACACAATTCTAATATATGACTGCATATAAAAAATTGCTAACAATCTTGTATAATTATAGTAAGGAATATATTAAACACAAATTAAAAAAATCATATGATCTATGTTTAAATATGAGTTATTTTATGGTAATCTCTATCTATTAGCATTATCTAGGTATTTTCTAGAAGAAAAAAGTAATTTGTAAAAAATATGTTTTTACGCCATAAATTATTATAACATAAATAAATATAATATAAAGACAGTGTATAGATAGTATGAATAACAAAGATGATCATGTGATTTCAGATTAAATATTAGCCGTGGTGGCGGGTTGTATTTGAATAGTTCAACATTACTACTACTACTAGGACTATATGTGTACACACAGAACCCGTATGACAACTAATGTATACACACGATAACGATGATGACGGTGGTGGCAGTATTCACTATCATCTATTTACAATTACGTTGCTCCACTTCTACGCTGCTCCCCTAATTTATTTATGCATAATATGTGTGTACACTAGCAGATAACATTAACTATCAATAGATATTCAATGTAAACATTGACTGCATGTAAATAATATATATATATTTATAATAAATTCATTTTAGACAATATGCCAGTAAACATATGCATAATAAATAAACATTCGACAAATTACAATATATTATAATGTATTATTTTAATGATAACACAGGCAACACGAGGGATAGTGTTGTTGTTAATGCTAATCATGATGTAGCGTTAGTAGTGGTCGGTATTACAAACCTCTAGAACTGGACCGGCTCCTAGCATGAGTTGTTCGATGCCCACAACATCTCTGTCATTGGTTCGGCTCTCGTCCAATGAGTTACTAGATAGAGCTGACAGATGGTGCAGCAGGAAATTTGTACTTTCAGTTTTACCTGCAAATGTGCAAATTAAAACATTAAAGACATGTATTATTAGTGATAGCGACATGTATATTAGTGATAGCGACATGTATATTAGTGATATCGACATGTATATTAGTGATAGTGACATGTATATTAGTGATAGCTACATGTATATTAGTGATAGTGACATGTATATTAGTGATAGTGACATGTATATTAGTGATAGCTACATGTATATTAGTGATAGTGACATGTATATTAGGAATAGTGACATGTATATTAGTGATAGTGACATGTATATTAGTGATAGTGACATTTATATTAGTGATATCGACATGTATATTAGTGATATCGACATGTATATTAGTGATAGTGACATGTATACTAGTGATAGCTACATGTATATTAGTGATATCGACATGTATATTAGTGATAGCTACATGTATATTAGTGATAGCGACATGTATATTAGTGATAGCGACATGTATATTAGTGATAGTGACATGTATATTAGTGATAGCTACATGTATATTAGTGATAGCGACATGTATATTAGTGATATCGACATGTATATTAGTGATATCGACATGTATATTAGTGATATCGACATGTATATTAGTGATAGCTACATGTATATTAGTGATAGCTACATGTATATTAGTGATAGTGACATGTATATTAGTGATAGCTACATGTATATTAGTGATAGCGACATGTATATTAGTGATAGCTACATGTATATTAGTGATAGCTACATGTATATTAGTGATAGCCACATGTATATTAGTGATAGCGACATGTATATTAGTGATAGTGACATGTATATTAGTGATAGCGACATGTATATTAGTGATAGCCACATGTATATTAGTGATAGCTACATGTATATTAGTGATAGCCACATGTATATTAGTGATAGCTACATGTATATTAGTGATAGCTACATGTATATTAGTGATAGCGACATGTATATTAGTGATAGCTACATGTATATTAGTGATAGCCACATGTATATTAGTGATAGCGACATGTATATTAGGAATAGCGACATGTATATTAGTAATATCGACATGTATATTAGTGATAGCCACATGTATATTAGTGATAGCCACATGTATATTAGTGATAGCTACATGTATATTAGTGATAGCTACATGTATATTAGTGATAGTGACATGTATATTAGTGATAGCTACATGTATATTAGTGATAGCGACATGTATATTAGTGATAGCCACATGTATATTAGTGATAGCGACATGTATATTAGTAATATCGACATGTATATTAGTGATAGCCACATGTATATTAGTGATAGCCACATGTATATTAGTGATAGCTACATGTATATTAGTGATAGCTACATGTATATTAGTGATAGCCACATGTATATTAGTGATAGCGACATGTATATTAGTGATAGCCACATGTATATTAGTGATAGCGACATGTATATTAGTGATAGCTACATGTATATTAGTGATAGCCACATGTATATTAGTGATAGCGACATGTATATTAGTGATAGCCACATGTATATTAGTGATAGCGACATGTATATTAGTGATAGCCACATGTATATTAGTGATAGTGACATGTATATTAGTGATAGCTACATGTATATTAGTGATAGCCACATGTATATTAGTGATAGTGACATGTATATTAGTGATAGCTACATGTATATTAGTGATAGCCACATGTATATTAGTGCTAGCGACATGTATATTAGTGATAGCCACATGTATATTAGTGATAGCGACATGTATATTAGTGATAGCTACATGTATATTAGTGATAGCTACATGTATATTAGTGATAGCCACATGTATATTAGTGATAGCCACATGTATATTAGTGATAGCGACATGTATATTAGTGATAGCTACATGTATATTAGTGATAGCCACATGTATATTAGTGATAGCGACATGTATATTAGTGATAGCGACATGTATATTAGTTATAGCTACATGTATATTAGTGATAGCTACATGTATATTAGTGATAGTGACATGTATATTAGTTATAGCTACATGTATATTAGTGTAACACAGGGCTACATCATAATCTTTAGTTAAATAAGTTGAAACTTAACATTCTCTAAACGGTGAACAGTGAACAGAGACATGGTGAATAATGAGAAAATCTAGAGATAGTGAGCGTGTCACATGACCTACCTGAACCAGATTCTCCACTGATAACGATACACTGATCTTGTCGTCTAGACAGCATAGCCTGATATGCGGCCCCTGCTATAGCGAACACATGCGGAGGTCTCTCTGACAGTTTGCGTAGACGCGTATACCGTCGTACATCGGTAGGGTTGTACATGGGCAGGAAGCGGAACGGGTTCACCGCGATCAAGATCGACCCTACGTAGGTGTAGATCTCTCCGGCCTCGAACCTCCTGCGCAGGTTGTCGAGTAAGGTCCTCTCGCTCAGGTCTGGAAGGTTGCACAGGTCGGGAGGACATTTCTTGTTGTTACGCGGCGCGGCTAGTATCGACGTCAGGAAACTTGTCTGGTGAGGTTAAGTAATTGTGTAAGGCGATGTGCAAGAGATCAGTTAAACATAGTGTCAAACAACGACATCCTATTCTTATTAGTTATGTATTGCGGAGTTGATATCATTATGAAATACACAGTAAGCCGTCGATATCGATTGTAAATCATATCAGACATTATATATTATTATAAGTAAGATAATATAAATTTAGTATTATATTATTATTAATTAGATATTAAAATAAAATAAAATCGCCTCATTATAAATTGAATAGAAATTCACAGTGTCATATTGATACTTGAAAATATTGGCAGTTTGATTATATATTAGATTACATGATGGCATAGTTCTAGCATTGCAGAGTGGTGATGACAATAAATAAACTACTAGAACAGCATTTATTGTACTCAAGTTTATCTGTATCGAAATGAGTCATTAATGGCTGTTTTTATTGTGAGTTCTACTAGTCTAAAATTAGTCTTAATAAAGATATGATAAATATAGTCAGTAAAGTCCATGACAAATCATACTAATATATTTATATATATATATATAGACAATAAAATGTAAATATATATTTATGCACACACATACACATATATATATATATATGTATTATATAATGACTAAGAATGCACAGGATTATATAACAAGGTATTTTACAAAGAATGCAGTGGTATATTACATAACCACAGCATGGAAACAACTGAACAACTGGTACTACTACTACAACTACTACTATTACTACCTGTTCATCGATAGTGCTGATACCATGTAGACCCCCCTGTCTCTGTCCGGGTGCGATATGTATAGGGGTGTGATCGTCTTCGAGGGAAGCCTCGGGAAGCTTGCGTCTCCGTCTCAGACAGAACTTGTAGTCGTTGCGCGTGGCTTGAGGCCACAACAGTTGCACAGTGACTGGGTTGTCGGTAGGGCAGAGTCTCCGTTCCTGACAGAAGTGCACATTATCATCACTCTCATTAAATATTCATCATAGTACAGTTATCAGTGTTTATCAGTCGGGGAGGGCTGATCATTTATGCATACTAATATTAATCAGAAAATTCATTCAGATTGCCTGATTCATTCGCATGCACACACACATACACATGCGCGCGTGTGTGTATGTGTGTGTATGTGCAACAGTATCACAGGTGCATACATATTATTATATAAACTATGCGACCATTGCTGATAAACTGCAGTTAATTGATAAGTTAGTCTATAGCCTATGAGAGCATGACTCATTTCACAATTCACCAGTACATTATTATAGTAGACTGTATAATGTATTAGCAGTAGTGGCAGTGGTATTATTATTATCAATGTTATTCTGGTGTAGGTTCCAATGGTTCAGGCATATTATTCTTTATTTAATCTATTATATAATCTTATGTTATCAATGCACATATTATTACTCACATGCATTACTACACACACATACACACACACTAACACACACACCCACACATACACACATTTGATCCTAACTTAATGCAGTGACATAGCATATATAAACATTGTACTGTATGAAATTAGTGATAGGGGTAGTAGTAGAATGATTGACAGCTTATTATTATTATTATTATTATAAAATATACTACCACTAATAGAGTATGAGTTATTATTAATAGAGAGAGAGAGTGAGTGCTAGAGAATACTAATGCTATGTGTGTGTGTGTGTGTGTGTGTGTGTAATATACATCTATTAATACAGGATTTGTGTGCTATTTGTATGTAACCAATACATTTATGGGTAATTTGAAATCAATAAAATCACAGGCTAAATGTGCATTGTTTAATGATAGAAAGGGGAAGTGTCCACTGTGAAACATAATGCATAGTAATATCGATATATATGTAGAAGTAACAGTAGAATGATGTATGCCAAGATATTCTAATGTAAATCAGTTGGAAAAAAAATGTAAAATATGCAATTATTCTATTGAAATTATGTGCGCATATATATATATGTGTATATATGTTTGCATGACTATGTGTATATAGATGTACAATGTATGTGATGTGTATGTATGTGAAAATGACTGTTTATATGTACTTGCATATCAATATATCAACATACATACACATACACACATACATATAAATATATACACATAAAAAAGAGGGTGTATATGAGAATGAATCACACACACACTAACACACACACACACACACACACACACTAACACACACACACACACACACACACACACACACACACACACATACATATAATACTATAGAAATAGGGTATGAATGCATGCAAGCAATGCTATTGAAATTAATCATAAGTACAAGTTTTGTATTGATATACTGTACCAGTGAATGTTATATAACAGAAGCAGCCACAGCAGCAGTAGTAGTAGTAATGATGTTATGTAAGAATAACAATAGAGTTTATTACAAGATAACAAGTAACCATAGTGGTGCTGCTTTGATGATGATGATGATGATAATGATGATGATGATGATGATAAGAGAGCATTACAGTGTGTGATAAATATAAGCTACAAGATGGCATTAGTATGGACTTACATGTGAGGTATACATACACACAGATAAAGTGGTATCAGATACTTGCACAGATATCCAACACACATACGCTTATTATTGTAGTGTAGTGTGAAGTAAACAGTACATAAGGCTACATAGAGCTACACCCACATTGCACAGATACCCCAAGTAACACACACACACAGTACACAGAGCTAACCTTACAAAGATAGCCCGAGCTACACATGGTCTCGCAGAGTTCGTAGTCGCTAGAATCTCCGATGATCAGCGACTTCGACTTGCCATTCTTTAGCATGCTGATGGCGGTTTCTACGAGGGTCTGAGACTCTGTGATCTTGCCGGACTCGATGCACACAACGGGGGTGGATGCATGGACCTCCTCGCTGACGGCGGGGCTGAAGTACACTCGGACGTAGTACTTCGTGGGGGGCATAGACGCAGACCTATGCAGGGGAGATCTTTCATCTGAGCGTATCGAAGTGGCTGTGGTTAGGAGAGAGAGTGATATAGTTAGTGGAGTGTGTGTGTGCGTGTGTGCGTGTGTGAGTGTGCGTGTGTGTGTATGAGTGTGTGTGATGTAGTCAGTGATTAGTGTAAAGGTAGGGTGAGGTTATAACATTTATATATTAAAACTCTTAGATATCAATATATATATATATATATATAAATAGGTGATATAAACATGTGTGTAAGTATGTGTATATGTGATTATTATGGTATAACTAGGTGCTTTGATAATAGTGACATTGATATTAGTCATACATAATACATCCCCTTTATGCTACACTTTAAATAATCATTATTTAAGTTTAACAATACTATTGATAAATATAGTACAGTTACTTGTATCAGCTGCTATTTACACAGATATTTTAGAATTTCTCCATTGTTATGAGTGAGTGAGTATATATATATATATATATGTGTGTGTGTGTGTTTATATTTTAATGTATATTGGTGTATGAATATTTTAGTATGAATATTTTAGTATGTGTATTTTTGTATGTATATAGGTGTATGTATATTGGTGTATGTATATTGATGCATTTATATTGTTGTATGTATGTATGTGGATACATTAATGTGTGTATACAGTGTATAATCATTTCACATGAGTCATGTGTATATATGTATGTGTGTGTGTGTGTTTGTGTATGTGTGGGTATATGGGTATGTGTAAGTGTGTGTATGTGGGTGTGTGTGGGTGTGTGTGTGTGTGTGTCTAGATGATTAATAGATTAATCCCAAACAGTACTGCTATACATTGCACTATACATAGTATATTAAATAAACTAAAACAAATATCTGGTGTGTGTGTGTGTGCAGCAGCAGCACAGGTATAGCAGCACTATCACATCGAATTATCACACTGGCTTATCTTAAGTTATGTTTATAAGTGTAGATCATATTTGTAAAACTACTTTTTCACATAATTAGATAAAGTTCTATTCATTAACATGCCTTAATACACACACACCCACACACACTAACAAACACACACACACACTGGAACGAACACACAATTAATATATACCAACCTCTTTTAGATAATTATTTAAAGTTGTATATGGTAAATTATTATATAATAATCATAATAATAAAATACAATGTATACAATATGACATATGTTATCATAGATATGTTGGTAGTGAATGAATCCATTATAATGACTACATATCTACTATATCATAAATATACATTTAATGTCAACTCACTGAGAATAGAAGCACATACTGAGTCTGAGATATTAAAAATTTTCTTATGTGTGTTTAAATATATACAAAATCGAACTTGTAATGTTGAAATTTATGAGATATTGGGCGTTCGCTATATTGTATATATATTTAATGATTAAAGGGTGGAAAAAGGGTGGGGGCATATGCCCCCTAATATAGGAAACATATTATAAGGTGTTTAGATAGAAACCTATTATAATTTTTTTTTTAAATAATTTTGTATTGAACAATCTAAGAAGAATGAGTTTATTAGATATTCTACAATAAAATAAATATTATATATATTTATACATTTATTATTTCATTGTATTTTTATAGATTACAAAAATATACCCCTCAATTCAATACTGGATTCTAGATACTAGATTCTCTCTTGATGATATATTTAGAATTGTTACTTATTCATATAATACAATGATTGTATTACAATCGGTTCTATTCATTTAATAATTAATTAATGATCAATATGTTTTATGAATTTTCAATTTGTAAGTCACATTACTAGAGTAAACTATTTGATTGGCTATTAATTCGAGAAATTCTATAATATGAACATAATATGAACAAATAAATAATAGAGGAATTAAACATTATAGAAATGCTATGGGAATATATATTATATTGTAGATCTATACAAAATACTGTTGTATAATATATATTATTCCTTATGAATAAAAACCAATATAATCATGATAATTGTAAAATGATGTATTGACATTGATCAATTAGAAGCATCTAGAATCTAGATTCTAGATAGATTAAACAATTATTATGAATAATATCACTAAGAATATATTATAAGAATACAGTTAAATAAATATATAGATAATTGTACACACAATAAATACTTGGTATATGTCTGTATATAATGATTATTTATGTTATTTATCGATTTTGTAAAAAATATATTATTTTAAAAGTACAAAAGCTGCATATAGTTTAGCATTATGATAATTTAGATACAATATATATATATATATATATATATATATATATATAGTATATGACCTGGAAATATTCTATACATATATATATATATATATAGTGTGTGCATATTGAGAAGAATAAACAAGCATAGGATTTACAAGGTCAAACTATATATATATATACATATACATATATATATTGGGGGAAGTTGCATTTTTCCATGAAGATTATTTGTGAAAATTATATTAATAATTAGAATTTATGAAACTTTCATAAATAACAGATATTTCATACTTTTTTATTGTATCTATTTAAAATAATATATTAAATTATACATATATTATATATTATGATATATTAATAAAATATATATATATATATATATATATATATATATATATATTAATGTATTACTTTTAATTGTATTGGCAATACTATACTAATAGGTATTCAGATAATTTATGTATGATATTAGCATGTGTGTTTGTGTGTATGTATGTGTATATATATATATATATATATATATATGTGTGTGTATATGTTTGTATGTGTGTATATTTACATGTGTTTGTAGGTTTATGTATGTGTGCATATGTAATACTATGTATGTATGTATGTGTGTGTGTATGAGTGTTGATAATGTTATGAATAAAGAACATGTATAAAATTATAAACAACTATATGTTTTATGAATATGTTATTTCATGTATTAAAGAAAAAATTATATTATCAGAAAATATACCCAGTAATATTATAATTGAGAATGACTTAAAATATGATATTAGCATTATTTTATCTAAATATAATATGCCTATTAGCCATATATTTGTATTATGACAGGCATAATATGTTGAAATATATTAATGATATGTATGATGAAGGAGATTAATTGAACATAATTACAATGGAATATATTAACTAAAACAAACAACATAAATTTGGTAGGGATATATTAATATAAAAACTATAATAAATAAATGTAGATACTTCATTGATTGTAATGATTATAATTAAAAATGTATAACATCATTAGTGTAACTGTAATATGAAGTATTTCATAATAGTATAGCTTATATATAGTAGATAATATTATAGAAAGATTATATATTTAAAATGAATATAGAATTAATCACTTAAGTTTAGCTGCTAAATTATCTAAAATCAATAATAGTAGATAATATTATAGAAAGATTATATATTTAAAATGAATATAGAATTAATCACTTAAGTTTAGCTGCTAAATTATCTAAAATCAATAATTTAATATTAAATCTTCTAAACTTCTGAAATTAATAGTTTTCTTACAAAATCAAAATTTATATTCATTTTATACATACAATTTATATAGCTATTTTATATAACTATTTGATAAAATGCTAATTAATTTGTATTTATTTAATTTTTATTTAATTATATATAATTTGTAATGAATAAATTATTAATTATTCATTGTAATTATAAGTGAATAGGGTATATTTAAAACAATACTGAACTACTATAATGCAAAATATAGTGAAAATTAAAGATCCTTATATAATATAATACATTTTTTAATTTTCATTCATTTTTTAGTAAGAAAATGAATATAAAAAATATAGTTGAATAGAATATTCACTAAGTAAATAAGTGTCATAAATTATGATTCATAATACATGATTAATATATTAAATAAAATTATGATAATAGATTAAAATATTATACGGAATTATTAAAAGAGTAGAAAACTAACCTTGCATGAAATGTTCGATGGATGGGGAGGCGGGGGATGAAGATGGCGAGGACATAGAACAATCTCCGTGCTTATTGAACGTGCCGCCATACTTCAACTTATTCTTATGTATCGGTGGTTTATCATCATCTAAGTAGGTGCGTTGTCTGTTATCCAACACGTGCGATACTTGCCTGCGCGGCGTTTTTAAGTCGTTTGGCCGCACGAAAGAAGAGGCTGAGGCCGTGAAAGCGGCGGCGGCGGCATCTTTGATGTGACCTCTATCCACAGAGGTCGTGGAACGGCGCGGAGAATCAGTGGAACGACGCGACATCTCTACAGGGAAGATGCTGACTGCTGATCATTTCGATCACTATACATCTGAAGAGGTGAACAAGATGATAAGGCGACATGTAATGCATGTGGATATGTGATATTAGTTATATATATAGTTTATTATGTAGGAAATCTATTTCAATGATATACATACACTAGGTAGAGGCTATGTTAAACAAGATAACAGTGCGAATATTCAAAATGATAAATATACATATTAGCATGGTGTTATTATAAGCATTGTTCTATACTAAAAATAGAATATAACAAATAGGATGTACATTTTCAAACAATTGTTTATCTTATATATAACAAAATATGATGATATATGAATGTATATATATAAGGCTATATAGAGTTTGTGTATATATAAATATATATATATATATAATATATATATATATATAATTATTGAACTATATATATATATATACATCTCATGTATACAAAGAATGTGATTATTAAGAGTTGTCAAGGTTCATAGTGTGAAATATATGCATTGTGCCATGGACATACACAGTGTCATACACAGTTTCAGTGTGACCATTCAATTCACATAATTAGATATAGCCAGCAATACAAGTATATATATATATATATATATATATATATATATATATATAATGATACTATTTAATAGGTTGCATGCACTATATAAAGAGCCAAATGTACATATATGGCTGCAATATAATCACAAATTACCATTCAAGATATGTATGCATCACATAGAAAGGTTTCATATTGTAATACTACAATATGATGTTGTTTAGAACAATTCTATTATTAACAATACTGTCTATTACTAGCTGTGATGTGTGAATAATAATTCAATAAAAATGACTGTACTATTCATTTTATGTAAACAAAAAATAAATAGAATATTGTATCTAATAGTGTATGTACGTTGTTTCATACCATATTAATTTAGATAAGTTATATAAATTATGAATTATATAATATATAATTAAAATGATATATTAAACATAACTTTATTATGCTAATATTGTGATAGGGTTTGACGTGTGGATAGCATGGATAGTATATGCATGGTTTCAGTCTGTCCACTTATTTATTTATGTTTATGTGTGTATAAATATTTAATTAAAATCTTTATTAAACATTTTAATTTTTTAATGAAGTAAATAATCTATTTTTAGATATAATGAATAATCATGACTAATCATGAAGTACAATATTGGTATATATGGTGTTATCTGGTATAGTGTGTGTGTGTGTGTGTCATTGTTAGGTAACTTGGTTAGCACTAGCTGGTCTGGCTACAATAGGTGTAAGGACAAGACTACCAGTTGATACTGTACAACAGTCAATGCTGAATAAACCTGATACTTAATAATACAAAAACAGGGTTAAATAATGTTATGATTAACATACACAAATATGGCAATATGACCTCATTCTTATACACATGTATTCAGTAATTGTTCAAATAGCTTAAATTTCCATTAAAATATATCACAATAAATTTAATACAAATAAAAATAAAATTAAGCTAAAGAAAAATAATTTCTTTGGAAAATGCTGGTTAAAACTGAGTTCACAATGTGTTAATGTGTTCACACAGAAAATATAGCTCAATATCAGCTGCTTCAAATTATTCGTTTTAGAACATTAATAAATATCGGAAAGTCAAATATTTCAAATGTTATAAGTATTTTATATATAGACGCATGTAGCAGGTCACCCAATTAAGTTGGTAAATATATTATGTAACATTTATTTAGTCTGGTGGAATGCTCCTTATAATTATAAAAAGTTCCACGTTAATAAATCAATAATAGAATTGTATAGCATTTAAATGTATCATATATATATATATATATATATATATATATATATATATATATATATATATATATATATATATATATATATATATATATACATAAATACATGGCAATGTCTATATGTGTTATGTGGAAGATATATAGCAATAAATATCTACTTATATAACAACGTTTATGTGATAGTTATTTAAAAGAGGTTAACATTTACAGTAGTAAGCTATATTGCCTGATTTTAAAGAACATGTTCTATACATAGGTCTGTATTTCAATAACCGATATCATCGGCCTATACATATAGTAGTACATAATGAAATTAGTTGAATTTTATGTTTGCAGATATCGGGCTATGAAAATCAGGCAAGATATTGAGCTACTTTTTTGGTGTGGAACTTTTTAAAGCTATTCAAATATATATATTTAAATTTTAACTTGTAATAATATTATTAATATATAACAAAATTATATATTAAATTAAATATTTTAAAAGTAATTTAAAAATACATAGTATCTAATATAAATGAAATACAAATATATATCTACAAAATAAATTTGATTAACTATTTTATAATGTATTGATTTCCACTTTAAATATATTATATAAATTTATATATTTTTAATCTAAATAAATTATTCACACAAATTCAAGATATTACAAAATATTGTTAAACATTAACAGTTTAAAGGTCGATGTAACCTTTGGAGTTTACATGCAAAAGATAGTGACAAATTTTGTCTACGAAAAATGCTATTTTAAAAAACTAATGAATCATTAGTAATGGTCCAATAATTAATAATTTGTGTTTTTATTAGTACAACATTCATATCTAACAGAACAAATACATTATATGATTTTATGAGGGGTATAAGATATTGAAAAGTAAATTAAATAATTTTAATATTGATCTTTACAATATAATTATATTTATACAGTTTATTTATATTATGAAATATAGGTATATATTGTCATATTAGGCATATACTCTGAACATTTTATAACGATTCTTCAAAAGGATCATCTAAACAAGAAAATGTGAAATATAAGATTCTATAGTTTTACTTGTATTTTCGATGTAATAAATAAAATAGATTAGAATATTCACAATGTGAATTTCATATACTAATAGAGATTAAAATGCATATTTGATGCATGCATAGTTACTTTTGTATAACATTATACATCATTTTAAAGATAATTAATAAGATTTTAATATAATATATGTTATGAAATATAAAACTATATATAATATAATTAATATATAAATAAACGCATGCGTCCGATATAGCCGTTCACACCGAAACCACAGATTTTAATGTTTGACGATATCGAGCTATAAAAATCGGGCCGATATCAGGTTGTTTGTTTGGTGCAAAGCAGCTTAATATATTAGTAATAAATATTAACATAAATTAAAATTAAAATATTTAAATTAAAGTTCAAGGATAAAGTTCAAAATAAAATAATATATATTTCATACTAATAAATGTTTTCACACCATTTTACCATTTAACATTTTATAGGAAAATGTTGGTTTGTTATATTTAGGTCAACTATTCAATAATGAATTTGTCACAAAATTCATCCCAAGTGAATATTCCTTTAAACAGAATAATATAATAATTGATAATTTAAAGGCACAACTTAATTGTTAATTCATAGAGACATGAATTAGACACATAGACACATTGGCTGCCTCAAAATATTTTAAATATTTAAAAATATCGGGTAAGTAATTTGAAGCAAATTATAATAATTGTAAAGAAATAAATTTAAGCAGCCAAATATCATGCTATAAAATCGAACATTATTTTTGATGTAAACACCACATTTGGATGCGTACATGGCAAGAGTGTGTTGCACAGATAGCCTGACACACTATGTCTGTGTAAGAAGTTCTTACGAGAAAGAACTATAGCTGGGTAAATGATCACACTTGTCAGAATGTGACATTATTGCTGCAATCTGCAGCGTAGATATAGAATATGCAAATTAGTTTCGTAAGTCAAAATTAAAAGATAAAATAAAATATAATATATATATATATAATATTTTATATATATATATCTAATCAAATATACATAGCGATCTATGATAATGATTTAATTGCTAATATAATATTCAATACTTAAATTCAATAATTATATATATATATATAAATATGATCTGTGTTAGAGTTTAATTTTTAGTTTATTTTAATTATAGATATATATATATATATATATATAATAAATACATTAATGTATGTAATGTGTATATTCATTGATATAAATATTTCAATCTAGCCATCCGGATAAGATCAATAACATTAATATATATAAATACGAAATATTAAATATATATTTATATAATATATATTAATCAATATTAAAATAAATTAAATCAGCCCATATTGGCCAAGTACAAATTGTAATATGTAAATATAAATATATATGATAAATTAAAAAAAAAAATTTAATTATTTATATATAAAAATTACTTCATTCTTTTTAATCTAAACATAAAAAAAACGCCTACATTTACACACTATATTAGAAAAGTGCTGTGTTACATAAACTGTGTAAGAATAATTTTTGGGAGAATACCACCTACCATTAAATAAATTAAAGATTAGAAATTGGATAATTAGATTAAAGTAAATATAAAATTATTTTAAGTTAAATTTAAATTACTAATATCATATATGATAAATAGATAGCAGTTTTTAAAAACAAACAATATTACATTTATTATTACATTTTTTATAAATTTGTATTATATATAATGTTACCAAAAATATCGGAAACATTTCTGGATAGTTTTGCGGTGGTTTAATTATAAATATATAATATAATAGGTTTAGGATTAAATTTAATATGCAATAATATTATTATACTATCAACAATAGATATAATATCGGTTAAGATACTATATTACAAATAAGTAAATTAATTTCTTAGTACATACAAATAAAAAAGATCACATTAAAATAATTATAACTAATGATAAGTTATCACTGATAACCAGTCTGCTCTAGAATATAATGCAAGTACGATGTGCATTATATATGCTAGTATCGTGACTGATGAAAAAATAGAATCGTACATTACATAATATTAAAAATAAAACAAAATATAATTTATATTAATATTAAAAAATAGTTCAATAATGCGTTTAAAGATTTCATAATAGCATATAATTGCGTATTATAATAGTATGGTACATCTGATTCTGTTATTTTCAACCCATATTATGTTGAATGTGAAGTAATACATTTAAATTTATATGCCGTTGTTTAGATATTTTATTAATATAATTCTAATTATTAATTTTTGTTTGAATTTTTTTTTGATTTTAACAAATATATACATATATTCGCCATTATTTGAAAAATAATTAATTTAACCTATTAGGATGGAAGTTATACATATTCTTCATTATTTTAATACTTAATATTAATAGAATAATAATAATACATTTAATTGCCATTTTATAAATATTCATTGGAAATCTGTAATTTATTAAATAATAAATTTGTGTAATTAGAGATATATTAAATACTAGAACTCTTTAAATACATGATATTACAATTATATTAATAATAACTTATATAATCCATATCATCTTATATTTAGGGCAGCTATTCACACAATTAGGGCACTTTCCAATTTGGGTAGCTGGGTGGCTCTAGAATTAACACTAATATATATATATATATATATATATATATATATCTATCAATATAATAACGATATAGAATATTGAATAACTTTATTATTATAAATAACTTAAAAAATATATTTAATTAATTCTATAACTCCTAAATTAAAAATATGATTGCAATACTGTTTTAATAATTCATATAAAAGAACTATATGAATCATAGTAATAACAATATGATTCATAGTGAAGTAATCATTGATTAGTTATTTATAAATAATATCAGTGAGCGACATTCTCTATATTACTAGATGTTAATAAGATAAAATATTCAGTAAATAATGATTAGGTATTTTCATGGATTCAATGTTTACTCTTTATATACATTAATATTGTATATATATATATATATATATATATATATTATATATATAGTAAAGCCGCGTTCACACCAAAAAATAGAGCCCGAAAGAGAGATCTATTTTTATAGCCTACAGATATCGACTGCCTATTGGCTTTACATTATTTCTTTCCACTTACTTGCCCGATATTTAGTAAATGTCATAAAACAAAAATTTGAAGCAGCCGGGAAAATTTGGCTGTATACGTTGGTACGAACACAGCTTTATGCTAAATATATTATATTTATTATATTAATTAAAATATATACATACATTCACATACGTATATAATATATATATATATATAACATAATACATCATTCTAGTTAGTTTATTGTTATCGATACTATCAATACGCAAATGAATTAATATTAAGATGTGCATATTTTATATTTAAATAGTATTTATATATGATTTAATATGAGAAACACACATATATGATCAATCATAAATAATCTTTTATTAAATTAAAATATTAATCAATCCTATATTAAATTATATTGAATTAATTATATTTTGATGTAAATCCAATTATTAAATTTAATACAAGAGGAATACAAAATTAGTTTATTTATTAAAAGGGGGATGCACGAGTTGGGAACGGTTATCAAAATGATATCAGCAATTGAGGCGGGCGGCGAGCGCTCATAGCGTTATATATTTTATATATATATATATTATATTATATATATATGTGTTTATGTGTGTATATATATATTTTATAATATAAATATAAATAAAATATATTATATATTTTATATAAGCTTTATCAATATCGGTAGGCATTTGATGAGTGAATATAAACATATAATCTATTGTTAACTGTTATACAGTTAAAATAGCAGTGTATACAGTGTATACACTATGCGCGTTCGCCGCCCGCCTCAATTGCTAGTAACATTTTGAAAACCGTTCCCAACTCGTGCAGTAACCATTAAAAGTATTGTATAATAATTAGAGTATATTATACTTATAATAAATATTATACAAATTAAATTAATATACGTAAAGTCACTTTGGTATAGTGTAAGCGAATAGTTAATCAATAACTTAATTAGTATAATGATTATAAGATATGTATTAAAAACTATTTATAATTTAGAATCCTATTATTTAAATTAAAATAATTAACAAACACTATATAATTTAGTATATTTATAAATAATATAGATATATGTAGATACATTATAATGAATTTTAGATATAACAAACACTATATAATATAGTATATTTATAAATAATATAGATATATCATATATCATATATTATATGTAGATACATTATAATGAATTTGAGATATACTTATATTACTAATCTAACTAATTATTATATATTTCCTTCAAAAGTGTAAATATCCACTATTTAATTGACTATTAGAGGTAAATGATAACTTATTATGACTATCCATAATATTATTATAATAATTATATTTAATATAACAAATTTATTGATAAATAATCATATATTAATATATAATCATTAATAAATTAATTATTAAGAATTATAATATATATATACATTATATATATTATATAATATAATATAATTAATTATAATAATATTCTATATATGGTATATTATATAATATTATATTAAATATATAACTTTTAAATATCATATTTAATATCAAATTAAATATTTATTCAAATTATATACAATATATAATTAATACACACAATAATAGTACTTTACAAAATTACTAATGTTATGCGACTATGTATTTAATAATGTATACCAATTTCACGTACGTTGTATATGTAATGTAACATTACAGTAAGTAACTGTAACAGTGAAATGGAAATGTATATAAAAATATTACGTTATGAACAGGAATAAACCTGTTACATAGTAAATTGTTTACTTTATATAAACCTATTATATTAATTCAATAATTGTTTTTTTAAAATGATAATTATTTAAAATATAAGTACATTTATATATATATATTGTATATTAAAAATATAATATTTTAAATAATTAATATAAACACTCATAACATATATGTAATGGAAATATTTAAAGTTATGAACTTGAGATTAAAATACAAATTATGTAAATTTTAAATATTACATATGACTACATTCGTCATACTAATTCTCTAATATATAATTAATTAAAAATAAATAAAACATACCGATAAAAAGTATATAAATCCTAAAGAGTGCGAATAAGTACTGAAATTCTAATATTGAGTTAATTAGAGTAAACTCATTCTAAAACGCCCACAACCACAATTAATATCGGATATTTATCTCGCGCATGACTAATAATATTTCCGGGTTGTAAACAAATAAGTAATTTGTTCTGCAATAATTTCTGTTACTATTTTATAGTTTATATAGTATTGTAATAATTTAGATACAAACAAAAACATACTATTGTGTAAGATATATAATTGATACATACATTTTATGTTATTATAATATGTAATGTAACTCAATATAAGTAATATAAAGGTGTATAATAAGGAGTAATACTAATTAGCAGGGATCTCCCTGGTATTAATACCTAATTAGGATATATATATATCCTAATACTAGGATATAGAATAGGAATACAGTATTAATACCACTAATAGGATATATTAATACAGTATGAGTAATACCAAATAAAATGGATTTGGTAAGGCTTTGGTAATATAGTATGCGATATTATTATTTCAAAATGTAAATATAAGTATCCTAAAGGAATTATAGATGTATAAAGATATATAGGATATTACCTATATATAATAATTTTAAAAATAAAAAAAATTGTAGGTTAATTTAAACTTAACTTACCTAGGTTAATTATTAAAATATACTGTAGCACATGTGAGAATAATAAAACGAATGTTGGCTTACCTATATAATATATAATGTAATAGTTAATTACTATATATTTAATACATATATCTGATATAATTTAGTAAAACCATAACTATTATAACAAATTACCAGTCAATTTATTGACTTATATTAATTTATATTTGATATCCCAGCAAACAATAATATAACAGCATCTTTAATAACCTCAAATGTTTACATTCTACTATTATGCTGCTTATTAGAATAGCAATATAATACAGTCAACTCCCGATAAGTCGGACTCGCAAGGGACCGGGAAAAAGTGTCCGACTTAGCGAGATGTCCGACTTATCCGAGATTCAGAATATCATGCAAATAAGACATGAAATGCGCAGCGCAAGTTAAATAGTTACCGAAATATAGAAGTATGCAACAATCAACACAATAAAATGTTGTATTCAATAATATTACTTACTAAAATTAGAATATTCATTATTTAAAGTAAACATTTCAGGACAATTTATAAAAAGTCCGACTTATCCAGTATACAAATCATAAAAATTACTATAATATGTGTCCGACTTATAGAAAAGTCCGACTTATCCAATCAAACTTATCCGATTAATTTAACATGGAACTAGATACAAATCCAACCAAACCAACTAAATGTGTCCGACTTATCGAGAAGTCCGACTTATACGTAGTCCGACTTACCGAGAGTTGACTGTAGTAGCATAATATACTTTTAAAATTAATAGCAGTATAATAATAGCATAATAGACTTTAAATAGTAACATAACAGCAGCATAATAGACATTTAAACATAATATCACAATGTAAATATTTGAAGCTATTAAATATGCTGTTATGTTACTATTATGAAGCTATTACTGTTAGCTGGGATCATAACATAAATCTAGGAATATTGAATCCTAATGGGGTTTAAATGGGATGTGGTACGGTCGGGCAGACACAAAGAGTGAGGGCCTCTTATGCCTGTGCCAAAAGTTAAATCCAGATCCAAGTCCTCCAACTTCATCCAACTTCACGTGGTAGACCCTGTTTAAACTAACAGAGGAGGTCGAACGCGTCTCGTCCAGCGCGTCAGATCTGGCACTAAGTCCCCGCTACTAACTTGTAGTCGACTCGGGAGCGCCAAAGTCAATGGGAGTAAACCTAAAAAGAAAAACACAACTTGGTCGGTTGTAAGCGGTCGATTATACTGAGCAGCAGCAGGATAATTATTGGAAGAGGCGGATGAACCTATTACATGGTCAACGATAACTCCATCCTAACTCCGTGGCATTGTGGAAACCCATACATAGCTCGGATACTGCGCTAGAGTAGGCAACGGGAAACCACTCTAGTCTCATCCCAAGAAAACAACCATGACAGCTATATACATACAAAACGCTATGAAGTCGAAAAATGAGTCCCTCAGGTGGACGACTTTAATATTATTACTGGGGAAGGGTATTCCACTGTCATGAATAAGTTCAACGAGGATGACGTTATTGCTTTAAAGCCGAAAGGACGAACATCAATCGAGAATGGTGCAACGAAAAGGACAGTGGAAAGCCATAGAATATCAAAAGAAAGAGTGAGAATCGGTACATGGAACGTAAGAACATTAAATAATGGTAATTTAGAAGTAGTCACGAGAGAAATGGAAAAGACTGATGTGGATCTGCTAGGAATTAGTGAGATGAAATGGACAGGAATGGGACACTTTACATCAGATGAACATGACATCTATTATTGTGGACAGGAGACCTTAAAACGTAACGGAGTGGCATGTATATGTAATAATAAATTCCGAAGATGTGTGATGGGTTTTAACCCAGTAAATGACAGAATTGCCACAATACGTATACAGTGTAATCCCATAAATATAACTGTAGTTCAAGTATACGCCCCGACATCCAGCTCAGAGGAAGAGGATATAGAAGCTTTTTATGATACAGTACAATCTGTAATAGACCATACACCTAGTGGAGATAGTCTTTATATTATAGGAGATTGGAATTCTAAGGTTGAAAAAGATATATCAAATGGCAATACTGATAACTTTGGTCTGGGGAGAGAAACGAGCGAGGTGATCAACTTGTAGAATTTTTTAGTTGAAATGACCTTCGAATCATGAATACATTCTTCAAGTTGCACCCACGGAGGCTTTATACATGGAGATCGCCAAAATTACTAGAATCCAAATTGATTATATTTTATGCAAGACTAGATGGAAAAGCAATATAAAGCGAGTTACAACACTGCCTGGAGCTGATTGTGGCACTGACCATAATTTGCTAATAGCTGACATCAATATCAAACTCGAACGAATACAACGATCAAAGCAAACTCCAAAACACGATGTTGAAAAAATCGGACTTTACTACGGTGTATAGATAACAATTGTTATAGGTTTAAATAAGTTTAACGAGCTCACCATAAAAGATAGAGAACCTGAAGAACTATGGAATGATATTCGAAATATACTAAAAGAGACAGCGTATAGAAAGGTCCCGAAAGTCAAAAGAAAGAAAGTTTCTAAATGGCTATCCGAGGAAGCTTTAAATATTGCACAAGAGCGAAAGGAAATGCGCAGTAAAGGAAAATATAAGGAATATAGAAAGCTAAACGCAGCCTTCAAGAAGAAAGCAAGGCAGGATAAAGAGCAAAGCATCATAGACAAATTGAAGATAATAACAAAATGGGTAAAACAAGAAAACTGTTTAAATAAATAAAATAGATGACAGGATCACGCAGATCAAATTGGTGTGCTATGAAACAAAGTACTGGAAGAATGGTTTCAGAAGAAAAAGATATAAAAAAGAGATGGCAACAATATACAGAAAATCTATACTGAAAAGATCCTAATATAAATGATATTTTTAATGAGAATTTATATGAGGACGAACCTGATATATTAGAAATAGAAGTGACAGAATCAATCCGACATATATCTAATAGAAGAGCTCCAGGCTGCGACGGAATACCTATAGAATTAATAAAATCAGGAGGTGATGAGGTTATAAGAGTCATGACGAGTCTGTGAAATATCATATGGAAAACAAAGATATGGCCAAATGCCTGGAAGAAATCAATATATGTTCCTATTTACAAAAAGGGCGATAAAAAAGAATGCGGAAACTACGAACAATAGCCTTAATATCACATGCAAGTAAGATACTTCTGAGAATATTGCAGAAAATACTTGAGAACTTTCTCATCCCTGAATTACCAATAGAACAAGCCGGGTTTAGAAGAGGTAGAGGAACTAGATACCACATTGTTAACTTGAGATGGATGATGGAAAAATCTAGAGATCATCAAAGAGAACTCTTTATGTGCTTCATTGACTACAAAAAGGCATTCGACTGTGTAGATCATCAAATACTATGGTGCACTCTCAAAGATATGGGAGTACCCGATCATCTGATAGTAGTGCTGATAAATCTATACACAAATCAATAATCGACTGTAAGGACAGAGTATGGTGAAACAAGCAACATCCCGATTGGCAAAGGAGTACGGCAAGGATTCATCCTATCTCCATTTCTATAGCAATGAATATATTCAATATCTATGCAGAAAGAATTATGCGAGATATCCTGGAAAAGTGGGATAAAGGCATTAGTATAGGTGGAAGGAAAGTTACAAACCTTAGATATGCTGAAGACACTATATTGATACTACACAGGAACAAAATATGATATCACATAGCTAATTACAAAAGTCAAAAGAGCAAGCGAAGAAGCCGGATTATATTTAAATGTCAAGAAAACAAAGGTGATGACTACAGGTAAATTGGACCATATAATAGTAGATGATAACAATATCGAAATCGTTGATAGATTTATCTTCCTGTGAGTCCTAATTACAAATTATGGAGTTACCGATACGGAGCTACGAAGAAGGCTGGTAATGGGGAAATGTGCTATGGGAAGTCCGAAACGTATATTCAAAGATAGAAGCATTAGACTAACGACAAAAATAATGATTGTTCAAACACTGGTATTTCCAATTATCCTTTATTGAGCAGAAACCTGGACTATCAAAAAGGCAGATAGGAAAACAATTGATGCTTTTGAACTATGGTGCTTGAGGAAACTGCTCGGAGTTACCTACTTAGATAGGAAGAGAAATACTGAGATAATTGACATAATACAACCTAAAGAACCCTAGAATCCAGAATTTTCAAGGCTGCCCTATCTTTTTTCGGACACGTTGTTAGATCAGATATGATGGAATTGCAAATGATGCTGGGAATAATGGAAGGTCGGCGAGGAAGAGTCAGACCACATTGCACCTGGCTAGACAATATACAAAAATATCTATCTAAAGATATTATGAATCTCCGACTAGATGTTAGAGACAGAGCGGGATGTAGAATAGCTACCATGGATGTCGCCAGGGGTCGGTTTCGACTCGACGGCACAAGGTAACAATAGGAATTCTATTGAATTTATTGAATATTATTTGTATTAATATATATTTTTTCCTTTAAAAATATAATTATAAAATAGATATATGTTTGCATATGTAGGTTTTAGTATATTAATATAGGTTATATATTAAAATATGTTTAATTATATATATATATATATATATATATATATATATATATATATATATATATATATATAATAATAATAATATTTATTTATTGAAATCTCATATATATTTAATACAATACAAATAGCGGATACAAATGTACCCATCAAGAAGTCATAGGCTTATACATATTATAAATAATTGTGAGGGGCCCTGGACAATACAATACTACCTATATATATATATATATATATATATATATATATATATATATATATATAGGATTTAACGATCATTAAGAGGCATTCCCATATATATCCACTATATATTTATATTCCTAATTATACTTAATATTTATCATATTGATAAATTATGATATTATCGTAGTATCTGCGCCGATAACATACCGTGGGGAACTTACTTATGGTCAGAGCTGGGTATAATAACTCTCATAAGAGATTACCTATTTATGTAAAATATACCTATGGGTATCAACTAGTGATGCAGTAAATAATGCTCAAATCTAAAGCATGATGCAGTCTCTTTTACATAAAGTATCAACTCGTCTCGGGCTCGTTTTTTTTCTTTTCCGAAAATGAAAGTCTCGGCTCGGCATCAAAAAGCTCGATATTATTTACACCACTAGATGAAATTTACATTATTATTCACTGAATCGCGAAGTTGGCGCAGATTATTATTTTTAAATTGATGTAAATGTGAAATATATAAAATTAGTATTAAAATGTAATTTCAAAAAAGCATCATTTCGGCTCGTTAGTGTTTTGTAAAAGTCTCAACTCGGCTCGGGCTCGTTTGGCTATAGTCTCGCCTCGGCTAAGGCTCGTTTTAATTTTTTTCCGAAAATGAAAGTCTCGGCTCGGCATCATTTACATCACTTTTTGAATATTGATACTTGTTCAAACTCACTTTTTGAACTTATCGAACTTGGTATTAAATTCAATACTTAAGTATCGATACTTTTTGAACAACATTTTTGAAGTATCGATAGGTTGTATATAAATTACGCCAAGTATTTTGATAGAGCCGTGCCTTTGGATAAATGATGCATACTCGATACATTTATTCTACAAGCAAAAAACGAATCAATACTATTACATAATGGGCTCAAACCAAATTGAGACTCTTACTAGATATAACCGAGTACAAATGATGCTTTTTAATATCTAATATCTACATCGAAGCTTTGGGTAACTGAGACTAAAACTGTCTCGATGTTTTGGGTAACCGAGACTAATATGCATCAATGCTTTATAAACTATAGATAACTGAGACTGAGAATGCACCGATACTTTGGATAACTTAAGTTAATTATATTAATATGTATTTATTGAATCCCATATATATTGAATACACTACAAATAGCGGATACAAATGGACCCCTCGAGAAGTCATAGACTTGTACATGTTATAAATAACTGTGAGGGGTCCCGGACAATACAATATAAATAGTAAACATTTTTGTATTGTGTTTTGATTTATCGTTTATTAAGTTCTTGATAAACACAAGAGAAAAACAAGAAATGCATGGAGTCGAACATATGATCGCATGTTCGATAATTGCATAAAAAGTTCGAATCACGGAAGTTCGATACTTGAATTAAAAGTTCGAAGATCGAAAGTCATAAGTTCAAAATTTGAAAAGTTCGAAACCGATTTTTTTTTCAAAGTTCGAAGTATCTAAAGTTCGATACTGTTCGATACTATTCGACCGATACTTGTAAATTATCGATACTTTACAATTCTCGCTGATGAAAACAAGCTGTCTACAGGAAAAATAGAATCACTGTAGAACATATATTACATTGTAGATTGCTGATGGAAAAACATATAGACCAACAGAGAAATTGATATCATAACATCATAATTCAGACTTCGAAAAAGCCTTTGACCGAGTATGACATGATGGCTTATGGCATACCATGACAACCTATATTATAAGTAAGTAATTAATCGATATAATATCAACTCTGAATACCTCTTCAGGAAGCTCAGTACTAGTTAATAATAAAATAGAAAATCAATTTTCAACCAAATTAGGAGTTCTTCAAGGTAGATTGTTATCTCCTGTGTTATTTAACATATTTATGGAGAAGGTAATGCAATATACACTAACATATAATGACTCCGCTATATCTAGTGAAGATAGACGTATCAGCCAACTACGTTTTGCAGAAGATATATATCTCAGTGCAGGTTATCTAATGAAATACACAAATTCAGACTCGATAGCAAAAAAATTATCTAGATATGGAATGGAATTAAGTAATGAAAACAGTATAATGTTAGTCAATGATCCTGATCCGAATAAAGGTAATAGTAATTATTTGATAATAAACATGTATGAAAAAAAACTAGAATAAGCCAAATCATTTAAATATATTGGGGTTACACTAACGGACAATGCTAATTGCAAAAACGAAATAGCAATAATAATCGCTACAGCCACATCCATAATGGTTAAATTGTACATTATCTGGAGAAGCAAATAAATAAGGTTTCAAATTAAATTCAACCTCTACAATTCCTTAATTCTATCCACTCTTTTGTACGGCTGCGAAACATGGACCATTCTCGAAGAATCTAGGAAACGATTGAATGCTTTTGAATTTAAATCACATAGAAGAATTCTAAACATCACATATAGACAACGAAGGACAAATGTATATATCCATGAGTAAATGATATTTATAATTGGTTCATATGAACGTATTTTACAGAAAATGAAAAGGAGAAAAATGAGTTGGTTTGGCCATTTGTCTAGATATGATATATTGGAAAAAAAACTATTTTACAAGGTAGTGTTGAAGGTATAATGAAAATCGGTCGCCCTAAAATTACTTGGATGGACGAAATCTATGAGTGGACCAGTATTTATACCCGATCCTTACTTGATGTAACAAAAGACCATTATAGTTGGAAGAAGTTGTAAATGACCCCATATAATGTTTCCCCTACGACGACTCGTCATGGGACTAGTTAACTAGTTAGTTAAATTATTTCCATAGGAAATTAACTATCACCTAGTTAGGTTACCTTCTAGACTCTAGATTCTAGAGTTAAGTAAATATAGTAATAATAGTGTTATATTTAACTTATGAAAAATGTATGGTGAATTAAATATTTTTATATTAATTATTATTTACCTTAATTTTAATATATATATATATAATATATTATAAATATTAACTGCATGTGTAGTTGGTTAAGGAATCAGACACATAGGTATTAGAATACATGTTAAGACCATGTCAGAGTCCCAACAAATGGTGTTAAAATAATATTTAAAAATTATATTATATAATTTTGTATATACAAATGATTGACTCTCGTTAAGACTTCGATTCCTTATCAAGATAGGCACTTTGAATGAATGGTAGATCACTTTGGTTTTACGTAAAATCTTCATCTAAGTTCCTGAATGGAATGAAAAGACTCCATCAAAATAAAAATATATATTTATAAATATATATATAGTTATACTACTAATATAAATTATAAACTTATATATGATCTAACAATGAACTCGATTAAAACTTATAAGCTACATATAGTTTAGATATATTATAATTATCATTCAAAAAAAGACCAGGAAAGTTTATATATTAAAGAAAGTAGATTTTAAAAAGTGAATTTTAAATATTACATTACATTACATTACATTACAGTATATTACATTACATTAAATCGCATACATTGCATTACATTGCATTACATTGCATTACATTGCATTACATTGCATTACATTACATTACATTGCATTACATTGCATTACATTGCATTACATTGCATTACATTGCATTACATTGCATTACATTGCATTACATTGCATTACATTGCATTACATTGCATTACATTGCATTACATTGCATTACATTGCATTACATTGCATTACATTGCTTTACAGTACAGTACATTACATTGCATTACATTGCATTACATTACATTACATTGCATTACATTACATTACATTACATTACATTACATTACATTACATTACATTACATTGCATTACATTGCATTACATTGCATTACATTGCTTTACAGTACAGTACATTACATTACATTGTATTGCATTACATTACATTACATTATATTACATTACATTACATTACATTACATTGCATTACATTGCATTACATTGCATTACATTACATTACATTACATTACATTGCATTACATTACATTGCATTACATTGCATTACATTGCATTACATTGCATTACATTGCATTACATTGCATTACATTGCATTACATTACATTACATTGCTTTACAGTACAGTACATTACATTGCATTACATTGCATTACATTACATTACATTACATTACATTGCATTACATTGCATTACATTATATTACATTACATTACATTACATTGCATTACATTGCATTACATTGCTTTACAGTACAGTACATTACATTACATTGTATTGCATTACATTACATTACATTATATTATATTACATTACATTACATTACATTACATTGCATTACATTGCATTACATTGCATTACATTGCATTACATTGCATTACATTGCATTACATTACATTGCTTTACAGTACAGTACATTACATTACATTGTATTGCATTACATTACATTACATTATATTATATTACATTACATTACATTACATTACATTGCATTACATTGCATTACATTGCATTACATTGCATTACATTGCATTACATTGCATTACATTGCATTACATTGCATTACATTGCATTACATTACATTACATTACAGTACATTGCATTACATTGCATTGCATTACATTACATTACATTACATTATATTACATTACATTACATTACATTACATTATATTACATTACATTACATTACATTACATTACATTACATTACATTACATTACATTACATTACATTACATTACATTACATTACATTACATTACATTACATTACATTACATTGCATTACATTACATTACATTAAATTACATTACATTATATTACATTGCATTACATTACATTGCATTAAATTCATTCTGTTTAAATCTCTCGTAGCGAACGGACGACGTCGGACGTGTTTCAATTGATTTTCAACTTCTATTGTTTATCTGTTAAATACACTATTTCGCATTCGTTTACGTTACACGCTTGTATACTGAGATATACACATCTTCGCATATCATCAAATTGTACTACACGACTACATATCTCGGTCACTGTCCAGGAGGATCATCCCGTGCCTGGCTTGCTTTGGTTGTCGGTAACCCGTGTTTAAACCGTCGTGACCTCGAGATTAGTGTATATTTATTATCCCGTATGATATTGTATAGCGTATGCGCAATATCAATATATAGCTTACGTGTTATATATATTATATTATATATTATATTAATCATATTGAGTTATCTTTTATAATTGTAAGTCTGTATAGGTTTTCTAGATCACAGCACTGTATAAATCGATAATCGATTCCTTAGATTTATAAAATCACCAGACCGCATCGCGCGCATTTTTCTATCATGTAAACAATTGATTTATATTGTCTTATTTATGTTAATATATTGCCTGGATTATTTCATATTGATATTGCTTAAGGGGCCTTCACACCAAAAAAGTAGCCGGATTATCCGGCGGATATTTCGTCACGGATATCCACAAGAATGATTTTAACCGGATTTTATTATATTTCGGTGTGAAGACGAAAATATGAACCAGATTATCCGCCGGATTTAATTGGAACTCATTCTAAAATATCAGGCAGTTTGACGGATATCCGTGAACTTTGAACTTGCGTTAGTGCGGCGTGTTTTGGAGCGCGCCATTTGAATTTAGAACAAACATGTATTAATATATGCATATGGCCATGGCCGAAGCTAATTACGTAGCCTATAGGCTAATATTATATAATGGGTATACCCTATATGGGTATACCCTATACCCTATATGACTATAGTCAATTACACCAGTTGTTGTTACCATTGTATGCTTCATACCTAAATAGAAATAGGTGCACTTATTAACTATCTTAGTGCATAGATGTGTCTGTGTTTGTATATATGTAGGGGAGAGTAACCGAATACCTAGAGTGCCCGAATACGGACATTCTCGGTATTCAGAAACCATAAATCCTACAAAAAAAATGTTAATGAATAATATATTCATAATTATATAAATAGTCTAAAAAAGTATTATTTAATTAAATTTTAATTATTCAAAATATTGCTGATATATCCAATAAACTGATTTTTTTATTACGTTTTTAAATTTATGAAAAAAAAATGTCAACTTAAAACCTTCTCAAGAATATAAAAATATCGATATAAAATATAACACTATATTATTAAAAAATAAAGCATTCTAAAATTATATATATAATTTCTATATTTGATATCAAATACTCATTAAGTTATGAGCATATATCTATAGGTCATATAAGTCCCTAATACGGACACATCTATAGATGTCTTAATACGGACACCCTGTAACCAATCAGCGTGCATCGTATGAACTATTATGATTTTCATAAAAATCGGGTGCGGTATAATATTAATACCACCAATAAAGCTAAATATAAAAATTGTATTATTTAGATATAAATTGTATTATTAATTAAAAAAATAATAAAAATAAATAAATTATTAACTAATTAAATTAGAATAAATTGTTCATAACATTAATTATAAATAATGTAATTGTAATTTTTCTGATTTATTTATTAATAATAGTTAATTAAATATAGTTAATCTAGTTGTATATAGGGTGTCCGACGGACACTGTCCGTATTATAATACAGGGTGTCCGTATTCGGACATGGGTATACCGAATACGGACACACCCGTTATCTATGGATTTAAAAGATTAAATAAAATTTAAAAATCATAATAATATCTATAATCATATAATATTAATATATTGTAATTTTTGAATAAAAATAATGAGTCATAAAATGTTAAGACCATTTATTGTTAAAGTGTCCGTATTATGTTACTTTCCCGTATGTATGTATGTATGTATGTATGTATGTATGTATGTATGTATGTATGTATGTATGTATGTATGTATTTATGTATTTATGTACCCATATATGTATGTGTATGTGTGTGTATATGTGTATATATGTAGGTAGGTAGGTATGTAGTTATATATATATTATGTATATATATACACTCGCAGTATGTAGTTCATAACCACATACATAACTATAATATACAAACAAATACATGCACTAAGATAATTAAGAAGTCCACCTATTTCTATGTAGGTATGAATCATACATCAATGGTAATCATAAAAAATATCCGTCTAAATAACTGTTCTAAATAAATAAAATCCGGCTATAATAATTCGCGAGAATATCCGCGAAAAATATTGCCAGATACTTTGTAGGCACCTTTACTGTATTTTTAATGTATACATCATGGCTAACTGTGCTGACTATAGTAAACCTCGTTGCACTGATGAGAGTAATTCATGTAGAAAGTGTAGATATCGCATACATTATAAATGTTTATTTACTTACTTACTTTTTACTTTTTTTGGTTTATGGACTGCAAGTGCGTGAGCAATCGGCCGTCCGTTAAGGGTGATCATAGAAAAAAAAGTTTTTTTGGACACATCGCATCGTATACCTATTGAAATTCTAAGAATATATGTATACTTCAATTTTTTTTGAGTCATTTTTTACGACACGATATACTGTCAATCTTTTTTTTAGTCATTTTTTACGATTTTTTACATGTACACTGTTAAAATTCCAAGAAATTTCCAGGATTTTTTTTTTAATTATATTTTTTATATTTTCTATTCCATTATTATAAAATAAATAGTGTGTTAAAATTTGATAACAAATTATTCATTACAAAGGTTTCAAATACTTCTTTTTTTATAATTTATTTTTTATAATGTAAAATTTTTATCTGTAACATGTTAAACTTCACGAGGCTGTCGTGTGACCTTAGATTAATAAAAATAAAAAAAATGGTGTGCTTCATTTTAATGGTATATTTATTAAGAAAAAAATAGTCCAATGTTAATCTGTTAATTTTCAATTTTCTATGATCGCCCTTACCGTCCGTGGGAGGGAAATTATTGAGTGGGAGGGAAGGCAAGGGAGAAGTAATGAATCTTGAGGTAGCGTTTAAAGGAAGGAGTTGAAGAGTTTATTCGTAGGTGTTTGGGTAGGGAGTTCCAGTGGTAAGGGGCAGAGAGGGCAAAGGAGCGTATATTTGAAGAATGTGGTTTGTAAAAATGGGGAGTGAAATAACGGTGTGGGTAATCTATTTGAGTATAGGGAGGGGAAGAGGATCAAGGGATGAGGTTGAGGATGTGGAATTAAGGAGAGAGATTATTCGATCAAGTGTGGGTGAATCAAAAGAATCAAGGAAGAAGGGAAAGGTTATGGGAGTGAGGCATAAGGTGGGGGTGGGAAGGGCAGAAAGGGTGGCGGAAAGTTTATCATTGAATGCTTTGTCAAAGAGGAGTGGTATTTGTTCGGGGGTGGTAGTGGGTAGAGGAGCTTTGAGTGAGCGACCAAGTAGTTGGGCAGATAGTCGGTGTATGGATTTACTATCATTGGTAAGTTTGTGGAATTTTAGGGTGATGTGAGTGGCTTTGGCGGTAGTGATGGGTTTACGGTGAATGTTTTTCAGGTTGTTGTAGGAAGTAAGTGAAGTAGGGGAGGGATGTTTATGTAGTGTTTTTCAGCTGTGCGCAGAATGCGCTTTTGTTTTAGTAAGGATGAGGTGTACCAGGAGGAGTCAGGACGAGTGATGGTGGTTCTAGTGGGTAGTTGAAAGGGTAATTGAAAGGGATTGATGAAGTTCAGCGGACGTAGTGGTAGGTAGGGAGGAGAGATCAGCAATAAAATCAGGAATGGGGAGGTTTTGTATTTTTCGTGAGGTTCTGGTGGTTAGGGGCCGAGTTGGTTTGGGGTGGCTAAGGTTGAGGAGTATTATGAAGTGATCGGAGAAGGGTTGTCCGATAGTATGGTTGGTGATGATTTTGTTAGTTTTGGGGGAGATTATGAGGTTAAGGATATTGCCTTGGACATGGGTGGGGGAGGTGACGTGTTGGATAAGGTTGAAAGAGGTAAGTAGATTGTTGAGGGACCGCGTCGAGGGTAGGTTAGGGAAGTTGAAATCACCTAATATAATGGTATTAGGGGATATTGTGAATTCAGGAAGAGGCGGAATTCATCTAGGAATGGGTCGATGGAGTGAGAGGGAGGACGGTAGAAAAGGGTAGTGTTGAAGGTCCGGGAGAAGGGTGAGCTGATGGCGCAGCTAAGGGCTTCAGAATGGGAGAACGAGTGATAAGAAATATTAGAGATAGTAGGAGAAGATTTATAAAGTATTCCGCGGAAGAAACCGCGGTGCCGCCACCGGGATGGGGAGAGTCGCGAGGGTTGTGAATGAAGCAGTAGGGGGGAGTGTTAAGAGCAGCAAGGTGAGGAGAATCCAGAAGAGATAGCCAGGTTTCAGTGATGAAGAGGATGTCGAGGTCATGGTCGGTCATGAGGGAAATTACAGAAGGGATTTTATTGCGAAGAGAGCGTGCGTTGATAAGAGCAGCATTGAGAGAAATAAGATGGGTTGGAGGGTGGTTAGTTATGAGGAGGGGAAGGGAAATAGTATGAGTGAAGGGAAGTGAAGGAAATGAGAGGGGTGTGTTGGGTGAGGGTGAATTAAGGGTAGAGGTATTAGTAGGGGGGTTTAAGATATCACGATATCGGGTGGGACACATGAAATTAAGGCGATGTGAACATTTTTGGTGCCGCGGACCACGTAATTGAAGTTGGGAATGGGGTGTGAGGAGTTCAGGTGATTGATGGTGGATATTCAGACTTTACGAGCAATAAGTTGGGAATTGTTGAGGGGTTCACAGAACCTGACTTGAAAGGGTGAGTTTTTTAGGTGGTGGAGAGAGCGGATAACAGTGTTTTTTGAATGATGATCAAGATAGGTGATGGATAGGGGTTTTGGCATGTTGGAGGAGGAGTTGGGTGAGTGTGGGATATGGTGAGAGTGTATATGTGGTTGGGAGAGGATATTGATGGAGGCAAAAAGCTTTTTCAAGTAGGCTGTATCGTTACCTGTTTCATTGGCTCCGATGATTGTGTGGGAGATAGTTGGTAATTTACCGACAAGAAAGTTAATAAGTGGAGTGTTGGGGGGGGGGGGGTTATTAATTATTTTCCATGCAATTTTATCAGATTTGGGGGGGGGGAGTAGGGGAGGTATGCATGAGCGGCGAAGGTTATTAAACGAGGAGGGTTTAGCTATGGAAGTGATGGATTGTAATCGTTTAGTGGTAACAGGGGATAGGTGAGTAGGGATAGTAAGGAGGTAGGAACAGTGGAAGAGTTGGGGGTGACTGGGGTACGGACTCTGATATAGTTTGGGATGAAGGGTTGGGTGGTGGGGTGAGCGGTGAAGATGTAGAAAAAGTGGATTGTGGAGATAGGTGGGGTGCAGGTGCAGGGGAATGATTGTTATAGATAGGAGGGGAGCTCATGGGAGAGGTTTGGGAGGAGCTATTGGAGAGTATCTTACGTTGGGACGGTCTAGAGTCAGTTCTACAGTTGGTGCAAAACCAGTAGAAACCAGATTTTTGGAGGGCAGTCATTTTGTTAAGGGTAGATTTGGAGAGTTTGGAACATGATTGGCAAAGCCACTCACGGCAATGGTCACATTCCGTGAGTAACATGGCTATAGTGTTACATTAGGAGCATGTGAAGTCAGTGTGGATGGAGTCAGTCATAATCGGGAGTAGAAGTAGTTTAGTGGGAGTAAATGGTAATAAATATTGGACTTAGCTTAATTATGGGTAATAAAGTTAAAATTAAATAAGTACAAATTTTTTAATTTCAAACGCTAACAAATTTTTAAATTTTTTTAAAATTGTTAACGCTAATATATTACCTACTGATTGAACTAATAGAAATACACTACCTCAGTATGTTTGCGCCATATTTAACTCGCCCACTTTTATATTTTACTGTAATACTTGTTTCGACTCAATTAGTGCCCAGTAGTTAACTGTAATTCGGAAATCAGTACCTTAAATCTGATACTGAAAAATTGATAGTATTACAATTTTAATTATTGATTCTAATAATATAATCAAGAAAAATTACACTTACTGCCGATACTGTTAAATCCACAATATAGATTATATATAGTGGATAGATATAGATATCCTAGTTATATATAGATGGTATATACCATCTAAGATTATTGAAATACCTAGCAAAATTACTTCCACACCTACTGAAGATTGTCAGTCATTATAAAAAACATCAATAAATCTAGATTAAATATTGATTATATAAACGACATATTTAATGACTTCAATATAGATAGATACACTGTTACGGATGTTAATTTAAAAAACGGTATAACTGATATATCTTTTTGCTCATTATATTCAAAGATCTTGTTTTTAAATTTAAAAATTCATCATATAAAGAACTTTTTAAAGCGCAATCTCTACCTACTGCAGTAAGTAAAGTAATCATAATTTCATGAGACTAGGAAAGTAGCATTACTTTACTATCATGCTATACAGTAAAGTTCTACATAGATGATATCACGTCTCATAAATCGTGTTTCAATAATAGAACCATGAGTTATGAGATGAGGACAATAATTAACGATAATATAGACTGGAAGTCTGCCAAACACTCTCCTACACCGGTAAAATTATCCTCATGGAAGGAGTTTTTTTTGCTATGTTTACTAAAACTAAGTCTAAGGATGAATCTAGCCAAACTTGACTAATCACTATAACAGATAGCCTAAGCTTTTCGCTTATTAATATTAGCTCACTTAGATCTAATATAGTTCTTATGCTAGCTCATCTTAAAACTAACCCACTCTATATTATTTGTTTAACTGAAACATGTATTAGTATAGATGATACTGATACATTTTCACTTTATAACGAAGCTCATTACAATCTTTGTGTTCATCCACACACTTCTGGTCGTGGTGGTGGTGTCGGTATGATAGTCCATAAGGATTTACCATCTCCTTCCATATCCCCCATAATTCTTTCGTATTGCGATTGTATTTCTAGTACATTTAATCTTCAATCTAATTCACTTCGCATCATTGTAATTTATCATCCTCCTAAGCCTGATTTCTCTACTTTCTTTGATGAATTATCTGACTTAATTAATGATTGTTTACATCATAATGAATATAAAGTTATGACGGTGGGTGATTTTAACTAGCATTATGATTCTTCTTCTCATCCACATTCCTTATTTAATCAGTTGACTGAATCTCTTGGTTTACATTAATATATAAACTGTCCTACTCATGTTAGTGGTAACATTTTAGATCTTATATTTACTCCTAGTGATATTCCTCTTCAATTTGTTTCTTCTTGTACATGTTCTGAACTTTTTATTGACCACTACATGATACAAGCTTCACTTCTTTTAGAAAAACCTCCTTCTACTAAATCCTTAATATATTATAGAGAGCTTAGAAACCTAAATTATATTGAACTTGGATTTAGAATATTATATAATTTATCGAATACGATCCTATGATTTGATAGCCTAAATGAATGCCTTTTATCTTCCCTTAATTCACCGGCTCCTATTAAATCATATTATTTTACTCTACATCCATCATCCCTATGGTTTTCTTCCCATCTTTCAAATTTAAAACTATCGTTAAGGAAACTTGATCGAAGGATAAACAAGTCACCCCTGCATACATTAATTTTCCTGATGGCCAGGAAAGCATATAAGTTAGATATTTTAGCTTTCTAATTCACTCTCGCCTTGCCGTGGTGGAAAGCTTTGTGTACTGTAATGACTCACATAACTATGGTGACGTGTATATTATATCTGGTAGCTTCAAGCATGTCACAAAGGTATGTGATGATCAGTATGACTAAATGAGAGAGATTTTCAATAGGAGTGGCGACCATTGAAATAAATAGCCAAGAAAACCCACTATGAAATCACAAACAAACAACACCAGGGTTAAAGTCCCTGATAATACCTTGCCCAATGTCGAAGTGATTTCAACTACATCAAATCAATATGACAGATTATCTCCAAACCCGAAAGGAAGGGATAATCTCGATAACCTAGGCAAAAAAGCAAAACTGCTCAGCTATATACATAGCAACAATGAACGTTAGAACATTACGGACATCATCAAAAAGACAGGAATTAGTAGACTTATCATCAATATATGGTATAAGTATAATTGGAATATTTTATCACAAACGTGTACATGACAAGGAAATAAAACTAGAGAAACTTGGAGAATACACTATAATAACTACATCAGCATGGATGAATTCAAATAGCGCATCATATGGAGGAATTGGAATTTTAATTAACAATGACGCATTAATATCATTAAACTGGTGTGATAACATAGATTAACCGGATTTTAATTGTTAACTTAGATGGAAATCCAAATACATCATTACACAATACTCTCCTTGTGAGGGTAGTGAAACATCTGAAAGTCGATTTAACCAACGATATTGCTTCGATTCCCAAACATAACTTTCTGATTGTTATAGGCGATTTTAATGCTCATCTTGCTTCAATACCTGAAAAAAAATATACATATCATGATTAAACAAATCTAAATGGGCAATTATTATATGACTATGCTCAAGAAGCTGACCTTTTGATGGCAAACACACATTTTAAGAAAATAAATGAAAACTATGGACATTCGTATCGGATTGTAACGGTACAAAGACACAAATCGACTTCATAATGGTACGCAAAAAATGGATAAATAGCATCATAAACTGTGAAGCTTATAATAGCTTATGTAGTATTGGTTCTGACCATAGAATTATAAGTACCCAAATAAAATTAAGTATTAGAGCACAAAGGAAAAGAGTTGCATCACCTGCATATAATTCAAAATAAGAAGACGGATCTTGAAACAAAGAGACTTCCAAAACTCTCTTACCAAAGAAACGGAAATTTGAATGCCCAGCTCGATATGCAGATATTGCCGAACCTCGCAAAATGGTGAATGAAGCTTATAAACTGTATGCTATTTCAAATCAGAAATCAGCCATGAATTAATAAATGGTTCAATCATTTTAGAAATCTTTTCGGTAGAGCAAATATCGATGAAACTGCTACATTTTAACCTGAAACTATATTTGAAGGAACATTAGTCATTGATACTGAATTTTTTTTACAAAATAAGAGTATCTATCTGTAAATAATAACTCAATAGATGGAAAATCTGTTTGACCGGATGGTATTGCACCCGAAGCAATTAAATACTGCAGCTTCGATGATATTATACTTGAATATGCAAATAGAGTACAAATTGATGTCAAAAAACCAACTCAATGGTCATCTTGTAATATAATGCCTATTCCCAAAGCTGGTAATTTAAATGAAGTTTATAATTATAGAGGCATCGCTCTATCTACTGTCGCACTTAAAGTTACAAACAAAATGATTCTTAATATAATTCAGCCATTCATTAACCCTCTTTTTCGAAATAACCAAAATGGATTTAGGCATGGTAGAATCAATAACAACTCACATTCTTGCTCTACGAAGATTGATAGAAGGAAAAAATCTCATAATATTAAAGCAATAATCACTTTTGTTGACTTTAGGAAAGAATTTGATAGCATTAACAGAAATCGTATGTTCAAGAATATCTCTGTTTATGGCACACCTAAAGAAATAATATATATATATATATATATATATATATATATATATATATATATATGATATCGGTTGTACATGAAGATACATGTGCAAAAGTAATTACCCCCGATGGCGAAACAAAAGAGTTTCAAATATCTAAAGGAGTATTACAGGGCCACACATTAGCACATTTCATTCGTCATAGTGCTTGACTATGCAATGAGAATGGCTATAAAGGATAATGAAGTGGAACTATATTTCCAACTAATTAGGAAAAAAAGTCGCAGGAAACCAGCAGTAACTATCTCTGATTTAAGTTATGCAGACGATATAGCTATAATATCATAATAAATTGAGCAAGCACTAGAATTACTTTCCAGAGTAGAAATGAATGATTCAGAAATTGGACTTCAGATAAATTTGGAAAAGACTAAGATCATAGATTTCGCGCAAACAAACCCAGTCAATATATGCACTACGTTAAATTCAGAAATTATATTAGTTTATAACTTCAAATATTTTGGATCATGGAAGAGCAGCTCACTTAAGGATTTTGAATTTCGTAAAGCACTTGCCTGGAAAGTGTGCCACAATATGAAAAAGCTCTGGAAATCAAATCTAGCCAAAACACTGAAGATAAGAATTGTCAAGGTTACCATAAAAACCACCTTATTATATGGAACCGAAACCTGGACTATCAACAAATGGCTGGAAAAAAGAATTAATGGATGCTACACCAAACTTCTTCGTATGGTTTTAAATGTGTTTTGGAAAGATAAATAGTCCAATAATAAACTATATAATGACATGCCAAAAATTACTAACATAAGCTACCCGTCGTCTAAGTATTTATGGACACTGTATCCATCATAAGGAAGAGGCTGCCCATAACCTCATATTCTGGGAACTAAAAGGAAAGCGAAAACAAGGACGGCGTGCAATGACTTTTGTAGACAATTTAAAGGAAGATACGAACTTGGAGGAAGTTGATGAAATTAGGAATGTGATGATGATGAGAGATGTTTGGAAGATCACTTAATGATGTCATCATGGATACATCCTTGAAATATACTATCAAACCTATACTGAAGAAAACATCATTCGATCCTGATGTGTTGAAAAATTACAGACCCATATCCCAACTTCCGATTATATGTAAGAGTATGGAATGTATTGTAAGCTGCCAGCTAATATATTATCTTCAAGCTAATAATTTGCTTGAGCCATTCCAGAGTGCTTACAGGAAGTCATATTCTACTGAAACTGCTCTCAATCATATACTGATAAGATGTATAACTCGCTTGATTCCTCTCATCATGCACACTTACTGTTACTAGACCTCTCGAGCGCATTCGATACACTGAATCACAATATCCTTATTGAGCGAAGTACGGATATTGGCATTGGAGGATATCCACTCAGACTAGATGGTTAATTTCATTTTTCACTATTCGTATTTCATCTGTTAAAATTAAAGATTTTATTTCTCCACCTACATTACATTGCATTACATTACATTACATTACATTACATTACATTACATTGCATTACATTACATTACATTGACACTACAGTAGTGTGTAGATACAAAACAATAAAATTATATATACACTCATATTTACAATTTAAGTAAGATTTAACAATTCATATTATATTGATATTTATAGTATAATTATACTCGGTTATGGTAACTAATTTAATAATTATACATATATATGTATTATACATATATTAGATAGAATAACTTATTCATATAGTAAACATTATATCTATACTATAATACTAGTCATTAGGAGTATGTTACTTTCGCTAGACCTATGGGAAATAATCATTGCAACACTTACGATGTGAGTGGACATATATTCCACATATTCGATACATTAGTTGATCTATTAATTATAATATAATACAAGTAACTTATTATCATTAATGTATAGTATATACTTTATATAGTGCATAATATTATAATTAGTTTTTTATAATTTATTAATTTAATAATGTAATTTTTATCTATGTAGATGTTTATTTATTCTATTTAATTAATATATCATTATCATTATTAAAGATAACTTTATCTATAATTATAGTTAATATATTTAACGATATAATAATGATGTGATATTGATCAATATATATATATGTATTCAATATTCATTTTGATCAAAATAATTTTTATTTTAATACATTTTATTTTGATTATTTATCACATAACAATTATATACAATGTATAATAATAACTGTATAGTTTACATTGTATAGTATATATATAAATGAAGAAAAATTATTATATAAAATGATTACAATATTACATATATATATATATATATATATATATATATATATATATATATAAATAAATACATGTACGAATAAGCTAATTTAGAGGCCATAGAATAATAATATCACAAAGAAATATGCAACCACTTGTAGAAATATTATAATTAATAAATTGATTATAAATAGATCATAAATAGATAATAGATCATAAATAGATAACGTATAAATATTCGACTAGAAAAGTATATTTACTGTAAGAGAAATATCAATAAAATATCATAATACACCTTATGAATAGTAGGTGGTGTGCAGTAAAAACAAGATTGGCATTATATATTAAAGAATATGAAACGGTCTATATTTGATAAATAATATACGTTCTGTATTTGTCGTAAGCGAGTGATAATATCAAAGTAGATAATATCAAACTTGATAATATCAAACTTGATAATATCAAACTTGATAATATCAAACTTGATAATATCAAAGTAGATAATATCAAAGTAGATAATATAAAAGTAGATAATATCAAAGTAGATAATATCAAAGTAGATAATATCAAAGTAGATAATATAGAAGTAGATAATATAGAAGTAGATAATTTTAAAGTAGATAATATTTAAGTAGATAATATCGAAGTTACGCTTGTTTTATATGTAACGAGCGTATTTAACAAATCATTTGGCCAATGAATAGTTTATATCAATTAGTATTATTATGTTAATTATTTTCATCTCACTCTATCATTACTATCGTTGTTCTCATTACCGCCATCTTTGTTACCGTAGTGATCACCCTTACCCTCGTCTTCATCGTTTAACTTATCTTCACTATTGTTAGCGGAGTCAGCATTATTAATATCACTTGATTTCTTTCTCGCGAAATCTTTCTCTTTATCGCCTAAACTCACGATGGAAATTTCGCTGAAAATCTTCTTTATAAATCGATTAGAATCCAATTTAAATATTCTGAAATATAGTAAATGTTATATGAGCATGTAATTTATGTAAGTGTAATATATAATATTACGTAATGCAAACTTATATTACATTTATATATATATATATATATAATGAACAAATATTTATATAACAATTTTGTAGTTAGGTAATAATGCACATTTAAGCGAATTTCATTTAATGTTACAATGATATCAGATGCATTTAGAATAGAACAGTGCAGTTTTTGTAAATATGAATTATTTTAATTATAAAATAAAAATTTACAGGAAGCGCATTCATCAGTGATATTATAAGTGCACTTAACATTGCCATTATCAGTATAAGTAAGAGTGCCATTAAGAGTGTAAATCAATGAAGAATAGTAATTTCATTAACGAAAGCACAGAAGTTTGATTGTGGTTTGAATGACGGTTGGTATTCGATTATGATTATGAATGTATGATAGTAATACAGTACGGAGTGTAAGTATGAACAGAGATGTTATCTTAACAATAGTTTAATTAATAGTATATAGTTTTTCTAAGAATATATTTATTTTATAAAAAATTATTATCAAGGATCAAATTATAAATAAGTTATTTGAATTATAAGTTATAAGAAATTTGATCCTTGAAAATAATTTTTTATAAAATAAATATATTCTTGGAAAAACTATATACTATTAATTAAACTATTGTTAAGATAACATCTCTGTTCATACTTACACTCCGTACTGTATTACTATCATACATTTATAATCATAATCATAATTTGAAATAACATAGTATCGCGGTTCATGTAAGCAAGTTTCTTTTAAATTAAAAAGAATGAAATAATTATAGATGAAATTTGTGATAAATATGATTACTTTATTTATAGATTATTTAATGTATATTTAAATATATATATATATATATATATATATATATATATATTTCACTATATTAAAATATCTAAGATATTTATATTATTTCAAATAAAAATATATATAAAATTTTGTAAATTTCCTGTCAATGATTGGTAAATGCAATATGCATAAAACTTCAACATTCTAGATTTAAAAAATATATTTATTCATCCATTTATTAAATATTATTCTATAGTTATTAAATGATATTTTAGTAACGAGTAGCGATGAATTAAACTATTGAAACTATTCGATAACCTCGAAGTAGAAGTGAAATTATATTCCTCGACGTCCGATAGCGATACTGTGATGTTATTCAGTGGCCAATCGAAAGCTTCCAAATCATTCGTAGTGATTTCGATACGCTGAAGTCTGCCTATGCCGACGGATTGTAACGTGAACCTGCGCGATACCTGTGTGATTGGTTTATTAGCAACAGGATGAGAAGCAAGTAGAAGGGAAGTAGGAGAAAGAAGAGGAGAAGTAGCATTTAAAACAGAATAAGAAGTGGAAGAAAGGGAGGAGTGGGAAGAAGAGAGCAATGAGAAAAAGGATGAGAAAGATGAAAGGGAGATAATATAAGGCGGAGGAGCATGATGGACTAGAAAGAAGATGAGCGTGAGCGGGAGGAGAATGAAGAAGAATTTGAAGAGGTGCAATGATGCAATGATATTACCTCGTCGACTTCAAACGCGTTCTCTTCATCGAGGATCCGCCTAAAACCCGAGTCCCCCATTTCTCCGATGAGTCGCATGAACACCGACGACCCTCGTCTCGGCATAGTTATCGCTTCGTTAGATGAACTCATGCGCATCATTATCAGATACGTCTCGTCTGTGCGAGTGATACACGTATTATGTGGTAATTGTAATGCGTTAATAATTGTAATATAGTGGGTGATTATTACTTGCAATTTTAACATCAAGGATGATATAAATGCATTGATACTGATAAGTAACCGGATGGAATAATATTGTACATGAGTTTTATTACATTTACTATATAATATTTTATATGCAGGCCAAATGAATGATATTAAAATATTATGATTATTTTCAATTTATATCGTCGAAAATATTGACTTTATTATTTAAATTATATTATATATATGTAATAGATATATATATATCTGAAATTGAACTATTCCTATAAACAAACCTAGAACATAATAAACACAGTGATGTGACGAATTCAACACAATGATGTTTTATTCATGATAGAATATTAACAAATGATAATTAAATTATCCAGTAAATATGCACAAATAAAAAAATTTAGTTTAGATTATTAAACTAGTTTAATTTATTTATAAATATTTAAATCTATTTACTAATAAAGAATAGCTATAATTGCATTACATTTGTATAATCTATAAGTATAAGTATTATATATAAATACACTACAGAATAAACTATTTTCTGTTTAATATATACATATATATATATATTATATATATAGTTTTATTATTGACTTAGTATTACATTGCGTTAAATACCAGAATTTATACAAAATAATTAACGTACATAAATAGTTTACGTTATTTGTATCGCAGTCGTAATTAGCATCACAATAGGCTGAATCACAGTATGACTCGCTGCATACATGAATGAATCACTGAATACGTGTGAATGACTCACCTTTAAGGTTGGAGCCCGGCCACGCCAGCTCGTACCAAGTGTCCGTGTTGGCGCCTATCCATTTGTTTACGCGGAATTCATATAGTAAGTCTCGGAAGCAATCTTCTATTACCATCTAGATGAGAGTAGTGGTGTTAGTTTCACGACATTGAATGAAGGAATATGAATATATAACATATATATTATCGAGAGAATATGCTGTATATATCCTTTTTATTGTTATACTATTTATTATTATTATTATTATTATTGTTATATATAAGTAACATATTATAGTATACTTAAAACACATTCGAGAATAGTGCTCGCTATTATATTTGTGTATAATAAACCATCATCATCATCATCATCATCATCATCATAATATATAATATACATATATATAATATAAAATATAAATAAATATATATATATAATATATATAATAATATATCAACAATGAATATTGTTAGTAGTTCTTTATGAAATGATCTACGTTGAGAATCGTAATCTCGGAATAGAGTATTATAAAGATTGCAGATTATTGGAGAGAATTGTTCATCGAAATTAAAAAATATAAATTTGTTACGTCATATGATTTTAATTAAAACGGTATTTAAATACGAATGGCTTTTCTATAGACGTAAGTACTACTACGGGCTGTAAGCATTACTGTTATACTTCACGTACCGTATCCAAATACCAATTGTTCGCTACATTCGAAGACATATGTCCTATGCGAAGTTTCATGTTGTCGCAGAATTCATAGTCCCCTATATCAATCTGTTTATTGTAGGCTTACGCATTACACTAGTAATGAAGGTATTGTTTTACTGTATTGGTGTGCAAAACTATCTTATCCTATCCTACTAAGTACGATAGAATAATATAAGACGTCGATGCCTATCTGATGCGAGCGCATTGTATTATTTCAATATAAAAATATTACATAAATAGTATTAATAGTATGTATATATATTGATATATGAATAAAGGAATTATCCATAGGATAATCCTAATAATGATTACTAATAATTATTATGGAGTAGATTCTAGTAATAAGTTTACAAATAATATACTTAGTATATTTAAAATACAGTTAATATATAGACGAACGTGAATCCTTCGTGTTGAGTTGCGATGAAACTCGTCTGCGAGGAATACTTCCTTATCGTCATGGTTACCGTGCCGTTGCGTCCCGGCGATCACCAGGGATACGTCTGCATCGGTGTCAGCGTTACGCAAGTCCCCTGTGGTCAAGTACACCGACCATTGACCTTCTAAGAGGGGAGACGTGTTTACATTATTATATAGGCAGCGACAACAGAACATGTGCTATGCATTATTTGAAGTCATTTAGGAGGAACATTCATTTAATGTTATACACTAGAAAACGAAACAGAACAAAATTACAATTCTTTTAATAAATATTATTATTATTCTTGAAACTATGAAATCACTAAGTTAAGCTGAGACGAGCTAATATTCGTATACATCTAACGCGCTTGATCTATAAAAACTGTAAATATTCTCAACTATTCGCAAATAGTAGAAAATTGTGGTCAATATTTGCATATTTGTAAATGTGGCCTGGGCTCTAAGGCAAACATTATACTAAAAGTAATGTGTGAAAGTGAATTGAAAATAATCATGTTCACTATTTAATTGCAATATATTATTCAAATACTTATATTTATTCATAATATAGATTTATATAGTATATAGTATTAATATATAACATACGGATACTTATACTTACTTCTGATGAGTTGAGGTTTAAGTTCGATAATGCGATTAGTGAAGTCCAAAACACTAGATTGAAATATTTTATATATATAAATATTAGATTTATAAAATGTAATAATATACAGCGTATTATATAAAAAAATTAATTTCGTCAAACCATTTTGCGGTAAAAAGATAGAAATATCGATTGCTGAAAGAAGGTTCTGAAACGTGTACTTTCATTAAGTTCCAGTGATCTTCGGATTCAGTCTCCAATTTCACAATCAGCGATGAAAGATCAGAGAGTTCAATGCATTTTATATTGAAAGTGTCATTCTGTTCAGTTTATGTTTACATTAATATAGTCGTAGTGTTTACTTAATGACGATGAAATAAAATATTAGTTGGGATAAACTGGATTATTGTTCGATTTAGGATCACTCTAGGCATCTGTTATTCCTTGTAGGGTTTACTAGAAACTACAAGAAAGCTATAAGAATGCCTTCACGTGATTGCTATAACCTGATTGGCTAATGAGTCATACGAAGCGGGTATACGGAAGCATCTGGAACCGGTATCTCCCCGGGCTGCCTTCAGTTTCAGGGAGATATCTCTACTAGGTGACCCTACTTGGTGTCGTTGTTCTCGTGCTCCTTCATATTGCGTGAACACCACGCATTGATACGTCAACACTAGGGGGAGCCACGAGGGAGAGGTTAACATTCGATAGTCGTGAAACCATATCAATGAAATTGTAATCTATTACAAATAAATATGATAATAAATCTAACTTTTTTATAAATATTATTAAAATAATATATAATATATATATATATATATATATATATATATATATATATATAAACTGATTGACAAAAATAGAAATGATTTATATCTTAATTTGAATTTAGAAGGAAAAGTTATTGCATTATTATTATTTTTATTTTATACCATTACAAATAAAGAACTTCTAATACATTATGTTGTATATATATAGTGTTATCTCAAACTTGTATCCGTTTTATTCATTGGAAACTCAATTGCATTTCTATTATCTTTGGGTGAAAGCAACTCGTGTACTTCATATTCAAGAGACTCTTGATTTTGTAGTTTTGTCAATACGATCTAATTTATTATTTCAACTATATTAATATTAATTTCATTTTATATATATAAATATATATATATATATATACATATATATATATATATATATATATATATATATATATATATTCGTTTGATATTGAATAAAAACTTTAAACTAATGGAAACCTTTTCTATGAATAAATGTTGAAGTAGATTATTAGATTTGATCCTCATCTTGTATAGGGATTGGGGATGTAATGGTAATATAATCTGAAAAATAAACATGAATATGTTAAATTATATAACATTACTATTGAAGCAGGCCTTAAATTGGATATATTTATATTTTTATGATTTTTATTGAATTTAAAACAATATGGTATCACAGTTTTAATAGTATTGAAATATAGATATTATTATCATTCTAAAAATAAAATGCATATTATGTTTAATTATTAAAATAATACAAATTATTTATAATATAATGGTAATATAGTTGACAAATTATAACTTATGATAAATAATACTAATAATAGATTAATAATAATAATAATAATAATAAGAATAATAATAATTTGGTACTTGTGTACTAAAATATACTAGTTATAATGAACGACTAAACTACCTTGGACTAAAAAATAATAATAATAATAATAATAACAGAAAAAATAATAATAATAATTTTAATAATATAAATAATAATTGTATATTATTTCAATATAAAAGTATTACATAAATAGTATTAATGGTATGTATATATATTGATATATGAATAAAGGAATTATCCATAGGATAATCCTAATAATGATTACTAATAATTATTATGGAGTAGATTCTAGTAATAAGTTTACAAATAATATACTTAGTATATTTAATATACAGTTAATATATATATATAATAATATATATATTATATATTGGTCTATCAAATTACATGTATATATATAGATTAATTTGAAACAATATTATTCATACAATATTCATTAAATTAAATAAAATTATTTTAATAAATTTTATATTTGCAGACAAATATCTAATGTAGAATTTTATTTAAAATAATCATACTACAACAACCTAGAGGTATAGTTATAGAGATTTTCACATATTTTAAAATTCTAGAGAAGTTCAAATATTGAAAATATTCGAGAAGTTTTAAGGTCTAGTCACAAAATAAATCCATACATATTTGAAATAATTAACAGTAATAAGTAATAATATTTGAAAAATACAAATAACAGTTAACCTTGATAATAAATACCCTACTACTACTACTACTACTACTAGCGAAACCTATAATACTAGAAGTATGATAAACCTTGTACCGGTTGTCTACGATTATATTTATGTGGTTCATTGTGATCAACTCCTGTTTGATGAATGAGTGTTCATGTGACCTATAACAGGTCAACTCAAGGTCGATGTCATGACCTGGGGTCGCATGATCATCATCAGTAGTTACTAGTTGTAGACTCCATTCATGATTGTCTTCTTCTTCATTATCATTATGGTTGCTGGGGCCTGCTGGGCAAATACACTAGTAGAATTATCAGATGAATACATTTAATAGGTATATACCAACATATATATATATATATATATATATATATATATGTACATATATTTAAAACAATATTATTATTAATTATAAATAATACTACAATAATTATATGAGCATTATTAAAAATATATTTAAACAGATTACATCTTGTATAATAAAATACATATATAACATATACAAATTTAATTATTATTAATAATTATTAAAAAGTAACGACTTTAAAAAAATCCGAATATTTATATTATTCTTCTAATTTAATAAATAATAATTGCACATTTTAAATAATATATACATAAATAGACGTTTATAAATTATGATATTTATACCTTCCACATTATTTTTAAATTGTATACAAAAATACTAATCTATATAGTTTACATTTCATCTAATTTGTCTACCTTTTTTTAATGTTGTATGTTATTCTTCTTTATTTATAATTATAATTTTATCATAAATTTAATTATTCTTATCCTAAAATCCTTAAATACATTTTTATATCTTTCAATTAAAATGATTGTATTTTATATTTATATTCATTTACGATTATAGATGTATTTTATACACAATATATATAAAAAGTATATATATCACATTCATATATTTAGTAAATTATATCTATATTTAATTTATAAGTCATTTCATACCTTTATAATGCCCATATCTTAATTTCATTAGTAATTATAATTTTATAAATGCATCTTGAGTAATATTATTTAAATATATAGTCTCATATTCATGGGGGTCTTTATACTTATAGATAACGCTGACCTCTTAACCATAATTGTAGTTACCCATTGTGTTGTGTACTTCTCGTTTACATTGTTATTCTTACAATGTTACATAATTAATACACCTAATTTGCATTGTATCACTTACAATGTTACATAATATCTATACTATAGATGCGAACAGTGGTTGTGATGATTAAACACATTCTGCTTCTCTAGTAGGTGGTATAGAAGTGGCAGTGTTTATACTTGTAGACTAGGTCTGTTACTGATGTGTGAATACTTTAAACCCTATATTAAGGCTTAATTAAGCGGGTATGTGTTGTGAGATGGTGGTGTATGTGTTGTTTGTCCAAGCGACTATTTGTTATATTTCAGTTGCGCTAAATAATAAAACATAATAAACTTTCTAAACACATGTATTAGTTTTATACTACAAATAAATATTTATCATTTTCATATTATATCCGAAATATTTTTTACAATCTTGAAATAGTTTCATTTTATAACACAATTTTTCATTTCCCACGATTATACGCAAGTATAAGTGTTTTGAATATATGTAGATAGTTAGAAAGTGTAACATAATACTGGTGAATTAAAATATTGCTATTATTATTTTCATTAAAACATATGAATAATGGTATAGGAATAATGTTACTACAAGATAAACCAGTGCAATTATCTGTAGGCACACATGTAATATCATGCACTTGTGTTATTTATATTCATTAATAATGTTAATTAATACATCTGTTGATTTATAAATACTACTCACAAAATTTAAAATATATATCATGTATATAATTTCAGAAAATAGATATCTTATTATCTTTCTTCGTATTTTATTTAAGTTTATTTAAACAAAAATTAAATAATTAGAATTATATTAATAAAATGTCTAATATATTCTAAAACAACAATTTTGCCTAGAAGGAATTTCGCATACTAAGCTATATAATTATATATAAATATATCTTTTTAATAAATATATAATATTTTTTCTTCAATAATTTAAAATAAATTAAATCATAATCATAATTACAAGAGACTAATAATAATCATAATAATCAGCTTTAATAGTTTGATTTAAGAATAAGAAAATTATATTTGTTTAGAAATTGATTTTTCGAAAAATTATTTTAAATTACTATTTTAATTTCTATGTAGTTATTGTTTAATTATCTATTAGTGTCCTATACTATTTAATACTAGACTAGTATCAACTACTTAATTAGTGTATTGTTTAACTATTTTATCATACAAATTATAATTACAATGTGTTTTATTTGTAATATCATACAATTTCATTTTGTACTATGATATTAGCTTAATCGTATGTGCACACTTCTAGAATTGCAGTCTGCTTAAAATACCAAAGTATTATATAATATACCTATATTATGTAATAAAGTATCAACATTACATGTAATAGATGTGTGTATGACTCATCATCAGCTGTGTGTATTACCTTGTTCTACATCAGCGGTCCGTTCTAACTCTCCGTCTCCCATACCTTTATCTAGCCACCTGGGGAGTGAATGTAGCGTTATCAAGTGGCATCAATATACATCTTTACGAGGTTAGGTGAGTTGAGTTTATCTGTAGAACTTTATATTCGTATTCAATTAGAGAGCGTGAGATAAACCGTAGTCACTGATACGTTGGGGTGTGATAGCAGGATAGTTAGTTGATACATTGTGTGTAGATACATGTGACCATGCTACAAGCATCACACCCTTAGCGTCACCCCCCACCCCAGCCCCCACATCTACTAACCTATTGAAGATGAAGTGATGATCTATACCGCTATGTTCCACATCCACCGTCTCCACGAACCACCCGCGTCCATGACGATATACATTGTGGGCTAGGTGACATCGTCTTAGTTGCCCGATACACACTGCCTCCAGATCAAATACATCCAACTGATCGCGGGTGGTAGTGATAGTGGTAGTGGTGGTAATGGTAGTGGTTGTGGTAGTGATAGTGGTAGTGGTAGTGGAAGTGGTAGTGGTAGTGGTAGTGGTTGTGGTAGTGGTAGTGGTAGTGGTAGTAGTAGTATAGAACATACATATTAGGTATTTGCGAATGTTCGCAAATGCTTGTGTTTAGATAGAATAATACCAAGTGTTTTATTCAGCTTTAAAAGTGCGCTAGTGATCACAGTAGCGTTAGATGTAAGGGATGCGATAAGTGTATTCCTGATTTTCACAGGGTTCAGACCCGATGATAGAGTCATTAGAGTAATTATTATTAACTATTTACATGTAATTATCCTATAATATTATAATTTTATAATAACAAATATAAATTTATATAAATATTTAATCTATTAACGTATATTTAACCTATTTATATACGCATTTTCTACTTATTTTATTACTACTATAATATATAGATCATAAAATTGCGTTAAACGTATCGAATAAGTGATAGAGCTGTGCCGAGTGATTTGATTGGTTGTCTGACCTGTCCGAGGGAGAACTTCTTATCACCGTTACCAGAGCGCAGCAGTAGTCGTGGACCGGTATCGCTGCGATCGCCGTACAGCGTTAACAATATGTCTGCCTGCGTGTCTGAGCCCTCCAGGCTTCCCGTTCTCACGTACACGCGGTATACTTTTGCTGAGACCGGCGATGTATGTGTATGTGTGTGTGTATATGTATTGTTATTGTTATTGTTATTGTTATTATATTTTGGTGGAGTCCTTTCATCCCATCCAGGAACTTATATGAATTTTTCACTTATAACCATACGGCTCTAATGTCTCTTCGAAGCCGCTATATATATATATATATATATATGTATATTAATATATTATTAAAATTTTTAAAAACTGCTATATTAATACACCCTAGGGGATATAGTAAACAAATAGCCACAAAAAATACACTCAGATATATAATAAATTGTACTCAGTTTTGTTGTTGATATATATTATATTATCTTGTAAATATATTATATAAATTATAATATAATATATTATATGATAATATATATTATATGATGTAAGTTGAAAAATTATTAATACATTATAATTAAAATATGAGCTCCCTTTTGTAACACTATTTAAATACTCCTCACTTGTAGACTTGTAGACTTGTAGATAGTTGATAATCAGATTTAACATTTAGTTGATTACAAAACTGTACGTTATATAGACTTATTGATGTAAAAAGTATGGTTCCATATCCATTATGCACACAAGTAGAATAACTAAATATTGTAATTAACTATTTCAGTTGACCCTATACATTATTGATAAATATTTGTTGTCTATGTTACTTAAGGTTACTACTTAAGGGGATGTCACAGTGCAGATGTCATTGTATGTATAAAGATAGCAAATGCTGCTACTGCTGCTGCTGCCGCCACCACCAACACCACCACAATCACTACCACTACCACAACTGCCACTACTACCACCACTACCACTACCACCACCACCGCCACCACCACTACCACTACCACTACCACTACCACTACCACAACCACAACCACTACCACTACCACTACCACTACCACTACCACTACTACTACCACCACCACAACCACTACCACTACCACTAACGTAATTCAGTTTCAAGAAGCGTGGGGTCCACACTGAACTCCTTACTGAGAATGGAGGTCTCCCCCTCGAAAGCGAACGTGCTGTTCACATTGAAGCGTAACTCCTGATTCGTGGCTTCGTTCTTCATTTGCAGCTGTCAACGTTCATCATGATGGTGATAATAATAGTTTATTTAGACACTTAAACAATAGTAGAACAACCCTGCTCTAAAGTGTAAGCAAAGTAATGATCGCATGATAGGTCAGTATCTAATAGATATAATACTATAATAATAGAATACTATCTATCTAAGTCTACATATCAAGCTCACTATAAGTTGGATAGTCATAGTCATAGTCATAGTCGTATCAGTTATATAAGTATAATAGTACAATAGTATACATTTTAAATCACTAAATGTTTAATAGTCACTAAATAGACTGCTATAATATTGAATACGGCTATTGTTGGCTAGTGTATCACGCTGACCAATAGACATCAAGCATTATCTATTACTCATCAAGCATTATCTATTACTCATCAAGCATTATCTATTACTCATCAAGCATTATCTATTACTCATCAAGCATTATCTATTACTCATCAAGCATTATCTATTACTCATCACGCATTATCTATTACTCATCACGCATTATCTATTACTCATCACGCATTATCTATTACTCATCACGCATTATCTATTACTCATCAAGCATTATCTATTACTCATCAAGCATTATCTATTACTCATCAAGCATTATCTATTACTCATCACGCATTATCTATTACTCATCAAGCATTATCTATTACTCATCAAGCATTATCTATTACTCATCACGCATTATCTATTACTCATCAAGCATTATCTATTACTCATCACGCATTATCTATTACTCATCAAGCATTATCTATTACTCATCAAGCATTATCTATTACTCATCACGCATTATCTATTACTCATCACGCATTATCTATTACTCATCACGCATTATCTATTACTCATCACGCATTATCTATTACTCATCAAGCATTATCTATTACTCATCAAGCATTATCTATTACTCATCAAGCATTATCTATTACTCATCACGCATTATCTATTACTCATCACGCATTATCTATTACTCATCACGCATTATCTATTACTCATCAAGCATTATCTATTACTCATCAAGCATTATATATTACTCATCACGCATTTTCTATTACTCATCACGCATTATCTATTACTCATCACGCATTATCTATTACTCATCACGCATTATCTATTACTCATCACGCATTATCTATTACTCATCGCGCATTATCTATTACTCATCGCGCATTATCTATTACGTCTTACATCAAATACATAGACAACTTGTGGTGAATTGCCTTGATGTGTCGAGTGTGTAATGAAACCACTCAACGTTGTGGGAGATGAATGATTGCGTGTATACGTGTACATTGTATACGTATCTACGCGTAGTAATACAATTTACATTCAAATTATTCAATATATTATCATGTCCTGTAAGAGTATTGTAAAATGTAAAATTACATGTAAAATTATTGTTGATTTTAAATTAGAATATTTTCAGATATTTTTATAATATTATATTTACTTATTTCATTTCTCATACACAATTACACAATTACACGACGCTAAATCATAAACGATCTTTAAACGCGGACATAAATATAAATATTAAAAACCTCCACGATTTCCATTTTCGGATCGTGGCCGGGAAAATGACGCCGTAGTTGAAGCCTAATTTTGTAAATAGGTCCCGAGTCAAGTAGGTCAACCTGTGAACCACCGACTTCGATTATAATAGGGTATAGTTGTACTTGACACGAGTGTTCGCTTGTTACAGCGGGTGTTCCATCGTAACCAAGCGAGCCGGTTGCATCGGCAACGCAAATATAAAAATTGTTTACGAATCGTTCTGAATTATGAGTATCTCTCTAAAATACTCCATATCTCGTAGCTATATACTATTATCTATATAAATATTTATATTTTCGGTAAATATATATATATACGTATATAAAATTAATATAATTTACAATATAGAATATCTTTATATATATATTTAGTAAAATGATTAGTGAAAAGACGCACATTAAAGCTTGAATGCTAACGAGATAGTAATACGACAGTGATTTAGTGGAACCTTGAAATAGTCATCGCAGCAAGTTAAACTATTGGGGGTGTCGGAGTACAATGGCACCTCCACGAAACCGGCACCTCCGTCGAGCGCCTGTGACATGTCATCGCAATACACACTCAGGCTGAATACCCCCCCGGTTAAACGTGACAATGTTTTGCAACAAATCGACCAGACACCGCAAGCATCTGTAACGATAGGCTCGGTTAGGTGACTAAGCATTGCGTCCTCGCTCCGAGCAAACTAGTGAAACTTCACTTTAGTTATGTAAAGTGTTTTATTTAAATTGATTTATATCGATAGCACGGACCTTCTTGCAATGATTCCGTGCTTTTACGAGGCGACAATTCCAAGTTCATTTCTAAACGATTTGAAAGTTATGTTACAAGAATAGTAAAAGGTTGCGATCGAATACTTGTGTAGAGAAATGCGTATTGATAACTAAATAATATAATTTGATCACGCTCTATTTTACATCTAGATTGAAGATCGGTTAAATACATTTAAAATAAAATTATTTATAATAACAATCAAACAAATCGTTGACATTTCGTACACTCAAGATGGCTCATCTCATTGACTTGACACCGTTGCATTACAGAATGATATCTACATAATACTGATACATCACTAACCTTGTGGTATTGATATGTCACTAACCTTGTGGTAGAGATATATCGGCTGATCGTGGTGATTCAATTTTCGATAAGATTAGCGTTCCTAAAGATAATTTTAGATATTACATCATATTGTTATGGTTACATCGTAGTGTGGTGTGATAACATAATACATATGTAAATATAATATATTAGATGTTAATCGTTAATGATATACTTATATTTCATGCAAGTAAATATAGTAGATTATAATTTTAGTGTTTTTTTAAATTTTATATTAAAAATGATCATCTTTATACGATAATTTACATATGTAAATATCTAGTTGGAAGAGATTTCCATTTCAAATTGTTGGTGTTGATTCGTGTCTTTTTTAAAATATATATAAAAAGATATTCTATGTTGTAAATTATGTTTGGATTAAATGAGTTATAAATATAGATATATATTTTATTTTTAACAATTTATATATTTATCTCATACTTTCTATCTTTTTAGAGTAATTTTAATTTTTTAAATTCTTAATTATATGTATATTTTATTTATTTTATGAGAATCTAGACTATCCAAAAATATGATGATTGGGCAAAAACAAAAAATCTAGTAAAAACATTAACTTGTTTATTAATTTCCCCATTATTCCTTGCCTGTTGGAGAGGAATGATAAATCTGATTTATTTATTTATTTATATTAAATATACGGAAAAAGATGAAAAAACGTGCATATAAATACGGAATACGTTGACACGAAAATTAGGCCGACAAATTTGTGTAAACCACCTATTATAATCTATTAATTAATATATGTTAGAGAAATAATTTGTATATAATAAATATATTTAATTATAATTTGGTAAAGAATAGACTATAAATAATTACATTTTTAAATTTATACTATAATTGGTATATAATTAAATTACATTTTAATAATCGTAATATTATAATAAATATATTTAATTATAATTTAGTAAAGAATAGACTATAAATAATTACATTTTAAAATGTATACGTATATATACACTTGGTGGGGAATACGGATGGTAGGCAAAAATTAAATAACTAAATAATAAAGTTCACGCAAGGCGTGCGTTGTGTACATTCATTATACGCTCTAGTGCACACAAAAATAAAATCTGAATGAGAAACACGTATATATGGAATAATGCCTTTATATAAATGTATACACTATTCGTATTAATATATATATATATATATATATATATATATATATATATATATATATATATATATATATATATATATGATATAAACACATACGAATACGAGTTTATATATATATAAATTAATATACATAATATATATGTATATGCATATGTAATATGTAATATATATATATATATATATATATATATATATATATACAGTGATGGGCAGGATCGCCATTATTGATCGGCGATAATTTAATTCAATTGAATTATTATTTAAATATAATACAATATATTAATAATAAATATTAATTACAATTATTAATAATTTATATTACATAAGTATTATAACTACATATATATTGTTTCGAATTATGAAGTAAAATCGTATTTATTAAATATATAAATAATATCGGGATCCGGATCCGGATCGGGTAAGAAACTTAGGATCAGGAAAGGATCGGGTAACGAAGTGAGGATCGGGATCGGGAAATGGATCGCATAAGAGAATAAATAGATGATCGGGATCGGGATCGGCGATCCAGGAAAAAAGGATCGGTGCCCATCACTGAATGCAATGTAATGTAATGTAATGCAATGTAATGCAATGTTTTGCAATGTAATGCAATGTAATGCAATGTAATGCAATGTAATGCAATGTAATGCAATGTAATGCAATGTAATGCAATGTAATGCAATGTAATGCAATGTAATGCAATGTAATGCAATGTAATGCAATGTAATGCAATGTAATGCAATGTAATGCAATGTAATGCAATGTAATGCAATGTAATGCAATGTAAAATTCACTTTTTAAAATATACTTTCCTTAATATATAAACTTTCCTGGTCCTTGTTTGAATGATAATTATAATATATATATAAACTATATGTAGCTTATAAGTTTTAATCGAGTTCATTGTTAGGTCATATATAAGTTTATAATTTATATTAGTAGTATAACTATATATATATTTATAAATATATATTTTTATTTTTATGGAGTCTTTTCATTCCATTCAGAAACTTAGATGAAGATTTTACGTAAAACCAAAGTTAAAAAAATAATATCGTGATCGTGATCGGGATCGGGTAAGAAACTTAGGATCGGGATCGGGATCGGGAAAGGATCGGGTAACGAATTGAGGATCGGGATCGGGATCGGAAAAAGGATCGCATAAGAGAATAAATAGAGGATCGGGATCGGATAGGTGCCCATCACTGGATATATATATATAACATGTAAATATTTAATAAAATACACATAAACCATACTCGTATACGTCTATCCCATATATGTATATGATGATGATATTGAGTTTATTAGCACTAAAATAGGGTCATGTAGACCCCTTCGCTAGTGCGGGAAGAAAATAATAATAAAATAATAGTAATATGATAATAATTTAATAATAATATACATTCAATATACCACGGACAACAATACTAAATAATATAAAGGACTATTATATACTACAGTCTGCATTGATATGGTGTAGTTTTATATACTACAGACTGCATTGATATAGTATAGTGTTATATAATAATAAGATAATAATAATACAATAACAATTTAATAATGATATACATTTAATATAACACGGACACAAATAATAAGTTGGATGATTTAATGATTATGGGTAGAGAGAAAAGAAGAAGTAAGATTTATAAATATTTTGTGGGATCTAATAGAACGAATGGTAGGAGGGAGGGAATTCCATAGGGTTGGACCGGAATTTTTAAAAGCTCTAGAATTTAGGGAAGTTTTACTAGAGTTCTGGGAGATAAGTAGAGGAGCATTTTGGTAACGAAGAGAAGATAATATAGTACATTTTTTAATTAGATCAGAGATATAGCTAGGGGTGAAAGAATATATTGATTTATGGATTATAGATAGTATATGTAATTTACACCTGAGGGAGAAGGGTAGCCACATACGAGATGATTGATGAGATGTTGTAGTAGAGTGATCCAGTCGAGTTAAACAGTAAGTAGTACGTATTGAGGAACGGATAATCCGATTAAGTGGAGCAGTAGCTTTAGCAGGAAGTAAATTCAGTAGGGAAGAACAGTAGTCAATTCGGGAAAGTACAAGAGCATTAATTAGAGTTTTAGTAAGGTTTCTGGAAAGTGATGTCCGTATTATTTTATTTCTGAAGAGATGAAAGTTGGAGCATTTTGTAATGGATGATATGTGATTCTTAAATGATAATTTCTCATCAAATACTAATCCTAGGTTTTTGGAGGAATGAGAAGGAGAAATAATCATGTTATTTAGAGTAAAGTTTGGAAAGGAAGTTTCAGAAGTAGATATGTTAAGTACAGTAGTCTTAGAGGAATTAATTAGTAGTTTATTGGAGAGGAGCCATAATCTCATGGAGTTAGCACACTCGATTAATTCAGAGTTAATGGTATTATGAGAATTTATAGGGAAAAAGGTAAACAGTTGAATATCATCAGAAAAAATATGGTAGTGAATATTTGGAAATTTCTTAATTAGATCAGCAATAGGGCGGATATAAATAGAAAAGAGGGATGGACCTAGAACAGATCCTTGGGGAATACCGTGGTTAAGAGGAGAAAGAGGCGAGTAAGATTTGTCAATCATAATAGAGATATTTCTGTTAGTGAGATATGAAGTAAACCATTTTAATGCTAAGCCAGATATACCCATTAAAGTAAGTCGCGAGATTAATATGTTATGGTCAAGGGTATCAAAAGCAGATGAGAGATCAAGTAGGATTAGCTGGCAACACGTGTTGCTATTTAAGGTAGATAATATTGTGTCAGTAATACGTAGGAGAGCTGTTTCGGTTGAATGACTCTTACGAAAAGCACTTTGAAACGGGTCGAAAAGATTATTTTTATTTACATGGGCTATGAGTTGTTTGGAAACAATTCTTTCTAATATTTTACTTAATAAGGGTAGGTGGGAGATCGGGCGATAATTGCTAAATGAGTTAGGGTCTAAGTTTTGTTTTTTTAGAATAGGGAATAGTATGGCAGTCTTGAGACAGGGTGAAACTTGGCCAGAGTTTAGTGAGTTCGCAATAATATCCAAGAAAATAGGAAAAAATAAGGGTGAAAGTTTGTGATATAATGATAAAGGTAGGGGATCAGTGGGGGAGGTACAGTGAGATTTCATGAGTAGGTCATTTACTTCATACAGTGAAGGGATAGTGAATATACTTAATGAGTCAATATGATGGGTAATATATATGTAGGATAGAGTATGGGTTGAGTAGATGCGCAAATAATATTATTAATGCATGCAATTTTATTTTTCAAAAAGAGAACACAGTTGAAAATTTGACGTGTTTGGTAAAATGGGGAGGATTTTTTCATCTAGAGGAGAGAGAATTTTATTTGCTATTTTAAATAATTTGCGAGGATTGGAGGAGATCAATACTATCTGTATATACCGATATATGTATATAGTAAATTAGTTATTCAAATTGATAAATATTCTAGTAGTCATTATCTACATAACCCCATAAATACTCTATATTGATTATTATATATATGCATATTATATATTCTTTTAATTGTAATAACCAATATTTACTATGAATTTATTGTAATACATATCATATAATGTTATAGTTAAGGTCCCAGCAAACAGTAATAGCAGCATAATAGCAGCATAACAGTATATTTAATAGCGTCACATATTTACATTGTGCTATTATGCTGCTAATATGCTGCTATTAAATGTCTAGTATGGTGCTATTAATTTTTCATGCTATTATGCTGCTGTTATGCTGCTATTTAAAGTATATTATGCTGCTATTATGCTGCTATTCTAATAATAGCAGCAAAATAGCAGCATAATATACTTTTAAAATTAATAGCAGCATAATATTAGCATAATATACTTTAAATAGCAGCATAACATCAGCATAATAGCATGACAAATTAATAGCAGCATAATAGACATTTAATAGCAGCATATTAGCAGCAAAATGTATTTTAGACATTTTAGGTTATTATATATGCTGTTATGCTGCTATTATGCTGATATTACTGTTTGCTGGGGTATATTTATTATAAATTATTCATACCTTATATCAGAAATATAATTGGTGTGTTATCAGGTATATATGTTATATATTACACCATATATATATATCAAATCATTGATAGTCATTATTACTTATACTATAGAGACCAGAGAATAAATAATAATTTATTTAATCATGTCCATGATGTTATAGTTTAAATATATATATATATATATATATATATATATATATATATATATATATATATATATATATTTTAATACACTACATACATGTTAAGGAATTATATGTTGTATAATATATAATATCAATATATGAATAATTTACAAATAATTACATTATATGGATACACATATGATATCTTGAGATAAGAATTCCTCCCCACAATGAGGGTTGATTTTGGTGGCACATTTGTTATATAATAGTTTACTATGAATCATAGATTTAGAGTACCAGTGGTACTCTATATCTATGCTATGAATGCACTCACATGATAACACACATAAAGTGACATAAATGACCATACTAAATTGGTTAATACATTGGCTTTAATAAGATACAGTGCAGCATGTTATATATATATATATATATATATATATATATTGCCCATTGTCACCATCATGCTGCATTGTATCTTATAAAAGCGTATAAGAGTAAGGTTTCAGTGTATTTTATTAAATATTTACATATTATATATAATGATTGTTATTATCGTGTGCACTAGAGCGTATCATGAATTCGCACGACATGCACGCCACGTGTGAACTTTGCTATTTATAGTTATTTCATTTGTTCATTGGTATACCATCCTTAGTAAGGTTTCCTTACCATCCAACTTGGTTACACAAAAACGGAATAGGTTGACAAACTGTTTTTACCGTAATACAGTAACTATATATATATAGGAATTATTAATATTGGATATAGGAATTATTAATATATTATTAATATTAATATAATTTTAAATATGTATTACATATAGGTAGTATGCAACTACTAGTATGAAATGTAAGCATTATACATGAATTATAATGTAAATAATTCAACAACAATATTACATTGTATTTACATATATGATTTACTATAGGATATTACCAACGTAAGCAGTAGAGGCGACAAATATCTATGACTAAGGGGTTTATTTGATATCGGTGCGCGCGCTTTAGGAGTTGATACACCCGCCTATAGGCGTGTCATAGTCATCGATGTCAATACAAGTAGGTAGTACACCTATATCTTTTATTAAGTATAACTTTTATTTACATCGATGGTCATAGTTAAGTTATGTGTATTTATTAAAGCAGTATATTACGTGTAGGTACACCCCATCGATATAAAGAAATAAATACCTTTCTTTATATCGATGGTATACTCGTGGGTCCCACGGCGTGGGGTGCAGGGGTCTCATTAAGGAATAATATTGACTGCACATAAATATATAATTATTAATAATTATTTATCAATTAATATTGTATAGTTTTAACCCTGGTTATTTAGTTATATATCTATAATTATGATAATACATAAGTAGCTATATTAATATATATATATATATATATATATATATATATATATATATATGTAAGCTGAAATACCGATAATTACAGCAAAAACGTATGACTTTACTTGATTATTTCGAGATTGTGATTTCCCGGACATTAAAAGTTCTCCAAATATCACGGTTCATCATACTCTCATCTTTCTCGCCGATATACCAGTTTCGCACTCCAGATTCCTGATGTAGCTTTCTTGTGGCCTTCCTGTCTTCTAGTTCCATGAGTAGGTTCCCAAAGAACTAGATCCGAAACAACTTCATCATCTCAACGTAGGCAATGTCCAGCAAACTTTAAGAATTGACGTCTGATCTTTGTAGATATGACTACATAATATATGTTAAAGATGAAGCGTTTATATTTAGAATTTTATTGTTTTAAAAGGAATTTTATTTTCTTTTTCACCTTTATATTTTCCTGCACCAGAAAAAATTCCCTTAAAATACTCTTGTGTTTTACCATTTTTCTCTATTGTGTTGTCTATGATTTGGTTTATTTATCCTAAAAATGTTAGGCTAATCTAAATTTCATTAAATGATGGCTTAAATATTATTAATGACTTTTTAATTAAATAACTAACCAAGCTAATACCTCAAGTCTTGGACTCTAATTTTCAAGATCTGACATTATAATGAACAAATAATTGACTAATCTCAGTTTTTATTTTCATTCTATTTCAATTTCTATACCTACAGACTTAATCAAATTATTTGCAGATATAATTCTTTCCACATCGGCACTGTGTGTTTTAGCTCACATAATTCTACTATATGTACAACACAGTGTACACATTTCTTCCATCTTAGAAAATAATAAATTTATATTAGGTATATTTTATATGTCTATTTCATACATACCTTGATAGCTTTATAATAAGTTCATGAAGATTGTATTTTCTGAATATATTAATTTCTGAATGCAATAATAAATCGTTATATTATAAGGATAAATCTCTCGACTTCAAATCAGCACTTATCAAATTATGTAATTGCTTTATGTTTACTTCTTCTTTTAATTTAATAACATTTTCAAGTTTTGAAAATATATTTTATTCTGTATTAAATCTCTCCTTGAGATTATTTACTAAAGTTTTTATAAGTTCTACTTTTATTGTAGATATATCTCATTTCAGATACATATAAATTATGTCTTACTTCATGCTTATTTTTGTCTTCAATTCAATACCTTTCAAGTAATGAATACCATTGGTTTTTTCAATAGATTCGATTAACTTAGTATCCCATTTGCCAATTAAATCGGTTGTTAATAATGTATTCAGCATAATTTATTAAAGTTACAAAATATTAATATTTTTATAATTATGAAATAATAATGAAATAATTTTCATAATTATGAAATATTATAAAACATTATTTATTATACGCTGAATAGCAGGGGCTATAGGAATTTTATTGTGCAATATTAAATATATAAATATGGCAAACCTCAATATTATCAAGTTGTTGATGAATATCACATATTGTAGTCGAATCGGATTGCATATTTTTTAGATATCGAGAGAATATAATTAGTACATCGGCCATAAAGTATAATAGATGGAGATTATGTTCATTGCAAAGGTACGTTTAAAATCCACGGGCTTCATTGAATATCGTTGAATTAAAATACATTAGTAATGCATTCCATGATATTAATATGCTTTCAACTAGTTGATGAGTGAATTCACTCTATCGTATTTCAAATATTTTTGGAAATAAACAAACAATAAGGATTGTACTCTGCAATATTTTTAAAATCTCTACATCTGACTCCTGATTTAGCGAAATATATTGAAATGCCACTTAATGACATCAGCATATTTTTAATTTCTAGTATTTCATTGCTTGCTGCCTTCCATGTCAGACTTAACTTGTGAGTATCACATCGTGTTGTAAGTATAGGAACAACAGGCTCACTGAACTTCTCCAATCAATAATCTTGAAATATATTCCCTAAACCATTATTATGTCCTGTATTTACAGATGTACCATCTGTCACCTTCGATGAAACATCTTTCATTATTAAATTTGTTACGTTACTTTCAAAAAGATTTTCCATTGATTTAATGATTGTGTTAAATATCCCACGAGCTCCACGTTCTAAAGGTTCTCCTAGACATCAAAATATAAGCGATTCGTTTCCAACGTTATCTATTAATTTCGCAAGTGTGTATATCTTATCAACATGTGGCTGTCTACACTACCGTCTGACCGAATAGATATTGCAGTAGCATTTTTTATTCGTTATGTAATGTTTCCATATATGTATCTATTATAATGGATAATAATTATTTATGAGTCAGATATTGTAAATTGGTATTCGTAATAATATTATCATCAGAATTATATTTAAATTGTGATGCCATCATATTCACAACTGCTCTAGCAGGGAAAGAATGTATTCAGGTAAAACCAACTTCTTTGCATCATAATAAACCATGATCAATAACGATCCTATCTTATAAACTAACTAACATTTGACTTTTATATATAGTTTGCTAGTGATGTCTTATCTGATTATTTTATCCCTTCAATCATTTTTTGATAAGAAATAATATATTTTGTTGCTTCATAATGGTCTATTTTCTATATATTACACCACAATCTGTTGTTATTGGTCATCGGGAAACTCCCCGCATGGTATGCATATTACATAATGCCTCCAAAAATTAATTAGAATATTAAAAATATTATTGCTCAAATTGAAAAATTGACTGCACAAAATTGAAAAATTGACTGCACAAATAAATTATTGACTTCCCATTTTTGCGTTGACTGCACATTAGCGCAACCCCTGGTGGGGTGTATACGCAGGCCCGTAGCTACGGGGGGGCCTGCGGGGGCAAGGCCCCCCTGAGATCGGCTAGGCCCCACCTGAAATAAACTAGGCCTCTAAAACTTGTTTCACATTAAGTTTTTTCCATATAGTATTTACTAGATATTCAATTATATTTATATTTTTATTTTATAATTTTATTTATATTATATTTATTTATTAGAATGTATGTATTTTAGTCTTAGACATTATAGTGAGGATAATATTCAGTATTTATAGTTTTATAAAATATTTTCTAAAATGATGGTAAATATTAAAAATTTGTAATTAATTAATATATTAATAAATTAACTAACTATAGTTTACCCAAGGACAATGTCCTTGGTTTACCTATCATGATCAAAAAAACAAACAACTATTTGATTTTCTAACTAAAATAGGAGCAGACAAATTAATATATCACAGAATAGCAGTAACATAATCAAATATCAAAAAAACCCCAAACCCAAACAATAGCACTACAAAATATGAAAAAATAAATTTAAATTATCGTCTATCTGATCTCGGAAATGTTTGTCCTGAACGTACAAGTGCACTTACCATGGTAGAGCATCATTTGGAAATATGATAAGAATATTTACCGATAATATGTATATATATACAAAATAAAGCAAATTTATATCCATTTGTAGATTATAGTACTTTCACAGTAGATAAAAACAACCTAAGTGATTACTACAATTGCAATTCCGCAATGGAAAAAGAAAATAGTTGATAAATGGTCCCAGTCATGTGATTCATTATATGAATAGCGTAATAAAAGATCCAACTGTTGATTGACTACCAGTGCACTCTCCTAAAAAGTATTCTTTTCAACTCCTCAATTCTAGATAATATGAAATAAAGTTGATTTGATTACACAATTAATTATTGATTCTAATTGTTCTATATCTGTTATTACTGATAATTGGTTAACAATTGGTGATTCTGCTCTAGCTTCTTAACTGACCCCTGATGTTTTTAAAGTATTGCTTGCTAATAAGTATATATATATATACCTTACCTTACCAGGTCGAGCTTGCTCGGCATTCATTAACACGTAACTTCCATTCATCTCTATCATTCATCGCATTCATCAGTTCGTCTACATTACATTCGGTATCGTCGACGAGTTGATCTACAAAAGTTTTTGCTGGACGTCCACGGGAGCGTTTACCATGTTTAGGTAACCAGAGAAGAACGTCACAAATCAGCTCTTTTTTGCTCCTCCAACAATGTCCTGTGAATCTAAGTCTTTGTTCACGGATCGAAGAAGTTACTTTTGGAGTTTTGCCATAGAGTTCTTTATTGGTAAGATGGTCTTTCCATGATACGTTCAGAGCAACCCGTAGCATGCGAGTGTAGGCTCCGTCGATTTTTTTTTCCAATTTTGTTGTTAAAGTCCATGTAATTGCTCCATATACAAAAACAGATTCTACCGTTGCTCTGAAGAAGTTTCTTTTCAGATTTTTAGATAACTTTGAATTCCATATGCTGTTCATTTGGTTTAGTGCGGCCCAGGCTTTTCCTATTCTGACATTTATATCATGCTCTGTGGATGCTATAAAACTACCAAGGTATTTAAAGTCTTGGGTTTTCTTGATATTTTCTACATTCTGGGTTTTAATCATATCTGTTGAATTCTGATTGTATGCCATGTATTCTGTTTTAGCGACATTAATGTGAAGTCCGATTTCTTTTGCCGTTTTTTCTAGACTATTTAGTAAGATATTGGCTTCTTTTACGTTATTGATGGTGATTGCAACATCATCTGCATAGTCTACATCTGTTATAGTGAATGCGGGGTATCTTGAGCTCTTTCTTTCTGTGAGAGTTAATCCATATTGTGAGTTATTATCAATCGATGTTATCATTATGTAGTCTAAACAGATAATAAATAGATATGGTGCTAAGGTATCTCCTTGCAGAACTCCTGTGGTAATATCGAAGAAAGGGGTATCTCCATCTGGTGATCTGACCATTGCGCGAGTGTTTGTATATAGTATCATTATTGCGTTGATCGTTTCTTTTGGTATCCCATATGCTGAATGAATATATTTTAATTTTAATCTGTCGATTGAATCGAACACTTTCGAAAAATCAATAAATAGAAGTATAGCAGGTAAATTTTTCGATTTTACTCCTTCAATTAAACGATGAATGGTTAATATTTGCCCAGTTGTTGATCGGTTTGTTCTAAATCCGTTTTGGTTTTTTCTAAGGATATCTTCTATCTTGGGTCTTATTCTATTTAATAACATCAGATTGTATATTTTCGAAGCTATTGATGTAAGAGTAATACCTCTATAATTCTTTGTCAAAGCTAGATTTCCTTTTTTTGGAAATGGTAATAAACAACCTTCGTTCCATCTTTTTATTGGATCTTGATTGTATACACTATTGCAGAAGTGTAATAGAATTTCTTGGAATTCTCCTAATTTCCAGACTTCTGCTGGGATTTCATCCAGTCCTACTGCTTTGCCATGTTGTATACTTCTTACAGCTATAATGATTTCGTCAGGTGTGAATAGTCCTTTTTTTATATCTAATTCGCTATTTACAATTTGCGAAATATCTTCTTCATTCTCATTGATCTTTGTGGGTTTACCAAGTAGATCTTGGAAATGTTTTTGCCAAAGTTTAACACGTTCCTCGTTATTTTTTGCCTTTATTTTTGATCTTCATGCAGATCAAAAAATATATATATATATATATATATATATATATATATATATATATATATAATTATACTTATATATATATATATACATCACATCGTCGTGACGGCCTAGCTCTGTTATTATCATCGGAACTTAAACTTATTTCGTCACCTACCCCATATTCTCTTCATGTGAAATTCTGATATGTAATATTCAGTTTCCTTCATTATTTACCATTATAAGTATACTTATCTATCGTCCACCTTCATCTAACCTGTGGAGTTTCTTAGCTGACCTATCTTCTATTTTAGAATCTTTCACATCAGTTAACACGGTTATTCTATGTGATTTTAATATTCAAATTAATAATGAAAATCATGCTTCCTTATCTCTGAATAAACTTATATTTGAGTATTCTCTAACGCAACATGTTTTCTTTAATACTAAAATTAATAGTAATAATATTGATTTTTTTATGTTTAGCTTATTCTAATTTAATTTCATATCCCACTCAAAGTTCTCTAATATCTGATCACATTGCCATATTATTTGATTTTAACTTGCCGGTGATACAAATTTATCGACTTTCTAGATCGTTTAAGAATATTTCCTCTATTAATAAACCTATGTGTGTTAACTCTCTATTCAATCAACATAGCAGCAGTGTATCTTCTGATTTGTCTACACTTTTTGATTATTTTAATTTGACATCCTACCTTATTCGCTTGATATGTTGGTACCCTCCATTAATCTTATCAGCCGAACTTATTATAAGTTTTCCTGTTTTAATATTAAGCTTGTTAACCTGATGAAACTACTTCGTAGACTACAACGTAAATATGCATCCTCTAAACTTGAATCTGATCTTATTTCATTTAAAGTTTTCTATCGCTTTACAAGAAAAAACTTCTCTCTACCAAATTGTCATATTACACTGATATGCTCGGTAGTTATGGAATATATTCTAAGTAAGCTTATAAATTATCTTTCACCTTAGTAGGTAAAACCCAGACCAAGTGTCTTCCTGCCCAACATGATTTAGTTATTTGTTCATTGTTTTCCAATTTATTCCAACACAAAATTTCTAGCATTATCAATGTACTTCCAAACATCAACTCAGCACGACTCAATTTCAATTTAACATCCACTTATAATCACTGTTCATGTTTTTATCTTCCCACACATGACATTATACTCTCTTTGATGACATCCTTGAAAACCAATTCCCACTTAATTCTATTCCACTCAATCTACTTCGTTCATTATCACCATATTTTATTGGACTTATCGCTGAAATCATTTATAGGTCTCTTATATCATCTATTATTCCACACCCAATGAAATATTCATAGATTATTCCGATTTAAAAAAAACTACTAATGACCAATCTAATGTATCAATTTTCCGTCAATATTCCAACTATCATCAATATATAAGACGTCAGAACGAATTGTGTCTACTAAACTTATTAATTACATTATACTGTCCTTGGACCTATATTGTTCATTATTAATATTATTCCTATAAAATAAATATTTTTATCAAATATCCAAATATTAAATATCATATTTATGCCTATGATCTTCAGATATATAGCCATTTCCTTGTTCTAGTGATTCTGGTCTGATTCAAATGTCTATGTTTAATTGTATTACTGATCTCACCTATTGTTTCTCTCATAACTAAATGTCCTTAAATATTACTAAAACTAATACTATCATATTCACAAGACCCAGTTATCCTCTATAAATCACACATCCTTCTCTTCCAACTTCTCAATCTATAACTATATTTGGTTTCACTATAACCTCTCACCTAGACTAATCTCCAAACATTAATAATATGATGCATTACTAACTTTTTTCTACATAATATTAGAAAATATCGTTTTAAGCTTACCCTTGTCATGACTAAATGTTTAATTCACTCGCTAGTATTCAGTAGACTTATCTACTGATATTATTAGTGTATACCTTTATTGTTAAACTGATCCTACTGCGTTTTATATATTATAATATATTATAATAATTATATGCATATAAAGTTATGTTTATATAGTGTATATATACTCACATAGTGTATGCTTATGTATTTTGTATTTATACCCTGTCTAATTCACATTGTGCGTCAATATAAGTAATAGAGTATACTAGTAAATTACTAGTAGTGATATTTTTACTAGTATACTAGTTTATATGCATTAAATTTTAGTCTTAACATTTTGTGGGGCCTGGCCCCCCCTGGTATACATTTCTGGCTACGGGCCTGTGTATACGTAATATACTTTTATATAGAGAGAGAGGTTACTGCACGAGATGGGTTAACAAATTAAAAAATGTGTTGTAACAACCTAGTATTATACTAAGTAGACAATGCAGGGGGATGCACGAGTTTGGAACAGTTTTACCACAATTGAGGCGGGCGCGCGACGTTAGACAGTTATAAATAGAGTATATATTTATATTCAGTGAATATTATTCATGCATCATTGCATATATGGTATATGGTATATATATATACCATTCATATGTCATTCATATGGTATATATATATATATACCATATTAATCATACAGTGAATCCCGGCTAACAGTCATAGCAGCATAATAGAATAAATAATATACTCACATGATGCTATTATGTTGCCCTTAAAAGTATATTATGCTGCTATTAATTGTTAATGCTATTTTTCTGCTATTATAATAATAGCAACATAATAGTAGCATAATAGCAATTAAAATGAATAGCATTACAAATTAATAGCAGCAATATAGCACAATGTAAACATGTGAGATTATTATTTATGCTATTATGAGGATATTACTGTTAGCTGGGATGATACATCTATTGCTACAATGAGATTACTAATTAGACTAAATACCCATGTGTACATAGACACACACATACATACCAAGACCTCCTATAACTTCAGGCCCGAACACTGATTAACATGGCGTATAAAGAGGCCATCGATATGTAAACATACTCGCATTTTTAAAGTAAATAAATAAAATATTAACAAAATATTATAATAGATTATCATTTTTATGGATTAACATTATGGATATCGCTAAATATTAATATATATACTTTGCTAAAGTTTGTGAAGATTATATACTTACAAAATTATAAGTTAAATACATACAATATCAACAAAATAACATATTTTATTCTGAAATATTAATAAAATTAATTTATATTTTACAAATATTTGAATAAATCATCACGTTTAAATAATCATGTATTAAATGTTTATTAAATAATCATGTTTAACTCATCATGTATTATAATTAATTTCAAGTATTTAAATTATGGATATCGTTATATATTAATATATGTATATATACTTTTATTAAGTTTACAAAGGTTTTCTATATTTAAAAAATATAAGTTAAATATACCCAGCAAACAGTAATAGCCTCATAATAGCAGCATAACAGCATATTTAATAGCCTCACATGTTTACATTGTGCTATTATGCTACTATTAGGTTACCATTAAATGTCTATTATGCTGCTATTAATTTGTCATGCTATTATGCTGCTGTTATGTTGCTATTAAAAGTCTATTATGCAATTATTATGCTGCTATTAATTTTAAAAGTATATTATGCTGCTACTATGTTGCTATTCTAATAATACAGTATATAAATGTATATTAATATAAAAAGAACGTATAAAAGAAGTAATAAATGAAGACAAAAATTGGCCTCTCGCTTTTACAATAAATTTTTATTATTCAGTGTTCGGGCCTGAGGTTATAGGACGTCTTGCACATACTGTCTAGCGTCGCACGCCCGCATCAATTGTTGGAAAATTGTTCCCAACTCGTGCATCCCCCTAGAGCAGTGATTCTCACAGGCTCAAATGGGCGATATGTCCATTTTAAAGGGGCGTTTATAAAATTATTATATGTACACAGAATACATTTTTTTTTTTTACGAGTTGTATCTTTTTCATTGAATTATATATCATAATAGTAATTGTAATATTTGATTAAAACACGACTAATAAGAGAATGAAATAATTTGAAACTCTTTTTCTATATAAAATTTGGTAGGCTCTGCTATATAGAATAAATGCAGTAGCAAAATATTGCAGTCTAACTAATTCAATCGAGTTGATGGTAACCTTCAATAATTTAGTAGCTCTTTCGGATTACATAGATGAAAAAAGAAATAATGACGAGGAATTCATATGTATGGCTGAACATATATGTAAGGTCGAATTTAATTGAATCTAAAAAACGAATGGAAATAGCAAAGAAACACTTCAATGATGAATAATAGAATAATAATGAAGTATTACACCTAAAGAAAGAATTAAACGTAAATGTTTTCTACGTATATTTGACAATTTAATTGGTAAGTATATAGTATCTATATATATATATATATTTATAATGATTATTTTAGATACAATATATTTATATATTTATAATAATTATAATTAATACTTAATATATAGTTGCATTAAAACAGAGGATTGATTGATATAATAAAGTGGCTACAATTTTCTGATTTCTAGGCAATCTGAAGACCATTAGCGAATTAGAAATAACGAATAACTGTAAACTTCTCATATAGAAGTATTCTGCGAATATCAATAGCAAATTTTTGAGAATTTATTGATGTCTATCCAAATATTGAAATTGTATATAGGATATATCTATCTCTAATGGTGTCAAACAGTACAGGTGAAATAAGTTTTTCTAAACTTAAATTAGTAAAAAATTATTTAAGAAATTCGCGTACATAAGAAAAATTGTCAGGATTAGCAGTATTATCATTGGAGTCAAATTTAAAAAAATAAATTAATAGAGAAAGCATAATTAATATTTAAAAAAAAAATAAAACTTGCAAAATAAATAATTAATTAAGAAATTATTTTTTATTAAAATAAATTATAATCTAAACTATAGTTTATAAATGTTACACGACGGATGGCGCGTCACTCAATGTTTGGAGAAGAGTGTTTTTAAGTCGTAATCTCTATTCAAATAACCTATCACACATATATATATAAACATTATAATATAATAAAATAACATACTAATATGTACATACCATATATACATTCGGGTTCGTCTACATATAACAATATATGGATATAATGCGTATCGCTATGAATCGCAATCCGTAATGATATTGATACGTAAACAGTGACCAATCGTGTTCACTGTAGTGAGACCTTGCACGTTACGCATGACGTCGTGCATTGTTATTATATAATAGTTGTGTATGCGTGTATGTTAACAGTAATGTGTATAAAATAGATAATTCACATTACTACATAAAGATTACATAAAACATTTACCCAAAATTCACTATATATATATACTTATACTGTAGATATATCTAATATGTTTCTTAAATTATAACTAAAATTTAGGGGCCCATAAATTAAGTTTGCCCGGGCCCATACTTTGCTTAATCCGACACTATATATATAAAAGTATATTACGTATACACATAATATAATGATTTAACAAATAAACATAACTGAGATATGACACTCCCATATAGAGGCGGGCGTCTAAAATCCGAAAGCTCGCGCACCGATATTGAATAAAATATTAGTCATAGATAATTGGCACCTCTAGTGCGTAGCAACCTTATAGGGATATAGGTTACAGATATGAAACTAGAGTATGATTCATTATAAATTATACGTATACTTAATAGTGGATTATATGCAATCTTAAATTGTATTCCTATTCGTGATTATTATGCATGAATAAAATTGAATACCATTCCTGTATACTTTGCTTGACTTTTTTTAGGTTGACAATTATTTTGTATATTTGATATTATTGTTTATTTTGTAAAACTAAATTAAGAACTTTATATTAATTAATTATAATATAAAATTTCAAATTGATATCTATTGTTAAAAAAACATATACCAATTATGTATATTTTGAATTGTCAACAGTTTCCGTATATAATGAATATATATATATATATATATATTTATATCTATTATATATGGTGGATATGCACTATAGCTGGCGATTTCAAAAGGGGTTGTAACTATGGGCGTGACTATAGCCACTCCCATAGTTTACTAAACGCTAATTCGATTATATAATATTGTAGATAGTTTTTTATAGAGTTATTTTATTTTATTTGCACACGCTAATTCGATTACATAATAGTTAAATATTTTAGTTATTTTATTTGCGACTCGTGTTCTATTTATAGACACGCAAATAGATAAGTGGACATAGGTGTAAGTTACTAGTCACTGACTATTTATTATTTTTAATTAATTTTTTATATAATATATTCGCAATATATAGCTCTAATTTGTTCTTGTTATTAAAAAATCTAAAATTAACCTAATACATATTAAAATATGATAAAGTCTTAGTAATAATCTATTTAATTGAGGAAAATTTTACTAATAGTTTTACGTTGAGTATCTACATTATGGAAGTAAATAAGATAAAGTATCTCTGGTTTATATAATCTTTGTACATGTACTTATTATATCGTATATTACATAATAATAAGATGATATTGTACGAGCGATGTAATCTATCTTTATTGCCTACTATATTGCCTACTCTGTTCCCTACTCTATTTCCTACTCTGTTGCCTACTTTATTGCCTACTATATTGCCTACTCTGTTACCTACTATATTGCCTACACTGTTGCCTACTCTATTGCCTACTTTATTGCCTACTATACTGCCTACTCTGTTGCCTACTATATTGCCTACACTGTTGCCTACTCTATTTCCTACTTTATTGCCTACTATATTGCCTACTCTGTTGCCTACCTTCTATTGGGGGAATCTCTATAGTAGGCTCAGTGGTATCTTGAACCAGCTGCATTGTAGTCGTATCTGTAAATAAATGTGATCGCTTACTTTCAATTATTAATAAGAAATCTATACTATTGTATTATAATTACTAACCTTCCCTATCCGGTATCGATATATCAGCTGATCTTGGGGTTTCTATTTTCGACAAGACTAGTGTTGCTAAAGATAAGTATAATGATTACATCATGTGCCAAGTATTACGTGTGTGGTTACATCATATCGCGATATGATAATAAGGAAATATACATTAGATATTACATTAGATATTAAACGAAAAATGCATTGAAATATACAATTTAAACTTTTATATAAATATATAATATTAATAATATACTTATAGTTTACGGAATGTTATAGAACGTGATTATTGATAACAACGATGCTGGTCCTTACTACAATGACCTTACTACAATGACCTTGACGAGATGGATGATTGATGATCGCCGAGGGGGTGTTCCTTAGACTCATCACGATTGTTCCTATCAATTATTATTATGTAATAATAGAGTTATTGCATCATAATGCTTATTATATAATAATAGTTATTGATTGACACACGCACAGCAATGAGCAATGAAGAATGTTTACATACAATTATAGTTATGAATTAGAAAGTCCATAAAACTATATTAATTTTATTTTTAAAATATATTTGTCACTGTTGATTTAATTATTTAAATGTCGATGAATTATTAGTCTCTATAGTTTTTATCACCTATAGAGCCTAATAACTATAGTTCTATATAATTATAGTTCTGTATATCTATATATAGAACTATAGTTCCTAAGATAGAATGTAACTTCAGATGGGAAGAGAGGGCTAATGAGAGAGAGGGGCTAATGAGAGGGGGGGTTGATGATAGGGGGGCTAATGAGAGGGGGGGGTTAATGAGAGGGGGGGGCTAATGAGAGAGGGGGGCTAATGAGAGAGGGGTTAATGAGAGGGGGGGCTAATGAGAGAGGGGGTTGATGATATGGGGGCTAACCTTCTCGGGAGGGTTCGGTTATATCCATAGGGGTTACACCATTCACTGGACTGATTCCTAAACGGTTCGAGGTTCGTTAATATTTACAACAATAATAGGGTCGATGCTAACCTTTATATGCTTGCGATAATGATCTGGCGGTTCTCTTGGATACACCGACTGAATATGTGTATGTGTGTGTGTTCTATTAGAGTTATAATAAATAGTATGTCCCTTACACGAATAACAAAGATTAGAGATCACAAAATTAAATGGATTACGTGTACTTATCAAATATAAGAATTACTAAGAAGACATTGATTACAAAGAGTAATACCACTGTGATGATTCACTAGACACAGCAGTCTTACAATGCAGATAAGGGTACTTATAAATATCATAAGGAAGTTAACAAAGACTACAGACTGCTCTCCTCTCTAACATTCCACGACGCGCGGAAACAGGAAGCATGACTCATTGGGCGTCGAATAGCAGACAACTTCTCCGGAGTCGAGCATTCCGAGGAAAGACGACGAAGTAATGGCAGACTCCAACACGACGTGACCCCGCGACCTATACCGGTGAACTCTGAACTGTGAACTTACGGTGCCGGTGCCCTGTTAGTGGTAGTGGTGGTAGGATGTTAATGGTGGTAGTGGTATGTTAATTGTGGTAGTGGTATGTTAATTAACAAACTATTATCATCTTCACAATATTATTACAATTAGTAAATATACAAATAACCAGAATTATACGGAATTTACACATTAAAAAAGATTAAAAATTAAAAATTATTATTATAATTATAATTATTTTTTTCATTTTTTAAATATTATAACTAACTCGTGATTGATAAAGAACAATATTATAGGGTTAGACTAAAAGAGCGAGATAGGGGCACACACCACGACTACTACGTGTAGGGTGGTGCTAACCATGCAGTTGAAGTGTCCATTATCTGGATCAGTATCATCAGCGACGTGTTGAAGGAAACGGCCCGGCTTCGAGATGCTCTCAAACATGCGAATGTTGCCATACAGTCCGACCTTGTGCACTACGAACTGGCAGGTCAAGGTCATCAGTTCGTCGGTGGAGCTAAGTACTCCACTCGTGTCGCACGATAACATCTAATGAGGGCGGCAGGGGTGTGGCTTTATTGCGAGGGAGCACGAGAGAATATTGTATGTTAGGCGAATTGTTCTAACTTTTTATTTACATTTATTTAATTTATATGCTTTATTAATGGTGATATATCAAAAGACATATTTTAGAACAATTTAATTTCGGCTATCACATGATAACCTACTAGGTTAAACCTACTATAGTATACCTAATATAGTCCCATTGTTATAGCCTACTATAGATGTTACAATACTATTATATATGGTATATATGGTATATATAGACCTACTATATATATGTATATTATAGATCAATAATGTAATATGATTTATATTGATGATGATGTACTTATATTAAATAATGCGGTATATTATAGAAATCTAAATATTATAAATTTAATGAATTTAATATATATATATATATATATATATTAGTGATGCAATCGAACTTCGAACTGATACTGATACTCAATAAATATAAAAATTATAACTCAGACTTGAACTGATACACTACTATTTCGAACTGATACTCTGATAGTAGGGTTTGATTGCATCACTAATATATATATATATATATATAGCATGCATATATGCATATATCTTAACTAATATATATATATATATATATATATATATATATATATATATATATATATATATATATATATATACATGCTAAGGCGTCAGATATGCAAGCAATAGGAAGCTGTTTCAATCCGGATAAGTGATATAATAATCTAATAAATAGTAGTAACAATATCTAAAGCAGACAATTGTTGTAGATCTACTTTGATGTGACTAACACACACCACTGATTATATCGTGTGGAAGACAACAGCAATATCCTACAGGTTAATGATAAAGACTTGATAGAAATGCTGACTCGAGCTGTTCCGGATCTTAAGGTGAGGGGACATACTTAAAGTGAAACACCCGCAATAGTGAATATTAGTCAATATCTAATATAATTGATGTAAGCGCAATTATTCCTATGATAATCGCCTGAAGTGAGACATCACCTGTACTCTACAATATTAAACCCACCACTACCACTACCACCACCTACTGAGAGAAGTGACGACTACTACCACTAACTTGACTGAGCGACGTGTAGAAGATAATAACACCACCGGCCCGGAACACTCCCTTGCAGTAGATGTTGAAGCGTTTAGATAGTGCCGTAGAGGTAGCCTGATTGCGGCCGTCAGCCATTCCCCCGCTTTGATTGACAGTTACGCGCTGACTCTGGTACTTGGTCGACTCCAGAGAGAAACTGCGGTCCGGGTGGCAGCCGAGCCGAAGCTCACAGTAGGCACCCGCTCGATTCTGAGGGGGACGAGGGTAGGGGGTGTGTGGAGAGAGGGGCAGTGGGGGCAGGGAGTGAGGGGGCGTGTGGAATAGGGTTCGTGCAGCTAGAGGGGGAGGTGGGGGGATAAAGTGGGGGCATGGAGTGAAGGATGTGCAGTGGAGGGTGTGGAATAGGGGTCGTGCAGCGGGAAGGGCGTTCATATCATTTTGTGTATAATATATAGTATAATAGGTTATTTAATAATACAGCTGTATTAGTAATCTAGACTTCTTAGATACCTAAATATATTATAATTTATATATATTTAAATATGTTTATAATACGTCATTACAAATATTATTTTCTGACAACATGTTTATTCTAGGAGATGAAAGACATGTTTCGCCATTTTATGACATTGTATTTAAAAATAGGAAAATTGCAATTGTTAAAAATGGGTAAGATTTTTTATTAATTTTGTTATATCAATTGATAATACAATATATAAAGTTAACATAACCTACATTTGTATACAGAAATGCAAGTATATACAATTTATTCATATATTAATAAATATAAAATGATATACTATCATTATTGTAAATATTTATTTAATAACTTTATTTATGTCTTATAAAAATATTGAAAATATTATGTATCATCCATTATATGAGTGTATACAAAATAATGATTCTTTGCAATTCTAGAAATTAATCAATACAAAAATGAGATCATGTGATTTTTTTATCACAAAATGTATGAGAATTATATGTGTTTTTTTGTTATTTTAAATGTGAATTTTTGCGAGTTATATTTAAAATTTGTTATAAATACAATTTAAACATTATTCTAAAGATTATATTTCATATATTTTAAATTTATTATATAATATAATTCAAAATAATTTTTTCCGAAATCTTTGAATTTCGCCAATACCATTAAAGGCGACGACAGATGAATTTTTACATGGTGAATATAGGAGATGTATGATTTACTAAAAGCACCAGTTATTTATAAATATATAAAATACTAACTTTATCTATTTTGTATATTATATTTAGAACTATATATATAATAAACATTTAATATTGTATGATAACTATAAGATCAAGAGAAGGGGACCTACATATTACCATTTATAAAAAAAAAAATATTCCAGAAATTTCCATAAATGTTATATTTATTATATGTAGTTATGAAATATATTTTAGTATTATGAGTTATATATGAAGAGCATATTATATATCATATTATACATAAATTCTGAAAATGTCATGCAGTTTGATTAGGTAATCAAAATTGATGGAGCTTCAAATATACAAAATTAGTTTTAAAAATAGAACAGATATATTTGTGTTTTAAAATTTTTTTTTTTTTTAATTTAAATATTATTTTATTTAAAATTTGTATTGTATATATATAGCACCATAATTTTAGAAATACACAAAATAATAACTGCATTTTTGTTGTATCTTATACTATACATTTAGAGTTATATAAATAGTCTAAATTTAAAATATGTTGATAAGTATAAGACTAAGAGAATGGGACCTACACTATTAGTAAATAAATGAATAAAAAATGTTTATCATTATATTTAATCGCTCATCGTTTATAAATGCATATTTTAGGCACTATATTTACTTCTGTGTATCACATTATATATCATTTTAAAGGGAATTAATCAAATTTTTTTTTTGATATAATATCATTTTAAAAAAATAATTTTTTTCAAAAATCATATGTGTGGCCCTTAAACGTCATACATATACTAATGTTACATGTAATGGAAACCTGAGTTCTTACGCGGCCGTTATCTAGGACAATGTGCAATCTCGGTTTCAGAACACTCTGGAATATTCTCACATTTCCCTGTCTCTCTATTACCGTGAACACAGCTGTGTGTGTGTGTGTGTGATAATGCTGGTTATGCTTATTTTACGAAAAGTAAACAGTTTTTATGAATAAAACTTATATAAATGTAGAAGTAATTATCAATATTATAATATTATTAAAGAGCTAGTTAATATATAATTTAATATTCCATATATTTAAAATGTACAAAATATATCATAGATAATATAAATAATAGATAATAAATAATGCTAAATAATTGAACGTTATTAATCGTAGAAAAATGGTAAATAAAATAAATAGCATTCGTATGTACAAAATAGGGAATAATGTTCTAATGATGATAATTATTATATCTAATTCAATGTAGTTTATTTGTCATTTTGTTAATTTTATTTAGTTATTGTTCTCGTTCATTATTAACTACATTAGTTTGTTTCGTGCACATACGAGGGAGGGTGGACACCCCTATGATAAGTGCTAATATACCCTATTATCATCGTAATCATCATCATCATCATTTGTAAGCAATGCCCATGTCTATTAGTACACACACACACACACATATCATAGAACACAAGTGAACACAAGTGAACACGAGTGACCGACCGTATTTATCATCCTCGAGGCCCGAGGCGTCGATACTGTTATCCGAGAGCAGACGTAGAGCTCCTTCCGAGAGCTTAGAGAAAAGCATCACCTCATTGCCTGCCGCAAACTTCCAGCATACATTTAACCACTAATGAGGGTGACGGCTGATGTTAGCGTTACGTTAGGCCATTGTGTATAGCATCTATTTTAGCTAATTCTAATGTAAATAATATAGGTTGTTTTTAAAACTGCTACCATTTTTAGGTTAATAACATGATATTATATAATATTTGATAAATAAAATTAAATAACTTATATATTATTAAAAATAATTTATTTTATCTGAGTTATCTAGTTAATAATTACATTAATAATTGCCTCCACATTTGATATAAGTTAATTCTATATATTAAGTTAATTAATATTAATTTAAATGTTCTCCTTTTGCTGATTCAGATATTTTTATATTTTTATTTTTATTTGTTTGCATAAAAATTGTCACAATAATATCACATGAATTAAAAAGTTTCTAAATAAACTTTGCAGAGATATTATCGGAAGGATTGTTGATGACAAATGGCACACTGCAATGTTAAATTGTCGACGATTTACCGCTAATATATAGAAATAATTGTCAGATAGTGTGAGTGTGACATGGGGATGTTGCATGAGCTTAAGAAATCAAATAAGGGTAGTAGAGGTCACTAAGTAGAGGTCACTAAGTAGAGATCACTAAGTAGAGGTCACTAAGTAGAGGTCACTAAATAGAGGTCACTAAGTAGAGGTCACTAAGTAGAGGTCACTAAATATATGTCACTAAATAGAGGTCACTAAGTAGAGATCACTAAGTAGAGGTCACTAAGTAGAAGTCACTAAATAGAGGTCACAAAATAGAGGTCACTAAGTAGAGGTCACTAAGTAGAGGTCACTAAATAGAGGTCACTAAATATTGGTCACTAAGTAGAGGTCACTAAATAGAGGTCACTAAGTAAAGGTCACTAAGTAGAGGTCACTCAGTAAAGATCACTAAATAGAGGTCACTAAGTAGAGGTCACTAAGTAGAGGTCACTAAATAGAGGTCACTAAATAGAGGTCACTAAGTAGAGGTCACTAAATAGAGGTCACTAAATATAGGTCACTAAGTAGAGATCACTAAGTAGAGGTCACTAAATAGAGGTCACTAAATAGAGGTTACTAAGTAGAGGTAACTAAGTAGAGGTCACTAAATAGAGGTCACTAAGTAGAGGTCACTAAGTAAACCCAAACCATTTTCCTTTCGATGATATTGTTAGTGTTGGAGTTCTGCTTGAGCAGTGTCCTTTCTGTTAGTTTCTCATCCATCGTTGAGGCAACCAACCAACTGAATGCGAGTAGGGGAGATTAGTATCGATAGTATCACTGCTACAACCAATAAGAGAGGAGGAACTAATACTAGAATAGATGACTTGAGGGTGTAGGCGTAGAGGTTCTAGCTTCACTTAGCTTATCATTCAAATACACTGTGGCACGTGATTCACTTGTAATGCATGTAATTCTATCATTAATCTGATGAGTCATTTCGACTACCCGATATGAGTCATCGTGGCATTATGTAATAGGTGACATACTACTGGGCTTGAAGCTTGAACTGCTAGTATTTGAATGAGGTGAGTCACTCGAGTTAGGAATGCTCCGGTATAGACAACTGACATACGTAATGATGATTACGCTATAGCTAATAAAAATTGACGACTGTGGGTGAAAGGTGAGGCCATACTAATTGTGCTCTTGCAGGTGATCAAACATATTGATATTTGCAAAATTGGCGAATACTGGCATTTCGAGATTTAACATTCGCAGATGAAGGTGTTTCGAGTGCTAACATTCGCGTGATGCACGGCCCCCCCCTCACGTCACACACAGCAGCATCACCTGGTGGTGGCGATGCTTACTAACTCGTTGCACGGGAACACCACTCCATCTCCGTAATCATCGGGTTCGACGACCTTGACACAGTCTATGTACCAGCGTGTGGTGGCGCCACTATCGCCGTAGTCGTCACCCCCGTCGTTGTAGGGGGAGGTGTCATGACTGATCACAACACGGCTTAGTTTACCCAGGTCTACAGCCTCCACGGTGAACTTGTCCGTCTGATGGTGGAGGAGGGGTGTAATCAGGGCACTATATACGCGCTATATACATATATGTATATATATATATATATATATATATATATATATATATGTATATGTGTATGTGTATGTGTATGTATACATATATAGAAAGTGGATTGTCATTTTAAATATATATATTATATTATATTAAAATTTATACATATCATTTTTTTTTTTAATTTGCCATTCAAAATTTATAAAATATAAATAATTAATCTAATATATATGTATATATATATATATATGTATATGTGTGTGTATGTAGCATGTAGTGTAGTAATTAGTAGGGAGGAGTTACTGAAGTATTGATTGGCAGATTTGAAAATAAGGGAGATAGAAAGAAGGAATAGAAAGGGGAAGAGAGTAAATATTCTAGAATACGGGACTGAGTATTATATAATGGTAGAAAGGATACCGATGATGTAATAGTAGTACCACATATTAGAATGATAGAAGTATTAATTGGAGTACATGATAAGAAGGGCACCAGGGGGTAGATAGAACGATAGCTAGGATACATCTTAGGTGGATCTGTAGACATAATAATATCAGAAAGTATATCAATAGTTGTAAGATTTGTCAAGTATGCAATGACATTGGTAGAATACTTAGGGTTGCAATGGGATCACGGTGACAAGGCCATTAGAACTAGTTTCCTAGACTACTTTAGTGTAGGTGAGTCATATTTAGTGTTTATGAGTCATCGTTAGTGTAGGTGAGTCATAGTTAGTGTAGGTGAGTCATCATTAGTGTAGGTGAGTCATCGTTAGTGTAGGTGAGTCATCGTTAGTGTAGGTGAGTCATCGTTAGTGTAGGTGAGTCATCGTTAGTGTAGGTGAGTCATCGTTAGTGTAGGTGAGTCATCGTTAATGTAGTGTGTGTTAGTGATCATTGATGCATGGAGAGATACTACAGTGAGGTATACAAGTAGAGTGAAGCAGGCTATAGAATGTTATCCAGTGCGTATAGTTATCTCGTACTATTCAATGATAATGGCTTCGATTAATACATATGATATCATCGCTACACGGAACATACAGCGAACGTTGCGTTACTAACTCCTCCCTTCGTGAACCTATTGTCCATATCACTGGCCTGGAGAGTCCTAACACCGGAGTCTCCCAGCTCCCCCACGATGGTCAGTCTCACTTGACCATCTATTCCGGCTGCCCATCTGTTACCGGTTAATACGCTGACCACGTAGGTTTTCACTGTGGGGGGTAGGGGGTCAGCGTTAGGGTAAGGGGTAAAAACGAGTATATGTGATTTTTATTATCTATAATGAATTATTTATTTGTAATTATAATGATATATAATACTATATATATTATTTTATATTCCAAAATTTTAAAAAATTGATCAACACGTGGACTTCCGCCAGTCCCTAATAATTTAACATCGAGGGGAGATATGAATTCTATAATGAAGTACATATTCAATACATATAATTCATGATTTTGTATACTAATAATATTTACTTTTATTTATTCAGATGAAAATAATAATAGGCTATATCATTTTTACTTGTAATTAAATGGTCTTTTCGAACCTATATATAATTCCTACGTAAATGTAAAGTTCGACTTTTAATGAAGCAGTTACTTTCATAGTATATAATAACTTGGTTAAACTTGAAAATTGTTTTGGAAACTTATTGTTTAGTACCACTATCATAACAGTTTACCTATTGTTGCGTTATATTAACTACTTTAATACTCACTCGTGAAATAAACTCACGCATTATTATCGAATATTATCCACAGAACCGGGCTAAAGAACTTAAATCTCGTGTAGATAGATAATTAAATATAAAGTTCATCGTAATGAAACAAAACAAAATGACAAGAATCAAAAAAAAATATATAAAAAATCATAATTATATAATCGATGACATCGCCTAGCTCTTAAAGGCGAACGTAACCCTACCCACCGCGCGGGGGTGTGAGGTATACTAACGTAGAAAGGCGGGTCCCGCGCCCCTACTGACGGGAAACTCTCGCGTGCAGGTGTCGTCATCGCTAGACAGCCATTTCTCACACGGGAACACAAGCAGCTCGTTAGTGTGCATATCTAGCATGCGAACCTTCATGGGGTTAGGGGGGAGCGAGGGAGTTAGGGGGGGAGTTAGGGGGGGAGTTAGGGGGGGAGTTAGGGGGGGAGTTAGGGGGGGAGTTAGGGGGGGTGATAATGCGGCTTGTTAACGAATTAATATGTACAGCGCTAGTAGGCGTTATGTAGAGGGGCAGCGGCGTTATATTAAATGGAACATTAAATATATACCGAACATAAGTTGGAGATAGTGGTGAGGTAGTGATGAGGTAGTGATGAGGTAGTGATCAGGTGTAGAGTATCGTACGGCAGGCACATCAACAGTACTGTCCACATCGTATACATATCACAGATATAACACTCCCTATGCATGCAACGTAATTTAGTAATACCCGAATCTGCTGCTAGCAGTAATATCGAATCACTGAAATATATTTAGGTCGGCTCTGTTTTCATACAACAATGTTTTCATTGCTCTATTAAATTACATGCAATCTAAATTAGCTTTTATTCACCGAATATATACTTATAGCATTTAAAACATACATATCATATTTGTTTGTTATATATTAGTAATGAACACTTAGTTTTCATCATATAAATACTAATTTAAAGCTTATTAATTAACATTTTAAAAGTGTATAGTTTGATACGAATTTACATTATAAACAACTCATAGTTCCTAAAAGTAACCCGATATAGGTGGCACTGGGGTATTTTGTATACAAATTCGAATTACACGATTTCATGTAAGTGTTATATCTTTCCTTAGACAAATCTGTGTACATATGCTGAACGTAGCTACAGCTACTAAAGCTAGGCGAGATGGGTAAGTAATACACCTATGTGTGTGGCTGTGTACATACCTCTCTAAGGAACCAGTCAGGCTCTCGGCCACTGTTGTCATGACATAAGCGTATCTTGAACACATCTCCTATGATTCCTATGTCCACCTTATCGGATGAGGGGGGAGGTTAGCATTATCCACATTATCAGAGGAGGAGGAGGAGGAGGAGGTTAGCTATGTCCACATTATTAGATGAGGAGGAGGAGGAGGAGGAGGAGGAGGAGGTGGAGGAGGTTAGCTGAGGCCACCTAATGGTGAATATCAGCGGTATTCGTATTTCTTAATTGTTAAAATATAGAAATCTTATAGAAAGATATTTTAATTGTTATTCACTAATATTAGTGGGAATACACAGTTAGGCATTATAGTAAATATCAAAGTAAACAGATAAGTATATTATAATTATGAAGAATGCATTTCATATAATTATATTTGATCAAATTTTATCTATTGATTTTTATCTATATATTAATTTTAATTTAGTGATATAATATTGCCAGTTTAAATAGCTACATAGTTTTTTGTTAATATTAAGACAATGAAATAATTATATATGGATTATATATGGGTTATTTTAATATAAATATATATAATATTTAATATAAAATAAATCAATGCTTCATTTCGGATCTTTTAAAAATATATTATTATATTATGCATATAATTAAATGTAATAAATATGTATGTAATAATATAAATAATTGTTTATATATAAATAAGTGTATATTAATATAAATTTATATTATAATACTTTGGCAAAATTTATATATATATATATTTATATAGATTTATCATATTTTATATATATTCAATTTTATATATATTAAATATTAAATTTTACATATATCTTATATTATAAATTAATTAAATTATGTAAATCATATATAAAATGATTATGACTGCTACTGCTGATGCTGCTGCTACTGCTACTACTGCTACTGCTACTGCTACTGCTACTGCTACTGCTACTGCTACTGCTACTGCTACTGCTACTGCTACTGCTACTGCTACTGCTACTGCTACTGCTACTACTACTGCTACTGCTACTACTACTACTACTACTACTACTACTACTACTACTACTACTACTACTACTACTACTACTACTACTACTACTACTACTAACTTCGAAGTCCTCCTGGCCACTCCTCTGCATGGTGCCCTGCCCCCCTAAAGCCATAGCCCCGCTATCATTGGTCAGACCGCAGATAGTGATGCTAACTGTGGCTGTAGTGCCGCTGTTCAGCAGATCTCCTGTGTACACTCGCACCTGCCACTTGCCACCTGACCACAGTGATAGATTAGTGCTGGCATACGTGTAGTGGTCAAGTGGTCAAGTCGACACTCAGTTGATACATTGATTAGATACAATGGTAGTATGTCCATGTGTCCATGCCACTTACCATCTTAGTGCACTACATCATTACACAATTATGTATAGAAATTTTTATTTATGTAACACATACAAAGTGGACATTATGAAATAAATTATATAAAATATTAGTTATAAATAAAAGTTAATTTCACATCATCTTAATTATTGTATTATGATTTGAGATAATAATTATCACTCAAATATAAAATATATTATATTATTGCAAAAACAAATTATTAGATTAATATTTAAATACAATATTGTAGTAACTCTAATCAATATTTAAAAAAGTAAATATTTAAAAATGTTATGATAAATTATAAAATTTTAATTTTTATGTATAATATATATATTATATAATATATATTACAAAATTTCTCCAGATAGTTTTATTTAATAAAAGAATATATTCATTTTTTGCAAGGAAAAAATTAATTCTATATATTTCCATCAAATTTGTTGTTAGTTTTAATTATTCATCAGAGGTACAATATTGTGGACTTTACTTAATAATGAATATAAAACTGCTTTAAAAATGTTTATATAGTTTAAATAGTTGTATCTAGTATAACAGCTATACTGAATGCATATGAATCAACAATTTATGTTTTATAATTATTTAAATAATATAATTATAAAGGTCTGTTATATAAAAAACTACCCAGTTTGTATATCAACCTTGAGTATTTAATGCGCTCAACTAATTCTTATTCTTATTCCATTAGATAAATAGATATTCGAAAAAAAATATCACAACAGATATTATACAAACATTACTGTAAATTAATTACCATAACGTAAATTCATCGCGATTATTGTGCTCATTTAACATGATTCATTCACAGTCACTGGCTCACACGCCCTCACTCGACACCACTGCGCTATTACTTAACACTGACGTGTTCTGGCGAGTCTGCTGCGTCTGTCCCTGAGCTTCTCCGCTACGTCTGCGTCTAGTCTCCTGCGACGGTGAGGCTGTTTGCGGCGTTGTTCCGCTACCGTCTCGTACTCGCCATCCCCCCCACCAGGGGGCAGGGCGATACGGCGCGGTACGTTGGGCGATAGCGCAGTGGACCCGCTACCCACGAAGTATTCGCCGTCGCCGCGAAGGATATGCGTTAAACTCTTCACCTGTGAATCATGGTTACCGTGGTTACTAGGCTGTGGTGTCAGGGACTGTGATCTATAATTATTCATTTATTTTGTTAATTCGTGTATTAATATTTAAAATAGGCTAACTCTTCACTGCACGATACTAGGGCTGTGGTGTTTAACAGAGCGCCGTCGTGTCTCGTGATCGCCTTTCCAATCAGATTATTATTATATACATATTTAAATTATATAATAATAGTTGATTGGATGAGCCAATTAGATTATTATATAATTAATATAGGGTGGAGTGAATTTTGAAATAATTATGGCAGTCTGGTTATGTCTCGCGATAGTGATTTAAGGTATATATTTATATGTAGAGTTCAATAATGTCAAAAATTTACAAACATAATGATTCTTAATAGAATTCAGCCATTCATCAACCCTCTTCTTCGAAATAACCAAAATGGATTTAGGCATGGTAGAATCAACAACAACTCACATTCTTGCTCTACGAAAATTGATAGAAGGGATAAAATCTCACAATATGAAGGCAATAATCACTTTTGTTTACTTTAGGAAAGCATTTGATAGCATTAACAGAAGTCGTATGTTCAATATTTTCTCTGCTTATGGCATACCTAGAGCAATAATAGAGATGATATCAGTTTTACATGCAGATACATGTGCAAAAGTAATTACCCCCGATGGTGAAACCAAAGAGTTTAAAATATCTATTAAGGAGTATTACAGGGCGACACATTAGCACCTTTCTTATTCATCATAGTGCTTGACAATGCAATGAGAATGGCTATAAAGGATAATGAAGTGGCACTAGGTTTCCAACTAATTAGGAAACAAAGTCACAGGAAACCTGCAGAGGCTATCTCTGACTTAAGTTATATAGCTATAATATCATAAGAAATTGAGCAAGCACTAGAATTACTTTCCAGAATAGAAATGAATGCTTCAGAAATTGGACTTCAGATAAATTTGGAAAAGACTAAGATCATGGCTTTCGCGCATACAAACCCAGTCAATATATGCACAACGTTAAATTCAGAAATTACAATAGTAGATCACTTAAGGATTTTTAATTCCGTAAAGCACTTACCTTGAAAAGCGTGCCACATAATGAAATCTTGATCTGGAAATCAAACCTAGCCAAAACACTGAAGATTAGAATTTTCAGGGTTACCATAAAAACCATTTTATTATATGGGAGCGAAACCTGGACTATCAACAAATCGCTGGAAAAAGAATTAATGGATGCTACACCAAACTTCTTCGTATGGTTTTAAATGTGTTTTGGAAAGATAAATGGTCCAATAAGAAACTATATAATGACATGCCAAAATTACTAACATAATAGCTACCCTTCGTCTAAGTATTGCTGGACATTATATCCGTCATAAGGATGAGGCTGCCCATAACCTCGTATTCTGGGAACCAAAAGGAAAGCGAAAACAAGGACGGCATGCAGTGACCTTTGTAGACAATTTAAAGGAAGATACTGACTTGAAGGAAATTGATGAAATCAGGAATGTGATGATGATGAGAGATGTTTGGAAGAAAATTGCAAAATCGGGTCGAATGAATAATGTCAAAAATTTACAAACAAAATGATTCTTAATAGAATTCAGCCATTAAACTAAAGTAAGTAAGTAAGTAGTAAAGTAATAAAGTCAATAAATTCACATATAACCTTAATGGGATCCCGCATATCACACGCAATTTGCCAATTTCGTGTATAGATAGATAAGAAAAATATAGGTCCACAAAAAAAAAATAGAACTGATATTCTATTCATTCAGTTTATCTACTTTTTTTGTAATGTATTCATAACATATACATGCATAGGAAAATAGAAAGTTATTTTTAATATTATTATTTATTATATTATATATATCTAAATAAAAAATTAGCAATACCAAAATGATGGTATTTCTATAGAAATTATCATTTTATACAATGAATTCAATACATTTTATTAAGTATCTCTCTATTTTACTATTCACATAATTAAATACTATATAAAGCAAAAAAAAATAATATTATAATTTTAATAGTTTTTATGTTCTATATTTTAGAATGAACATACCTAGCGCGAAATAATTATTCTGAGAAAACAGCGTTAGAAGTTTGACAGCATAACAATGTAATATTGAATAGCATATAATAGCATTATCTTTTCGTGAAAAAACAGTTTTTACCACAGTTTTGCAGCGTAAAACTTGCCCGAGATAGAAATAGAACATGTTCTATTAATCTCACTGCAAGTTACATATAGTACTATACGGATCGCGTGAACTCCCCTTAAATTTAGGCTACTTAGGCTAACCGGTTTACCGTCCAACGTGAACAGATGGGTGAAAGGTCGCCGGAACATTGACCTCATGTCGGACATGATGTCCTCGAACGATTGCCTCGTCTTGCGGTTGATCAGCAGAACGTGGCGCTGACACATGTCCTCGCTGTTTATGAACGTCACTTTCTTAGGGCTTTTCTGTCAAGCATTCAGCGTTAGGTATATAGTATTATATATTAGGCTATTTCTTAAATATATATATATATCTGTGTGTATATGTTGACTTCTATTGTGTACAATATTAGAATGAGATAGTATAAAAAAGTACACAATGATAAATACTATTATCTTCTACGATCAATTCATCTACATCATAATAGGGTAATATTGACGTACATTAATTAGAAAATAAGGAATATATCGTGCACAGATTCGATGAAAAAAGACGCTATGCAATACATATATACAATATACAACGACGCTATGATATACATACGCGGCAGCCAGACTAACTATTCTCTCCCTATCCGCAGAGCCCCACGCGGTTCTCTGCGGGTCCAGCATGGGGGTAGCCCCGCTATCGGGGGGACTCACCAACATCTTGCGCAGTTCATTGGTACCGCTGATAGGTTTACCCGTGTGCCAGTCGGTGCGTCTGATTGGTCGATACCGCATCATTAATAATGTGATAGTTGTGAAATACAGACATGTTATTGATACCTAGTAATGATAATAGTAGACTGGAATGGAGTGAGATATATAATAGAGGTACGCCCAAATAGTTATCTCTTTTCTATCTACCTCCATCATAGCTTACATTGCGGAAAGGCGCATTATCTTAATTCGTCCCCTTTATGCATTCCCTTCCATCCGCTCTTACACTTAGTTACCATGTAACCTAAACCCCAACCTAAACCTCAACCTAAACCTCAACCTACACCTTAACCTAAACCCCAACCTAAACCCCAAACTAAACCCCACCTACACCCTTATCTGAGTATCCTCTATTTCATCTCATTCCAACCTCCCCATTGTTTTATTTAATATTATTCACTTTTATGCTAGTTTTATTATCGTATCTTGTTTATATTTATGTATATTAGAATCATTAGGATGAGTCTATTAGGAGCATTAGGAGGTGTATTCTTACTAGTTATTATGCCTAATAAATCCAATGAATAAAATGTCATCATCATCAACACAACCACCATCTTCTATATCATCATCATCATCTGCATCATCATCATCATCATAGTAGAGTTGAGTAAGACTTAGTCTACTAAATAAGAGCACTAGTAATAGGCCTTATAATAACCCCCCACCAGCACAAGTAATAGGTCTTATAAAGGCCCCCTGCCAGCACCAGTAACCCTCTATACTTCACATAGAACTTCCTCTCCTCTTTCACTGCCCCGACACCCCTATGACTAATCTGCATACTTTATACATATCGAGAACCCAAACCCCGCTTCCCTGTTTCACCCTATTGTGTATATATATCTACATAACATCTACCTACTATGTTAGCACCGACCTCAAACTACAGACATATCAGATATCCAACAGACTCCACCCGCCCTACCCTATTACCCTCACTTCCCCCTTCTGTGATAAACCTGCAAACTTTAGAGATATCGAGCCCCTTCGCCCTACCCTATTACCCTCACTTCCCCCTTCTGTGATAAACCTGCAAACTTTAGAGATATCGAGCCCCTTCGCCCTACCCTATTACCCTTACTTCCCCCTTCTGTGATAAACCTGCAAACTTTAGATATATCGAGCCCCTTCGCCCTACCCTATTACCCTCACTTCCACCCCCCTGTGATAAACCTGCAAACTTTAGAGATATCGAGCCCCTTCGCCCTGCCGGCGTAAGTGGAACACACGTAGTGACCGTTGTCCTGTAGCTGGTCGATATCGTGAACTGAGTGACCCCCGCTAGGTGTGAAGATTGACCGCACTCCATTAGGTAGGCCGGTCACCTGTGTTCGGGTCACCAGGTGTATCAACGTTGCAATTAGTCGGGTGTGAATAGGCAGTGTGTGTATAACATACAATATATATCTATCTATGTCTATCTATGTCTATCTATGTCTATCTATGTCTATCTATGTCTATCGATATATATATATATATATATTTATATATATATATTTACAAATTGTAATGATATAATAACTATAAATTCGCCCATTAATTCGATTGTGAAACATTACGTAACAGCAGACGTCACGTGACATGTACACGACCTTCTGCGTGAGGTCAAGTTTAAGCTTATTGACGTCGTGATACTTTCGTCTGTTCACTACGATACGAAGAGCCGTGAAGTTTAGGTCTCCGTCCTTGTAGAAGTAGCACACCTTGTTCTTAGGCCGGTGGTAGAGATCTGAGGGGGGCGAGGGGTGGGGTGAGTTACACGGGGCGAGGGTGGGGTGAGTCACACGGGGGGGGAGGGGTGGGGTGAGTCACACTGGGCGAGGGGTGGGGGCTGACTCATATGGTGAGGAGGGGTGAGTCACTCGGGGGGCGAGGGGAGGGGTGAATCACACGGGGCGAGGATGGGGTGAGACATATGGGGGGATGGGTGAGGTAGAACATATGGGGGAGAGAGGTCATATGTTTTTAAGATCACACACACAATATATAATCTATCGATTATCATTTTGTATACCGAGTGATATTACATGTGATATTGTGTGTAATGATACAATGTGAGTTACATGTGTATTACAGATGCGAATATTTATAAGTAGTTAATAACTTACGCCTGTATGTATAATCTATTATATATAACCTATGTCTAATACCTAGTGTAACGAATATCATGAAATAGTTATATTCTTTTCATTGTTCTAATCTCTATTGCTGATCAGAGATAAGAATGAGAGGGAGGTTGGATCAGAGATGAAAGGGAGGTATTGAAGGCATGCAAAATATGGATCCCGTATTAAATCATATCATATAGGTAGTGATAATTCAATATTTGATATTAATTTGTTATTGCTGAGACTATAGTTGTCCTAAAGGCAAGAATTCATAAAGGTCGACACTAGATGGCGCTAGTCGATATCAAATTATTACATTATCATATTACTAAAAACATAATATTTACTTGATTATACTCTGTATATAAACTCATTCATTATATAATATAAATAAGTGTTTTATACACATATATACATATATATATACTCTTAGAACATAGAGTGATATTCTATATTAAAATATATTCGTTTACTATATATTTCAATATTATTCCGATATCATTAGCGCCCTCTATGTTTGAACTGTGGCCTAGTATTGTTCACAAATGTTGCCTTTAGTTGAAATATAGCTTCAATAATACAAGATACCATTGAAATGGGATACATTCGATGTGTATATAAAGTGTTTATACCAGTTTGTGATAGGTTATGTAATATGTATGGGTATTTATAGGTCATCGTCTATGTATGTTAACTATAGTAATACTTCTAAATGAAATGAATTATTTACCGTTTGTGACAAATATCCTATTTAAATGACATAATTAATCCATACTCACGTCATCGTACACTACAACACGCATCACGCATCGCGCATCACATGCTAGAGTTAAAGTCCCCGGCGCATCATACTATACTGCGTAGTACCACCACTATTCACTGCGCTGTACACTTACAACTCAGGTAGTCACCCCTTACACATACAACTGTACATGTTGTGAATGCAGCTGCGATAGTTATATGATGAGTTATAATGATGAGTCATCGACGCGGGCGCGACATACTATCTGACACATATCGACATATAAACGGATGCATTGAAGTACTAACATACTTACATACTAATATACACACACTAATAGATACACACTATTACACAATCTGAGTCAGCAGACTAACCATGCTTCTGATCAGTGTAGGCTGTGGAGGAGATATCGGTCGCATTCGTTGATGATTTGTCCATCTGAGGGGGGAGGGGTAAAGGTAGGGTAGGCTATATGGGGGAGGGGGTGTTAAGGTAGGGTAGGCTATATGGGGAGGAGGGGGTTAAAGTGTAGAGGATTGGGAGTATAGCTGAGGTCACATTTGTGAATATCTAAAACGGTTGATCCAAAGTGCGATATTCGCTGTTTCACATTTAAGTATAGAGTGGGTAGTGTGAAAGACCAGGATTAGTGTGGGAAGTGGGGGTAGGGTTATATATGGGGGTAGGGTTAAAGATAGGGGTATGGTTAAAGATGGGAGTAGGTTTAAAGGTGGGGCTAGGTTTAAAGGTGGTGGTAGGTTTAAAGGTGGGGCTAGGTTTAAAGATAGGGGTAGGGTTAAAGGTGGGGCTAGGTTTAAAGATAGGGGTAGGGTTAAAGGTGGGGGTAGGTTAAAGATGGTGTGATAATCAGAGCCGATGATTATTGCGGTTAATGAATTGAGAATGTGTATCTCACACTTGTAGCTTACTAATCACTGTATCGGAGGGGCAGTGATCTAAGCGGAGGAGGCGGCGTCTCTATGATCACCTGACTACAAGGACATCAATCATTAATGCGGGTCAGGCGCTATAGGTTACCAATAGAGACTCGTGTAAATAGAGGCTCTGTGTTATTAATGAACGTTGCGCAATGCTGTGTAACGCTATGCTAGGTTGTGCTAGGGTGTGCTATGGTATGCTAGGTGGTGCTAGGGTGTGTGAAGGTGTGCGGTGGTAGGGTGTGCTGGGGAGTGCTAGGGTGTACTAGGGTGTGCGAGGGTGTGAGGTGCTAGGGTGTGATAGGGTGATCTAGGGTGTGCTGGGGTGTGCGGCATGAGGCTTACTGTAAGCCGCTAGTTTACGATGCTTTAAGTCAGATTCACTATCGATTGTATTGAATATATTCTACGCTGTGGCTATCTTTAAATGAAGGCATCATCGCCTCACGTACACTAATTATCTAATAGCTTAATACGCTGCAGGTGTTATATTAGAATCGTGTAGGGCACGCATTAATAAAAAGTTAATTTTCACGTATGAATACATATATAATTATTAATATGTTTTGTTGGCTAAGATACTAATCAATGATTGGCAGGAGTAGGGTAAGATATGGAGGATTATATCGCGTAAATTATAGTGGATAGGCAAAGGATAGGATAAGAAAATTTTGTAATTTAGAGTACACAATTATGTTAATTTAATTACATGAATATTTGTTTATAACATTTATTTAATTATAAATAACAAGGACAGTAAGTGTAAAAGTTATAAATGACGAATAAAATAAAATATATTTATTGAAATAAGTAAACCATTATAATAGAAAAAGTGACAACAAAAATATAAAATATATATAAATATAATTCAGCATATTATCTCATCACTATATGAAGGTATACTTTCATTGGTATATGGCGATATAAGGATATATGTATATATATATATATATATATATTGGTACAATAATATATAATATATAATAGTCAATATATATTTAATTAAATATATGAAAGATACAACAAATATGTGTAAAGTACATTTGATGACAGTATATTGACTGTATACATTATAATGACTCAATAACTCGTTACTTTGTTGATATTTTCTTATATTTTATCATATATTTCTATATATAAACATATTTGACTCTACAGACATTTATAATTGCGATTAAATATATACATCAGGTATATAGAGTTAACCCCACTATAATTATCTGAAGTGTTAACCAACCCAAGACTATAGAACTATAGAAGTACCTATAGAGCTAATATATAGGACAGACACTAGAGAATACAATATAAAATAAACAATGTACATTATACATTATATCGTACATTATATATATATATATATATATATATAGTTATTATTGTTGTATTTTGGTGGAGTCCTTCATCCCATCCAGGAACTTAGATTACATTTTCTCTTATAACCATATGGCTCTAATGTCAATTTGAAGCTGCTCTCATGTTAACACATCAATGGTTTTAATGAGAGTTATTTATAAAATCACTCTACATATTATTGTAAGGCCTATTTTATTTGTTCGGACGGGGCTTGAACCCGTGTCCTACTACATGTGTGTCTGATGCCTTAGCCAATTAGATAAGTGGCTCAATTAACTGAGCCATACAGACAGTCATCAATATATATATATATAATGTACATTTTACACTGTACACTAGACCGGTTCGTTCGATTCAATTTTGAATCCTTCATATAAAATATAATACATATCTATATTTTAGTATAATATGTATTAACATTTTTTATAAAAAAATAGTTACCTTTGGTCACGAAGCATTTAAAGTTTGAAACATAAATTATTATTTTAAGATAAAATGTATAATATTCCATGTATAATAGACCGAATATCATCATCATTAACAAGTCCCTTCACCGATATCCTCACAACAGTTAAAAGGAGAAAACTGAAATGGTATGGACACGTGACCAGAGGCGATGGACTTGCCAAGATAATCCTTCAGGGTAATGTCGAAGGTAAAAGATCCTGTGGACGTCCAAAAAAACAATGGATAGATAATATAAAAGAATGGACCGGAAAAGGCTTCAATGAACTAAATGAAATTGTATATGACCGGAAGAAGTGGAGAAAATTTTGTTTCAACGTGACACGCCCCCACGGCTCAACAGGCTAAGGGACCAAGGTAAGGTAAGGTATAATAGTAATGACGCCATCTTATTATCTTTGATGTTTACAAATATTTAAATTAATATTTAAAATTAATTATGTATTTGTATTATATTTAATGAATTAATATAATATATACCATTATTTATATTTATTATTAATATAATATCTATATTTCATTTTTATATCTACAAATTACCAATATTAATGTCTCCTACAACTCGAGAAAATACACCATTTTACAAATTATTTATTTCAAAATAATTCAAAAAAATAATTAATTTTTTTAAATTAATATATATAATTATACTTTACATAAATTTGAGTGATCATATTGTATTGAATTGTGGATATGAGTTAGATATAAATGTCCTTTATACAAATAAAATTAAAAAAATAAAAAAATATGTAAATATATTTTGTATTTCATATTTCAAATAAAAATCCAAAAAAATTTAAAAATGATGTTAATTTTTTTTCTAAAAATAATTTTTAATTTTTTAATAATTAATTTGAATTGTATTATTATTATCTATAAATTATATATTTTAATTTTTTAAATTAAATTGTAATAATTTATTTATATTAAATTATACGATTTTTAGATATTTTTTTTGACTAAAATTATTTTATAAAATTTTGGCATCTAGATTGTTATGAAAAATAGTTTGTACAGTTAATACTACTTGTTATATATGTTTCTAGGATATATCCATAGTTGGCTTAAAAAAAATCATCCAATTTTATAAAAATTGAATAACACTTATTTCTATATCTCCCCCATGTTAACTTTTGTATGTATTCAATGTTAAAATAAAAATGTCTCGTGACATAACAATATTTAAGATATAGGTCTAAAATTTTAAACACTTATTCATCATAGCATACATAATTGTCACAGATGTGAAGGTTTATAAAATTAAGAAAAAAAATTTAGTACGAACCGGTCTACTGTACACTGTACAGTGTACACTGTACACTGTACAGTGTACAGTGTAAAATGTACATTATATATATATATATATATTTATTGATGACTGTCTGTATGGCTCAGTTAATTGAGCCACTTATCTAATTGGCTAAGGCATCAGACACACATGTAGTAGGACACGGGTTCAAGCCCCGTCCGAACAAATAAAATAGGCCTTACAATAATATGTAGAGTGATTTTATAAATAACTCTCATTAAAACCATTGATGTGTTAACATGAGAGCAGCTTCAAATAGACATTAGAGCCATATGGTTATAAGAGAAAATGTAATCTAAGTTCCTGGATGGGATGAAGGACTCCACCAAAATACAACAATAATAACTATATATATATATATATATATATATATATATATATATATATATAATGTACGATATAATGTATAATGTACATTGTTTATTTTATATTGTATTCTCTAGTGTCTGTCCTATATATTAGCTCTATAGGTACAGTACTACTGTACAGTGTAAAATGTGTACAGTGTACACTGTAAAAATGAATAAAATACAGTATATATTATACTCTATATATATACTGTATTTTATTCATTTTTAATGTTATAACGTACTGTATTAGTTAAAGATAATAACGTAATAACATAAATGTTTTGTAATAATCTTGTAAATAAGGATCGGAATCAGATAAAGAATGGGGGGATCAGGATTGGGAAATGATTGAATAAGAGGGAATACAAGTATCCCATTCTTCCCTTTATCCTAATCCACCATTAACGTATCCTAAAGAAATAACAATGAAATTGAACTTTACTTAGCTAGTATACTTTGTTAGGTTATATAATGATCATGCTTCAAAGTTGTGTTTATCTAATGTTATTGTTAGTACAATTAATAATTGTATAACTTATTTACTTGTTAAATTAATTGCTAAAATTGCCCAACTATCATTTATCAGTCAATAATCTCCTATAACCTCCTAATAGAAGTTCTAGGGGGTATTTCTAGTAGTAGGATTTAAAAGGTAATGGGATGGGGGTTCAATTCCTATCAGGACCAATACAATGATTATACATATAGGTATTTGAGGTATATATATATATATACTAGTTATATACTTTACTTAGTTTTACTTTTTTTGGTTTTAAAGTTTTTTCGGAAATTTTTTGTGTGAACGCACCTTAGGACTACGCTGTGAGTGAGCAATCGGCCGTCCGTGGGAGAGATTATTGTGTTGGGGGGAAAGCATGGGAGGAATAGTATGTCTTTAGATAACGTTTGAAGGAGGAGGTTGATGACATTATTCGAAGGTGGTAGGGTAGGGAGTTCCAATGATAAGGGGCAGATAGGGCAAAGAAGCGTATATGGGAGGAGTGGAGGTTGTGTAGATGTGTTGTTGTAAGGAGAAAGGTGTTGGAGGATCGGGTGTGGATTGGAGTAGTGGGTGTGTGTAGATGGAGAAGGGAGGCAAGGTAGTCGGGGGAGACAGAGAATCAAGCTGGAGCTTTTTAAGGATAGGGGTGATGACTGCTTTTTTGAAATTGGGAGGGATGGAGCCTGATGAAAGTGAACCGCAAATGATTTGATGAAGGGGAGTTGCAACAGTGTTAATTATCTGCTTTAGTATTGGGAGGGGAAGAGGGTCAAGGGATGAGGTTGAGGAGGTAGATTTGAGGAGGGAAATGATTTGATCAAGTGGGGGAGATTCAAATTTTTCAAGGGAGGCGGGAAAGGTAATGGGAGTGGTGAGAATGACAAGGGTGGGAAAGGTGGAAAAGGTGGTAGAAAGTTTGTCATTGAAAGATTTGTCGAAGAGGAGTGGTAGTTCTTCAGGGGTGACAGTGGGGAGAGGGGATTTAAGTGAACGACCAAGCAGTTGGGCAGAAAGTCCGTGTATGGAATTACAGTTATTAGTGAGTTTGTCAAATTTGTGGGTGATGTGAGAGGCTTTGGTGGTAGAAATAGCTTTTTGGTGGAGATTTTTTAAGTTATTGTAATAGGCAAGCGAAGTAGGGGATGGATGTTTGAGATAGGATTTTTCGGATTTGTGAAGGATTCGCTTTTGTTTCAGTAGGGATATAGAATACCAGGATGAGTCAGGGCGTGTGATGGAGGTTTTAGTGAATAAGGGGGCGTATTTATCGAGGGTGGAGGAGAAAGATGTATGGAGTTCAGCAGACGTTGAGGTTGGAAGGGAAGAAAGATCGAAGATAAAAGCAGGAATGGGGAGACTGTGGAGTTTGCATGAGATTCTAGTAGTGAGGGGTCTGGTGGGTTTGGGATGACTAAGGGTAAGGAATATGAGAAAGTGGTCGGAGAAGAGTGGTCCGATGGAATGGTCAGTGACAATTTTATTAGTTTTGGGGGAAATTATTATGTCTAAAGTGTTACCATGGACAAGGGTGGTGACGTTTAGTACAAGGTTGAATGAGGTGAGCAATTTGTTTAAGGACTGGATCATAGGTGGGTTGGGAATGTTGAAATCACTTAGTATGATTATGTTAGAGGTGATAGTGGGTTTAAATAGGCTTAATTCATCAAGGAATGAATTGATGGTGGGAGAGGTAGGACGGTAGAAAAGGAAAATGTTGAATGTACGAGAGAAAGGTGAGCTGATGGCACAGCTAAGGGCTTCAGAGTGGGAGAACGAGTGATAGGAAATATTGGAGATAATTAGAGAATATTTGTAAAGTAGTCCGGTGCCGCCACCGGGATGGGGAGAATTGTGAGGGTTGTGAATGAAACAGTAGGGGGGAGTGTTAAAAGCAGCAATGTAAGGAAAATCTATAGGATATAGCCATGTTTCTGTTATGAAGAGGATGTTGAGGTCATGGTCAGTCATGACTCATGAGGGATAGGGAAATTACAGAAGGGATTTTATTGCGTAGAGAGCGTGCGTTGATAAGAGCAGCGTTGAGGGAAGTAAAGTGGGGTGGAGAGTGTTAATTGTAGGGAGGGGAGGGGGAAGAGTGTGAGTGATGGGAAGTGAGGGAAAGGGTATAATATAGTTATATATTATACTTATATATGTATACGGTATACCTATATGTAATATATTTAGCGTATTTGGTATGACAATGCAATTTTACCTATAGGTATCAAAATAATATTTAGAAGTGATTTAAGTATATAATAGTATATAACAACTTGTCGCCTCTGGTTAAAAATCTGGGTTAAAAGCATGGATTCATTAACATGAGAGCATCTTCTAAGGAACATTAGATATTTTTGTCATAAGTGAAAACTTCATCTAAGTTAAGTTAAGTTCCTGTATGGTCAATAGAGTGTATGGGACTATACCAAATAAAATAATAATATTATATAAAATATATATTTTATATATAATTTTATATAATTTAATATATATATATATATATATATATATATATATATATATATAATATTATATTAAATATATATAAATATATAATATTCGCACACAATATAAATTAGTAATAATTATATAAATAATAATATAGATTTAACGGAATAAAAGTAAATAATAAAATCATATTCAATATGATATTGAAATCAATAATTAGTCGCTTGTGATAACTATTGATAATCAATAAAACAAACCTTATTAACTAGGTGTTCTCTATTTGTATAAGTTATTGTTAAACTTGTTGATATATTTATGATATAATACAAATATATATACTATACAATAATTAATATATAGATAGAATCTAATTTAGTATATAGTTAAGATTAATAAACAAGTAATCATACTACAACAATTAGTTGAACTAATGAGCTAATTCAACTTTTCCTCGGCATAATGAGTAGATTCAAATATTCCCATAGCAACCTAAAATGGCCGAATATCAAAAGATTTCAAATTTAACAATTGAAGATATTCAGATAATATCAAACTCTAGCGTAAGTTATCGTTTAATGAACTAAGCTATATTAAATTAAGTTTTTTAAAAATATGATTAATATTATAAAGGACCTTGTTATTATCTTATACAATATAAATGTATTATATAAACATATTTAATATTATATTAAAGAATTTGAATTAATTTTTATTTATGAAAACACTTATATAATAATTATATTTAATATAATACTATCCTAAGTATTATGATAATATTATATTATATATATATATGGTGAAAGGAATATTAAATATAATGAATATAATAATCATGTGATTAATGTTAATGACAAATTTGATTTGAAAAATAATGTAATTATTAATATAAATGTGTGGAAGCATATTTTTTTCTATGAAACTAATTATAATATTTATTATATAAATTATATTAGGGATTTTTTTCAACCACTATATTTTTTGAATAAAAATAATCATACAAATTTAAAATATATGATATTTAATTTGATTATATATTTGATTATTAAAATGAATATATGTTTATGTTATATTTAATAATATAATAGAATATAAATTAAAATATTATATATATATATATATATATTAATGTAGATAATAAGTCAATTCAAATACAGTTTTGTCAAAAACCATCTAACTTAGACAAATTATCGAATAGACTTTACATTTGAATTAGCGATCGGTCGATTGTTTGAGTGTCGTCTATATTCAACTAACCAGGAATTCATTAATATTTATGAATGTTCTAACAATTATAAGCCTAGTTAAATTGTATACAGATTTATTAATTTATTAAAATCTATTTGTTTAAAACTATTAACATATTCCCAATAATAATTTTTTATATATTAATCGATGTTTGTAAAAGTTAAAATTATAAAAATTTATATACCGTTTATAATCTTTGTCATAATATAATTATAAAATTGTATATTTGACAATTATATATACACAATTATACACTGGTTATATATGTTTAAATATATGTATTGTGTTAAAGTAAATTGGTATCGGAAACGGTGAAATTAAAAAAATAAAAACTTCAAACTAAATAATATATTCATTAATAAACACATATCGGAAACGAAACATTCTATTAGGTTTTCTAAATTACGCGATCACCATTATTACGTAATAGCGTAAACATCGGCGTGCAATTAAATGACATCATCTACGAACACTTGTCCTATTTACGTGTTGGAGAGTGATCACCCGTACACCACGCAGCGTACATCACCGCCACCTCTCCGCTATCTAACGGTACAATCAAACAGAGAAAAGATGGCCGACAACTGTTGTCCACGCGTATCGCTAGCGACCAAGGACGAGGCGTCGACGAGATTACGCGCAAGATGCGCGACTCCATACGCACAGATTTCACGTTCGATGCGTTGGTCTGCTGCCTGCGCAACGCGATCTCGTGGCGCGAAACTTTAGACATTGTGATCTTCGTACAATTGTTCTTCGATGAAATCGTATGTTAGTAGTTTAATAATAATATTTATTCATTGAATATATATATATTGAATACAATACAAATAGCGGATACAAATGAACCCCTCAAGAAGTCGTAGACTTATACATGTTATAAATAACTGTGAGGGGTCCAGTACAATGCAATACAAAGAGTAACATTTATTTTCTTGTGTTTTTATTTATCGTTTATTAAGTTCTTGATAAACACAAGAGAAATACAAGAACTGCCTAGTGTCGAACTCGGGACCTCTGGCTTACTAACTTTAGGCCGCGTGTTTACCACCAAAAAGTACAGTGATTCTATTCTACTTGATCAGTATATCGTATTACGTTGTTATAAATTCTATTAATATAAATATTTATATAACATTTGTAATCACGTTTAAAGATCGCTATTTATTTATATGCTTATTTATTTAGTAGCTTCAATATTATGTAATACTACTACTTATTTTTACTTATAAATATCACTATATTTGTTCATCATACATAGTGCTGCCACTGACGAAGATAGTGGATCTAATAAACAAACGGGTTCTCAATTCAGACACATGTTCGTAATCATACATTCGTTGTTCATCTTTATTTATAGCGGTAATTTAAACATCTCGACTACATTTAAGTGGATAATAATATATTGTTATTGTTATTTTTATTTGATGGAGTATTTTCATCCCATCCAGGAACTTAGATGAAATTTTCACTTATTCCATATATGGCTAATATTAATTTAATTTAAATATCTGATTTAAGTTTCAGATTCAAGGAAGTGATGCCACGCTTAAAATTATTCACGAGAATATTCTCCGTTTTAAATGGATCATATATGTTACATATAATATATATATATATAATATATATATATGAATATTCGCTCCAAATGCGTATTTCGGAGGGAATATTCCAAACTATGGCCTTATCTTTAATCAGTAATCTTTAATCAGTAACAAATATATTACCATTATGATTATGATTATTAATCTTCACGATATTAATTATTATTAAATACACGTATTTAATATTTCAATATTTATACTATAATCCTATAGCTTTCACCCGACAGCCAAAATTATACATACTTTATCATTAGTGAAGCCAGAAAACAGTCTTTATAGTATAATTACATGATTTTTATTCATATATGACGAATTAACATAAATTATATTGTTTACGAGATAATTAAAGCATTGGTCGGCACATCGTCGCGTGTATGATTATTAGACGATGGTACTATTATGTAATACACCCTCATCACTACGAAGGCTCGTCCAATGAAAACAGCCTATCGGTAGGCGCCGAAAGTAAAGCGATCTTCACTTCACATTTTCTGTCGACTTTCTGCGTACATCAGAGACTCTTCTCATTCGTGTTCGGCGAACAGCGCAGCAAAGACTGTAAGAACATCGTAGTCAACGTTAGCATCGACTGCGGCGTATTTATTTAAAGATGTTTATTGTTTGATATTTAGGCATTGTGAATATTTCTAATAGTGAACATCATCATATTGTTATTTTAATCAAATATATGTATGTTTTAATGTGTTAGTATAATTAAAATTCATTATTTATACGTAGTCAACATTATATCAGTAATATAGGGTGGATTATTTATTTAATGTCAAAATAATTTAATTTGATCAAAAAATAGATAAAGTTGAAAATTTTAACTTGAAATATTTGCTAATTTTCTATAACAGACGTTATTAAAATAAACAATGAATAAAGAAAATAAAACTATTTATAGTTTTAAAAAGTCGCCATAAAAGTTACTATAGAAAATAAATGAAAAATAATCAGAAATTTAAGATTTTATAAAAAATAATAGTGTGTCATTTTTCAGAAATTCAGAAAATTCTTTCACAATTTAAAATAAATTGATATTCTCAATTTGCGACTGCAATATTAATGATTTACAATTAAACTACGATATTAATATTATTCACCTGTATTCGCGTAGGTCGAGTTACCACCAGTAGGGGAGCCGTTCAAGATTGCGAAACCCATCCTAGAGTGGGAATACCATAGAAAAATTCAGAAAATCAGGGAAGCATTAATACGTTAGAGTTACTATCTCATATGTAGTTAACGCATAAGGGATACCACAGTAGTGTTTAAATATGAACAACATCGATACAACATCAACATAAGTTGTATTGTACAGGGGGTTACATGTTAATATATTAACTGATATACATTTATTTTAATATTTTATAAAATATATATAATATATAATAATTATATTACAGATTTAATGTATATATTTAAAATTATATTAAATATATATATTATATTAAATATATATATTTTATATATTTAAAATTGTATATTAGTTTTCAAAATGTTTACATATTTTTATTTGTTTAACTAAAGCGTACACGAATTTACACATATAAATATATTTGGAAAAGTATGAAGGAAATGTAACCGAATAGATTAGCTCGTTAAACTAACGTATTGTTTCCACTTGGCATACACATCGTAGACACGCCTGCCCATATCATTAACACCGTATGTTTCATCAGTGAAGAAGAAAGTCCGACAAGAAGAATACGCTAAAGATGTCCTCACCGCGTCTATAGAAGTTAAGGATAAACATATCACGATGGACAGCGACGCCCCTCTCAACAAACAGGTCAGAGTTCATAACGCAACATCACAATCGGGTTCACTAGTATGTCTACACATCTCTTAATATATGTCATATTATATATTTGTTACCATTGACTATATATTAAAAAAAATATGTATATTTTATATGAATATATGCATGATATTTATAAATATATATTTATATATATATATATATGTATATATATATATATATATATGTATATATATATATATATATATGTATATATATATATATATATATATGTATATATATATACTGCCTGTGTGGCCCAGTGGCTAAGGCGTCAGACACACAAGCAGTAGGACATAGCCTCGTCTGGACCATTAATTAATTTTATAAAATGAGTCTTAAAATATTATTTAGAAGTGATCTTATATAATTGTGTATAAATAAATGATCGGCTCTCGTTAAAACCATGGATGCCTTAACATGAGAGCGGCTTCGAAGGGACATTAGAGCCATATATGGTTATACTTAGTGAATACCTCACATGTAAACTCTCACCTCATGTGTAACCTCTCACCTCCCCCAAGTGTAACCTCTCTCCTCCACGTGTAACCTCTCTCTCCCTCATGCATAACCTCCCCCTCTGGCAGAGGATCGTAGCGATGATAGATGAGATCGCGTCGATGCAAGTGGCTGTCGTGGACATGACCTTGAAGTACCGGCTGGACATGCTCATGCACGACTTCGATATCATGTTTGAGCCTACAATCGTACCTCGTCAGAAGGACATGGGTTAGCCGTGTCGTAGTGATTCGTAGCTGTCTGTGGGCTTGCTAACCACAGACATACAGACAGACTGTTCTATTGCTTGTCCTACTTGATCAAGTATGATGTACTTATGATCATTCTTACTGTCGATCAGTAATAACATATTATAACTATATATAAATGTATTTATACGTTTATGATTATTTTATAAATTAAAGTAAAATTGGAGCTAGTTTATAATTATTATAGCAAATCTATATTACTTGAATATTACTCGCATATTTATTGTGTATATTTTTGTGATATACTAATATTTATTAAATTATACAAAGCATACTTATTATGCATTTAAGAAACTTATAATAAGTATTCATACAAGTTTATACACTTAAAAATAGTTGGTGGAAATATAATAGTAAAATAATAATAAAGTCTCTCTCTCTCGGTGTGACACCCCTACCGATATCTCACGATATATCACCGCTATCGCTATTCATCATTTGGGGATATCTCTAAACATTTACCGATCTCTCTACGATTTCGTTTCTGTGCATATCGGTGAAAAATCAGACGCCTTATTCGGTGTGACAGGGGCTTAAAGATCAACTGTAAAATAAGTATTAAATCATTTTTTTTATTTTATTTTATTTTAAGTTATAACTATAGATATATAAATATTAAATTAATAAATATGTATAAATATTTATAAGTGTATATAAGAATATATAAATATATATCGATATGTTTTTGTGTTATAAATGTTAAATATTATATAGATATAATATTTAACATTTATAACAAAAAAACATATAATATGTTAGAATGAAAAAAAAACTAGATAAATATTTGAAAATATTAAAAATAAGTTGATTAAATTATCATAATCAAGATTCCCAATCTTTAATTATAGAATTCATATAGTAACATTCATTTAAGGATGGATTCCATAACCATTTGTAATTACGTATATTATTAATTCTAAAATTGTATCGTTAATATTGATATAAATAGTATTATAACATGTCTATGGATACAAATAGAATATTTTGAAGTCAACTCGCCCAATGATTAGATTGTACTGACAAATAAAACGCTTTCTATTCGCAATACCAGAGTGCAATTCACATTTTAATAGAACAGAGTGGAACTCCACTAAATGTATATTCACTACGGGTGGAATACCATTGTGATCAATGGAATACCATTAAATCTAAATCACTATTTGTGTTGGCGTACGTATGTTTGGCGAACACTGTCACATAACCTCGACCTCGTCGCACAAATAGAATGTTCCGGTAAGAACAACGCCGTAACATCAACTCTGAAGAACAGCCTTCAACCAATAGCCGAATATAGAAAACTTACCTCTTCTTTCGTGAAGTGAGATAACAAACATGCTTTCTAGTATCGTTGGCTGTTCTTTCTGTTTTGCCCCGCCCCCCCCCCAATGATGTAGTTATGATGTGCTTATTTCTATCATTATTGGTTTCCTTAGTGCATGTGTAATTAGGGTAATATAGACAACTGTAATATTCCACTATTTTGTACATTAGTTCTTGCTGTGATAATATTAGTAGACTATATTATATAATCATTATTGTAAAATCAGATTTTGTATGTATAAAATATAAAATAATGAATACAAATACCATTATATGCATTTATTTAAACGTAAGGACTTAGTTCACATTTGATCAAATTTTGTTCAGATATTTTAATACTATAGTTGTTTGTAATGTTATTACTAATATTGTTTTTATATCAAATTATACAGATTATATTAAAATATATCTTCGAGTAGATAATAAAGTTTACAAATTTTGACATCAAAGAATCTAGACTAATGCAATTTTTATATATATTGAAAATAATTTAATTTATTTTGGTATACAATATATTTGAATATCAATGTATCTAATATTCAATTATAAGATAATTAAATATCACCAATTTATGCTATTATAGTATTACATCCACAAATATCATATTATAACTAATGATGATATTATAACCAAAGAAATTAGACTGTATGTGTTTTCAACATTAAAAATAAGTCATATTTATATAACACATTCATAATTTAATTTAATAATGACATATAATTATTTTATTTTATCAATTATAATTGTATATTATATATATGTATGAATAATTTTATGAATTAATTTTATAAATTTATATATATAATTATTTAATAATTAAATTTATTAACAGGTCCTCCACCAAGATTCAATGAGAAATAGTTTTAATACTCAATTCTAGATTAAATTTATTTAATATTTGTATATTAATTTAAACACAATAAATTGTATATGGCATTTATTACTGTTAATATATTTTTATATACATATATATATATATATATATATATATATATATATATATAAGATACTCTTTTAACCAATACAAACAATAATAAAATATCATATAATTTATTAATTAATATAATATAATTCTCATCCATGTTAAAATAATTACAAATTACTAAGTTATATACACATATTTTATATTATTAATAATTCGCGCTATAAAAAGCGAACATTCACAGTGTTTGTATAAATAACAATTCTAGACAGAAGCAAACATTTTATATAAAACACACACACATGCGCGCACACACACACAAACATGGACGTACAAAGATATAAAGAGCGACGTTTGTTTTGTACACGTAACGAGCACTATCAGATCTAAGGGCGCAGCATATACACAGATGTATACATGCGTAGAAATCACTGGTAGCTTACTAGTGGTGGTGGTTCACTCTCAAGATCATTCATAGAGGGCAATAGTAGTAGTAGTAGTAGTATAGTAGTAGTATAGTAGTGGTAATACATTAAGAATGGAATAAGGTTTTGAATCACTGAGTTCTTAGCTGGTACTCCCCATTTTGTGTAATATACCGCACCCAGGGCAAGGCTTGGTAGCCAGTCTTTTCGATGATCTTCAGGTATCTCACCTGTAAAGAGGAGGAGATGGATGATGAAATGCTAATAAATATCCATTCCACATGTATTAATGGATTATATTTATAAATTGTTAAACTAATGTCATGCTTTCTTTAATAATGCTATATTTGATGACTATTTATATGAAGATATTTGTCAAGGAAGTAGGTATTGGTTTCTAAGGAATATAAAACCTGCTTAGTCTATAATGTTTAGTGCTGAATAATATGCCTAGTATCTACCTAGTACCTAGTAAGTACTATATACATCTATCTTCAATATAGTTTAAAAACCTAAGTGCAGAATTCTATAGAATTAAACATTTTTACCAAAGATATGTATCATGATATTATTATAATAAAACACCTTTACATTTGTATAACTAAACAATATATATATTTACATATAAATTATACTTTATCTATATTAAATATAATATTGTGATCAATTATTGAATATGATGTAATAAATTTGAGAAAATCAAAATATAATAAAATATAGAATATTAATAAAATATTGTTTATTACATTAAGAAAAATAATGTACATACTTTTAGATTTAATGAAAATAAATAAATATGATTTTATTATATTATATTAATTAATAAATGGTATTCATATTTATATTATAAAGATACATATAAATAAAATTGTATATTTGATAATGGATTCATTGTGATATATCTGGAAATACAGTGTTCAATACATACTACTATACATTTTAATTATACATGTAGTACAATAATCGACACCTACATACATATTTTATAGTTGGATTACATAAAATATCATTTTGTGTAATCAATAATTATATCATTTTCCAATTCACATATTGTACAGTTTATATGTTTATACAGTATACAGTATATGTACTAATAGTATTAGTATTAGCCCAAGATACATAGTTGATTATTAAGCCCATGTAAATTGTAATATGTCACTTCACCCAACCGATTAGAAAATATGGCTATTTAATTATATCATACATATTAATAATTTGGTAAATAGAAATCAGTAAAATTAATTTAAAAATCATATTATTATTTTATGTATTTACAATAGTAATATAAAATATATGCATAATATTAATAATATTATTCATAAATAGGTGCATTATTAATTTATTATAAATTTAATAGGAATATATCTTGTTATAATAAATTATATTTTAAATAATTATAATTAATAACAAAATAAATGTAAGCCATAAAATTGTTACCACATTTGTGATCATAACTTTTGTTTTAATAATCTTCTCCAATATGACTAATATTATAGAATTTACTAAGCTTTCTACCAATTTTATTAAAATAGCATCATTATAAAAAATCTCATTCTCGTTCTCAAATCTCATTCTCATCATAGTTGATCATAATAACAAATTTCACTATCTAATATTTCTCAAATTAATACTGTATTTATTTGATTTATGCACATAATTATATATATATATATATATTTATATAAATATACATAAAATGTATATAAATTGTGATGTATTCGAATGTTTAATTTGAAAATAATTTAAAATTAATATTAAAATATTTATAATATAATATAATATATTATTTTTAGTATTATATTATTAAAATTATACGAATCTAAAAATAATTATTTTATTTAATATTGATTATAAATAGTTAATATTAAATGTACTAAATTAGTCTCTAGATTAAGTAATAGTATATTATATGTAAAATTTAAATAAATTGTATATAAATAATAAAGAAATATATAAATATGACAAATTCAAGATAGGCGTGTCTTAATAAATCATTAGAACGTGACTAATATGTTTGACTGTTATTGCTTGACAATGTTAACCTTGGGCTTTGCCATAGAAATTACATATTCAATATTGTGTCATATTAAATTTGTTAGCATATATAAAAAATTGAATTGTAAATATATTGCATATAAACAGATAAGTCTGTATTTATTTAGTAGATATTACCTGAAAACTCAATAAATGTGAAACTTACAGTTATTAATTCTATGGAATTAGTGGTCATAATTTGGCCAGATTTTGTATTTATAACCTATATTAACCTTTATAAATTATTATTTGAGTATTATTTGTATAGTAATTTTATTAACTCACTGTAATAATATTAAATTTAGTATAATTATATTATATATATATATAAAATATGCTTTAATATTCATAAAAATAATAAAATCTGTATACAAAATACTAATTATATATAATTGATATTAATAATACAGGATGTAAACAACGTATGTGAATAATAGTCGACAGCTGCATAAAATAAAATAAATAATTATTTATTTCAATTATAATTGACAAATAAGACAAATTGAATTATTAAAATAAATATATTTTAATAATTATATATTAATAATTTTTTTTTAAATTAAAAAGATAAATTAAATTTATATATATATATGTTGATATATATAAGTTAATATGTACTATAAATTAAAGTTAATTAAGCACAGGGCACAGGTTTTTCGTTTACATGTAAAAGATACAAAAAATGACTACTTTTCAAAACTTAATTCACTAAGTAATATTTATTAATTTTATAAACAATTTTTTTATTTGTATTATAATTAATCTGATAATTATATTTCACGTTTTTTTTAATACTCTATGTGGTATGCATATTTATTTAGATGACCTACAAAATATCAACAACAAATTACCATAATACTATTTTTTAAATAATTATAAATTCTTATCAATAAAAATAAACTTGAATAATAATGCTACATATTTTAAAAAAATTAAATGAAATAAAGCATTATTACTAAATTTATTAGAAGTTTAGTGAACGTACTTGGTCAAAATAATTATTTTGTGTAAATCAAGTTTAAATTTTTAAATTAATGCATATGATTATATTTATATTTGTTTTAAAATGCTTATTTTTATCAGTTTTATTTTACGTAAACTAACCATGTATGTACCATTTTAAAGATAATATTTCAAATTTTATAAATAAATTCTAATAAAATAATACAAAAATAATTTGTTTTCATTATTTTTACCCGTGCCCTTAACTAATAATCACTATTTTTCAGATATTTCTTTGTATAAAGCAATCCACAATACTTAAATAATATATAATATGAATTGAAATTATATACAACTGATCTTGAATACTAAATACCTTATTAATATTTAAAATTAGAATTTATTTCTAGAAAATGTAAATTTTAAAAATTAAATAATGTTTTGATTAACAAATATTAGATCAGCTTTAGTAGATACAAAGTAGTTACAATGATATTCATATTAATCATAATAATACTTTGTTTCTAACAAATAATATTGAAACTCATTGATAAATGTTACATACAGAGCAGATTTTGTATATCAATATATTTTAAATCTATTTATAAATGATAATTTGCTTTACACCTTTAAATAATAATCATTAATTATAATAATCTATTAATAGATAAGTATCTATTATGTATTTAAAAATAAATTTATAATTAAAATTAAAAATTAAATTTATTATTGAAATATTAAATCACCATTACAATTATTATATTACTAAATGTTGTATTTATACGCTATTGATTATATCATTAAATACACTTGAATATAATATTATTATCATATAGAAAGTAGGTCGAAGGAGAGGGTATAAAACCTGAATACCAGACACTGTAAAGTAGGGGATCTCAAATTTCACTCTAATCGGGGGTTTTCCTTCTGTTTCATCGTTTTCCACGCTGGGAAGTCCAAAATGAGCTCTCATCAGATAATCTTTACCACCCTGACATGTATAGATACATATATAATGTACATATATATATATAGTATACATACAAATATTATTTGTGCACTTTAAAATAAAACTAAAATATCTACCATCATATAGGTAGGATGGTGGTAACAAGGGTTATAGATATCTCTCTAGGGCACCACTCTAGAGTGAGTGGGGTTATAGATCTTACTAGAACCACACTCTCGAGGAAGATGGAAGTGAATATAAACCGGAAACGACTTGATAGTCCAGATGACAGCATTGATATCTGGGGCATATTTACAGCTTCCTGTGGTGGTCTTAAATTTGGGCGAATCAGCATCAGCTGGCACTGGTACGATGATTTCTACGTTGTTGGCTGTCGATCTACGCTTGAATTGACTTTTAGCCTAATAGAGGTGATGGTGGTAGTGATAGTAGTAGTAGTAGTAGCAGTAGTATATTACATATATAGTAGACTGATTAAAATGAGTAAATTATCATAATTTCTTAAGGGAATCCTATTCTCCTCACACTATTAACGACTTATACAAGTAAATAGACAGGTGAGTTCAGTCAACACACTGCAGGTACTAGTTCACTAATTTACAACATTTCTTTGGTATTATGTTCAGATTATATATAAATATTATACCTTTCAATAAATATAAATATAATATATATTAATAGTATGTTGAAAGGTAATATTAAAACAAAAACAATAAAGTTGGTAAACATTTTTTTTAATTTATATTTCTTTATAAATAAGTTATTAAAAATATTAATTTATTTATAAAGATAGTATGAATTGAAATATGATTTTAAATATTTTCAGTTCGACATTATAAATAATAAAATGTGTATTGTATTTTAATATAATCATATTGAAATCATAATTTAAAATGCATTTTTTCATTGATTTGTAGGCCTATATCAAATCAAATATGTACTTTGGACCATAATGCAATATGATAAATCATTCAAGCATATAATAAAAGATGTATAAAACAGCAGTCCTTGCTAATAGTATTGAACAATAATCAATAGTAAGCTTTATATAAAGAATATAATTTAATATTGTCTATGAATGCATTATCTTAGAAGACTGTGCATTTGTGGCCACGGTTATTGAATGTATTCTAATGTAATCAGATAATAGTGTTTTTATTTACAACCTAGTATAATATCAATCAATATATGGAGCATCAGCAACTGAACTATGGAATAGTGTGGGAGAATAAATAGGAATCTTTAAAGTGGTGAGAGTGGTAAAAGTAGTACATAAATGACAACAATTAAGAAAATACTCTAAATATACTTATATTATATTATACACTCGAATATTTAGAATAAAATATACACAGAGAAGCTATAATATTTGTTAGTACACATAGGTAGAGAAAAATAATTATTTTGAGTAATATTAATTTGAAAATTACTATAATTTATGTAATAATTTACCATGTGAATATTGTGTAATTTATACTTTATAACATGTGTATATATGCTAAATTTAATATAATATTATATAAACTATTTAGATTATTAGATAATTATATAGATTCATATAATTTATAATATTTATTTTTATTGTTGATATGGTAATAAGAATATAATTTTGATATATAGATAGTAATATATATATATATATATGAATATTAAAATAAAAAATTATTAATAATTATGAAATAAACCATATAAAATTATATAAATTAATATATTCTCTGATATTTTTATAACTAGCTGGACTCATTGATAATATAAATTTGTTATATAAAAGCATATTATATAGTTATAATTAAATAAATTGATAACAATAAAGTGAGTTATCAACTCATATCAACTCATAAAATTACTTATATCAAATGTCCATTGGATGTAATATCGTTATATATATACATGTATAACCAAGATTTATATATTAAATAATGTATTTATTACATATTTTTAAAGTATTGAATTCATTATTTCAAATAAAAATAAAAATATAAAACAAAATATTTAAAATTGTTGACCTATATAACTATTTTATTTATAACTATTATTAGGTATATCTATTAAATCATTAACTTATATTCAATTTAAACATTTTAGATAACATATATATCTGAATATTTAAATTAATATAAATAAAAAACTTATATTCAATTTAAACATTTTAGATAACATATATATCTGAATATTTAAATTAATATAAATAAAAAATGTAATCAAATATTTTGTTTCGTAATTTGACTAAAATAAGATAGGTAAGAAATAAGGTAAGTAGGAAATAAGGTAGGTAAGGACTCTTAAGATCATTATTACACCTATATTATTACATAAAAAAAGAATAGTTGAAAAATTTAAAGAATAATTAGCATATTATATTTGTTCATACATTTTTTTATAAATAATATATATAATAATAAAATGTAAGTTTTTTATCTTATATATTTGTCACCATTTATGCACAATTAATTTGGAAACAAATAAGGAAAAAATGAACAATTGATATTTTCAAAATAATTATAAATTAATTTTATTAAAATAATGCAGGAAATATTGAAAATGATACATAAAAACTATATTAAAATTATTTTATAGTTTATGTGCCTTGTAAAAATATTTATATTTAGTAAATCCATTTTTAATTTAATATTTTCACTATTTTATTGAATAAATAAATAATTCCTCAAATATATATATTTCATGTAAAATATGTCATTATATTTACAGAAACTAAAATATATATCATGAGATTAAATAATAATACAAAATATATACAAAATAATATATACTTATATATATTAAAAATTAAATATAATTTTATTAAAATATTTACAACACAAATTTAAATTAATAGTTTTATTGGGGTTTTAAAATGATTCTTTTGTGTTATAGTTCTATCTCACATAAAAGCATAATGTATACTTTTATAATGTATCATTTTAAAGATAATATTTTAAATTTTAATGACAAATTATAAACAAATTAAATTTTGTTATTTTGTGATTATATGGTGTATTCCCTAAATGTGTTAATTATTAATGAATGAATTATCATGATTTTAACATTTAGATAAGATATGATAGTGTTTATTGACTAAATGCTTGACAAATTATTGTTATATTATATAGTGTATGTTTTATTACTCTTTAATAAACATCAGATGATTAATTATGAACTACATTCAACATCTAGTATGATTAATGTTAATGTTAATTATGATCACATGAACAAATGCAATTATTATCACTGCATTGTTTAAACCTAGGTCAACTAAGGTGAAACCATATAACTATGTATACTAACATGTCATTATTGTATATATTAATATATAAGCAGAATGCTTTGTATGATAATTTAAATAGAATTATAAGAGATTAATATAACATACATAATATAATATATATTATATTATATATATATATATAAATAAGCAAATAAATATGTATGTATGTGTCATATGTATATGTATATATATGTTATTTAATTAATGACAAGATGGCCTTGGTCGCTTACCTTTATTAAATATTCAACTCTACTGTGTTGGTGCTTTTCAATGACAGACTCCACCCAAATCAGGGGCTTCACCTGTATGTATCAATCAGTAGTTATATAGAACAGTAGCAGTAGCTGATCAGTATCAGGCATGAATAATGGGCAGGGATGGGCTATAGAGATTGCACTAGTGTTGGTGTTAGGTTTAAAAAGCAACAGTTCATTATACAAATAGGCAATTAATCAATAGAGTGCCAGATACATACATAATGTGTGTTGATGTGTGTGTGTTGTGTATCAGCCAGGGTAAACAATATTAGTGCTGTGTGAATCTATTAAACTATCTACTAATGAATACATGTTCTTATTGATTTCATCAGCTAGACTAACAGAGATATGTAGTCAACTATACTAGAGGAAATCTAGCACAATTGCATAGTATATAATCATATGAGAATACCATGAACATGGTGACTACGGATCAATAGAAATAAGTAACTGTATGATCACATTTCAATCAATTGTTAAATAATTCAAACTTATTACTAGATGTAAAATTGAATATATATATATATATATATTGTATCAGGCTACATAATCTTACATCTCCCATGCCAGATTTACCAAGACTATAATGTCACTAATACACATCGGTTATTTAGATAAGAGGGTCTACAATGATTGCACAAACGTGAGTATTCAGTCGATAGGACATCAGCTCAAACTCGCCATCTGGTGGTATGAATGATATCGTGCGGTCGTTCTCGAATCTCGACAGACGGACGCATTGGTGAAATTTCACATCCTCGAGTTCGACGGATTTACTCTTCCCCCCTACGAAACCAGGGTTCAGGGGTCAATAATAGTAGGTGTAATACGCAGCGGTAACGGCAAATGATAACGAGTGCATATGAACGAAAGCAAAACGAAACGTTACATGTATACCAGTGAGCATCCTATTTGCAGGTACGGAGTAAGGTTCCGTGCTAGCCTTGATTACCTCGTCTAACATTAAATCTAATGAAGCGGTGGTAAGCAATGATGTTCACAATTGTTTGCACGATGATGATGTAGATGATGATGTTGATGTAGATGATGTTAATGATGATGTAGATGATGATAGAGTGACATTGGTATCGATACATAGTAATGTTATGTTTACTATTCATAGTATGAGATAACTATTACAATGATTGTGAATTAAAAATAATTATGATCAAATTAAATAAATATTATTAAACCTATAATATTATACACTTGAGCTCCTTTAGCTTATCACAGTATACAAGTTGTATAATATAACAATTATGTATTTTGGGCGATATTACATTTTTTTCCCAAATAAATTTTTGATACATTTTTACTGTACAATCCAAGGATTATGTTTTTAGAATATACAAACTATACAATTTCATTAACAATAAATACTATGTAATGAAATTCTAATAATATTGAACTTGCATTATATCAATTGGTAGTTCATCTCTAATACATATGTTCAGTTGAAACGCAGGAGATTACTCGCTATTATATTAAAATGTTTACAAATCATTTCGGTATATATAAACACATGTATGAATATCCAAGCTAAATGACTTATAGCTGGATGAAATTGCTAGTAATAAAATCGATTATTTTTTATTTTTTAGGAATTTATATAGGAAAATAAATACCTTCATAAGAATAAGATAATATCAGAATTATTGATATGAATTAAAATCAAAAAAATATTTTTCTAAAAAGTTAAAAATTTACAATTTTAGATTAAAAAATGTATTAATAAATAATTTTTGTTTTGCTATTAGCTACACATATAAAAATTCTATAACCCTTTGCTTTTGATTTCTTTAATTTAGCATATAACAGTGTGTATTGTTCTGCATTTCACCAGATGTAAACAAGATAATAATGATAATAATAATAATTCTAATGGAATATATTTACTATTAATTAGAGTGATAGAACCAAAATAAGTTCAGACATATTAAATATTGTTGTATTAATATAAATCGACTATAATCATTAAAATTAATAAAAGATACATTAAATAAACTATTCACTTATATAATTATGCATATATATATATATATATATTTAAATTAAATACTTAACTTTATAAATAAATCTCCAATTGGAAATTATAGAGAAAATATTGTTATTAAAGTAGGTAATGCGATACGTAATAAGAATGGATAATGTAATAAAACAATAGTATACTAACGACCAGTACTTTCGAACAATACTTTATCATTAAGACCCAGCCTTAGTTCGGGCATACCGGACAGATACACTCGCATCTTAACGGCACCTACTATCTCACTTCTCAACACGTTACCGTTTGCTGATACCTGATGCCAGTTATATTTCGTATGTACATTTGTGAAAAATGCATTATAAACATATAATGAATTTTTATACGAGTATTAATTTACAATTAATTAGTTAATCAAAATAAATGAATAATTCTAAAAAATCATTAAAAGCAAGCATTAACGAAATGTCGAGAGAAACCAACCAATAGGTTGACGGACTCGATGATGTCGAGGAACACCTCGTTCTTACGATACTTGACCCCTTCCGACCTCCAACTGACCGCATTCGTTACAGCCATCGGTGGTCTGGGGGCAACTTCTAACTTATGTCCTTCTTGTGTTATATATCTGCGCAAAAGTTAAATATTTATATAAATATAGTACATATATAATTATTATTAAAATAAACTTAAGCTCCTTTCACACGAAAAAAATAATGCCCGATATCGGCTCGATTTCTATAGCTAGATATCGTCGAACATCAAAATCAGGCAGTTTAGGTGTGAACGGCTATAATTATATACCGGTATAGGACAGGTCGAGGCACGCATTATGTGTGCGTTTATATATAAAGTACCTATTATAGAATATTAAATCTATGATTTTCCGTTATCTGGTAAATGTTTTAAAATGAATAATTTGAAGCAGCCGATATCTGGCTGTGGTGTGAAACCAGATTTAGAAATAACATATTGGTGACTGAAGTATGGAGATTGAATCATAAAATATATGAACATTTTAAAAATATCATCACGTTATTCATCAATACTCTGGAACATACGGTGCAAATCTACATTTATATAATAAATAGCAATATATGATAGCAATATATGATAGCAATATATAATAGCAATATATAATAGCAAGTTTATTGCATTCAAGAATTATCGAGTAACTAGAAATATACCACAATCACGGATATAATCAGCGTGCGATAGTTATGTGGTTTCCTCATGATATTAATCATGCGAAGTGAGTCATCGCTATTAACTATATATTTAATCTACAATGAAATCATTATATACACAATACAATTCATATATTCCTTAGAATACCTATATATGGCTAAAACGAGGAAAGACATCTTCTATCAATCTCCGGTAATTTTTTTATCAATTACATTATGTAGTTTCTACTCCGAAGTATATACATTTCAGTGATATAATTTGCTTTTTCAATGAACAATTGCGAATACACCGAGAATATATATTCGCATGTAATTAAGTGTATTCTTAGTCCATAACACAATACTATATCATTAAATAAAAGTTGCTAATGATATTCGTAAGAGGGCGTTCCTGTCATTTGTAATACGCATCGTTATATAATACGAATACGTGTAGAACAAGTACTAACTCTTGCAGGATCTTACTGTCGGTGACTTGCGGGAACCCAAAGTCCATGAGCTCGTCGAGTAGTTCGTAGATGATCACAAAGTTATCGCGAATGCTCTCCTCTTCGATCTCCTTCAGATATTCGGTGAATACCTGTACGATCTTGTGCAGGAATTGAAATACCAGCACTACGTTCGCATTCTTATTCGTCACGGAAACGACTAAAAATAGACGGTTAAGGAATGAAAGTTTACTAATCGTATGATATACATATATTTTAAGATAATAAATTTGAAATCGATATCGTTATTTAATATATGATTTAATTATCTTGAAAAAGGATACTGTAGAGGTTATTGCACTTGATGTAGATGAACGTTATATCTCCATATTGTATTATCGGTAATAGGGCTCCATCTTCCTCTTTTTCCATTAATAATGGCATAAATTTGTCTATCGAAGACATATCGATGTCTCCCCTGTAATTCCGACATATTAATACCTATTGAAAAAAATGTGTTAAACATGAATAATAATTTACATTTGCCTAACCTTTCCTTTTATGTCAAGGAAAAATATCGCAGACGCAGACATTCTACGTTTATGTCCCTACAAATGTAATATATATTATATAATTTAAAAATATAGAAAATAATTATGACACATTTTAGTATTTTATGAGACATACAAATAATCAAATGTGAGTTCATAGAATATTAAAATTAATTCAACTACAACAGAAATATTTAACTTATCTAATATAGGCTCAGTGATATACATTTTTTAAATATATAATAATTATAATAAAGCTATTAATTATATATTTTATACTAGTCAAATATTGGACTAAAATGATAATAATAGTTATATTATTATTATAATATAATATATATTATATAATATAATTATTTAATGTATAAAAATTACAAATTGTATCTATCGTAATTATACAGTTACCGATATATTAATACAATTAGTTTATTATTTAATTATCTTAGACATATTTAAAAAAAAACATGTTGACTATGGCATCTATCGTGTGTATCCACCATTTATTTCAAGTATATTATTTTTGATTTAAAATTTAAATTTATTATTATAAAATATAATATATGCACTACAATTATTATAATAATAATGTATTGTTATAACTATAGATGTATGTTCGCACAACTTATAATAATTAATCATAATTATAATAATATATTATAATTATAATATATAAGCCTTAAATTAGTAAATACATATGAATATAAAATATAATAATTAAAATTAGAAAGTATAATTTGTATTCTTTATAAGTGATATTAAACTTTACATATATATAAGAATATAACCTCTATATAATAATGATAATATAGACATAATATATTCGTTAAGTAGTTTCGCTTTATATTATTTTAATCATTATGATTTCAAGGTGTTACAAGTGTACAATTAATAAATTATTTGTAAAATTTTGTAAACAAACCAATATTTATAAAACTATAAGGAAATATATTAAATAGATATTCTGGATCAAATTAATTTATTTTAAAAATATACATTCATAAAATAAATATTTATAAATTATAATAAATATATAATGAAATTATTGAATCTATAAATACATATAAATACCTGTAAAATAAGTAATATATTTTACCGACACATCTGCAATATGCCAACCAATCAATGTTATTCTAAAGGTGTCGTAATCAAAATATGTATTTACATTTATATTAATCCAAAGGATATTAATTTGATTGACAACTATACTTTTAAAAATTAAAATATTTACTCTGATTATATATTATCCCCTATATAGATATTATCTATTATAGATAGCTGGTGTTAGCCATTTATTTAATATATCACTCATATATTATAAATATATATATTTAATAATTGATAACCAATGAGTATATATATATATATACTACAAGTATCTATAATACAGTATATATAATATAAAACAAAAAATGATCGATACCCATAACTATAATCATTATAATAATGTTCATAGCCACTATAATATATATGCACATAGGTATATAATATATAAACATGTTAATATATATATATATATATATACACATCCACACATATATAGGTGCATATATATATATATTATATATATTATATATATATATACTATATCTGCACCTATATGTGTGTGGATATGTGCATATATATGCACATGTTTATGTGCTATTGTTTGATTATGTGTGTATCATACATTGTATACATATATGTCATCTATGTTAATACATTTATTTACATGTTGTTATTAAACATATTTATTAATATTTATAGTTTATCAAAATGTACCAAATGTATAGTTTAGTCAAATACAAATCTATGATTAGACACATATGTGATATCATTAATAATTATAATTCTATAATTCGTAATTTTCGAATAATATATAGGAATTCTATCACATAGAAATTCTATGATAGAATATAGGTATATCTATAGATACAAATAGCGAATATAGATATTATATATATATATTAATATTAATTAAAATATAATTAATCATGATGCGAAACAATGTTGATAGATATGACATTTTTTAATTTATTTTAAAAGTACAAATACTGTATTTTGAAATTCTAAGGTAATGAGGTATACTTAAAATTACGTAGTTTCATATATTTGTATTTTACCTAAACTATAAATCTAAGATTTGACTATGTTAAACTATAAATCTATGATTTGATGCAATATGGTGCGATTGGTTAGTGTAATTTAATTTAATTGGTGTTTCGTAAAAGTAGTGTTTGTTTTAAGTTATATTTTGTTTAGTAAATGATAAGATAAGTTATAAGTAAGAGTCTTTGAAGTATTGTAAGTATTTTGTAGTTGATCGATATTTCAGTATTTAGCCAATTAAGTTTTTTTTACAAAAGTCAGTAGGTACCTAATGCTAGTTTACAGTAAGTTATTTGTATTCGGCATATAATTATAATAGAGCAGTTCATACTTTTGTCTAGTGTTTCTGTTTTATGTTTTGCAGATCCTGATAATAAAGAGTTATAGTATTGTAATCTGGTTACTAAACAGTGGTTAGTATGCAAAGCTGAGTCAATATTTGTGTAGTTATAAGCCTATTTGTTAAGGTTAAATAGCTGGGCATCGCGCAGTCGTATATTGATTTAGTAATCTTTAATGTTCACCAAAATTAAGTTTACTATTAAAATATATGCATAGGTATTTAATATATGTACCTAATTGGTGGGAATAATTTAGTCGGTTAATTACATAGATATTGAGTGGGGCTCCTAATATATATATTGAGTCCTCACTCCATAGAGCTAGAGATTTCTCTCTATCTCTATGCCTCACTCTTATGTATATGGTTAATTATAATGTCAGGGAAGTTAGTAGTTGGCCCATTAGTAATAGTTTAGTTTGTGGTTTAATAGTATGTTCTTATTTTTAGCAGTTTTGTAGTTCATTTAAACATTTTTGTAGTTAGGTAGAGTTCGTTATCGGTTCATGTTGTTATATGTGACATGTTATATATGCAGGCGACAGGATGAAGATGAAATATAATATGTCGTCTGCATCCTGTCGTATATGTATGAATAGAGAAAATAATGGGGAAAATTATAGATCCTCGAAGAATACTGTGGTCGATTTACTATTTCTAAATTGTATAGAATAATTTCTATTTTTAATAAAATTAGAAAATCATTATATATATATAATACAGTATTATCTTAATAACAGTGGAATAAAAGATAACAAATAAAACTATAGGTTTAACCGTTAAGACTTTCTAACCGTATGTCATATATGAGGATATCAAATGCAGATAAGTCAATACATATGTACTTATCCATTATCTAGTGAATTATATAGATCGTCAAATAGGAATAGTAAGGTAGATTCAGTTATATAGAGTTCATGGAACGCGTTTTGTTTGATATCCAGTAACATAGTATAAACCGTTTTTTTAATAAGTTTAGTTAGTATAGGTAGTTGAGATATAGGTATACATACATATATGTATGTGATTTGAGAATTCCGATGAGTTAAGGTTAGGTTTTTTTTATAATTGGTGTAATTATTACGTATTTGAGTACATTTGGAATAGGGTGCATTGTAGACACGGTTAAATGTACAAATGAGTCTGTTACAAATGTTGTCTATTTTTATTTAAAGTATTCTGCACATTGTGTACATAGTTGATCATCTGTAAATTGGGGAAGCGTGGAATATTTTTTAGGAGTAACTAGGAGTAGCTTAGTTATTGAGTAAATCGTGTATATGTATAGTCCTAGTCATAAGAAAAAGATTTAATTTGATCAGTAAAAAGTCTGTTTTAGAAGATTTCAGTTAATTCTTATATATATATATATATATATATATATATATATAAAAATCCAATCTATTTTTTCATAGATCAATTAAGTTTAGGTGTGATTGTGATTTCGTAAAAGTAAATAAGATTTTCTAAATAAAACTTTTAAATTGGTTAATTTGGATTTAATTATGCTTGGTGTTGGCATGGTGTTGATAGTATCAACTTGATACCATGGTATTTCGCTGTGTAGAGTCAATTAGTTTATTTGCAACGGTCCATATTGATATATTAGTTATTTCGGTGTAATTTTTAAATTGGGTACGGTAATTTTGGTTTAATTTATCATAGAGTTAAATATTTATATTGAAAAATCATAAATATTTATTTTGTTGATACACTTGTAAGTAAGTAGGGTCTGTTTATATGAGGAGTTCAGCATATTAAATTGAGAGTTTATTGCGTAATGGTCAGTGATTAATGTAGAGCGTATTAGTTTATGTATTAGTATATCGGAGTGGGTATATGTAAATATAATATATAAAGACCTGACTATATTATACTATAGTATATGGCCGTAAGTTGGGAATTTAACATGTCGATATGAGTTCAGAGCTTTACATATATATAGTGACTATATTGACTATTAGTCACTGGATATAGTCGATTAGAGTCTTGGTGGTGTAGTTTGCTAGAGTATTAGTGAAAGTTGAAATCTCCTATAATGATCAGGTTGTCATATGTATGTTCATGCATGCAGGTTCATTACTATGTATACATAGTGCATACAAACTATAGTTTGTAAATTCTAAAGCAAAAATAATATGTCAGTTATTTAATGGTATGTAGACTAGTATGATCGGGATTATATTATTTTTTATTTTTAGTTTATTAAAAATAAAGTCACAGTTTGATGTGCAGTCACTGTACAATCATTGATGATCCATTGTACATATATCGGGCTGAGGAATACTTTATATGTGATCTACTAACAAGGCTATTAATAGCGGAATAGGAATTCCTCCTCCATTTCTACTATCTGATCTAGACTCTATCAGTTTCATTAAGTCGACGAGATAGTATTGCTTAACATATCAAAAGAACTACACAGATAAAGTAAGACTAGATAGTAAGGAATATTATTATCACGTGATAAGATAATTAACAATAACACCACGTGATTTCGCAGTCACATGATGAAGAAGGTAATCACTCTATAGGTAGGGGTCAGCTATAGGGGTTAACATAATTATATACTATAGTAGATCTGGCATGCACTGCATAATTATATACTATAGTATACTATATAGGTTTTCTATAGTACATTATTGTATACACACATACTATACAATAGATATTTAATTACTACACTAAATACATGTTAAATATAATTAGTACTAATAAATAATAATAGAATTTATTTTGTTTCTAATTTGTTTACACAATGTTTGTAAACATAGATTCTAAATTGTTATAAATTTTAAATATATTCGATGTTCATAGTTTAAAGTTCGTAAATAAAGCAGACATAATATCGACTACACGAAAAGATTTAGAACACAGGTATATATATACACTATTATATATAGAGACACTTTAACTCGTAGTTTATAACCTCTACCTATACCTTATGTGTAACTACTTTCTTTTATTACTGAAGTAATAAAAGAAAGAAGACTAAAACTTGCAGGTCATTTGATGAGACACGACAACGAAATGGCTCATAAACTTGTCCTTTGGGAACCGACAAATGGTAGTGCAAGAAGAGGTCGCAAAACCATCACTTTTGTAGATAATCTAAGAGAAGACATAGGTCTAGACGATATAAATAAGATAAAAACGATGATGTTGGACAGAGATGTTTGGAGAGAAAAGGCAAAGAAGAGTCGAGCGAGAGCTCGACATAAGTAAAGTAAGTAAGTAAGTAACTATACCTTACGTGTTAATGTATATATATATATTTATTGATAGGTACCTATATACTTTATGTTATGCAATTATAAATTATGTATTACCAATACGCTATAGCGTATTGTATACATATATGCAATGTATTGTACACTATAGGTACACCTACATGTACAATCCCACACGAGTATAACATATATTATTAATAAAGTATACTTTTATATTTATAAATATAATCTTATATACTATAGTCTAGAGATAATATTTTATATAATATTACCAAAGCCCAATAGGGCTTTGATATTACTAAAGATTTTGCGAAGAAAAGATATATCACTATCTACTCAACGTAATTAATAATGAATCCTCATTGTAGGCAAACCTCATATATCCATTGAAATAGATTTATGTTTTAAGCGATTTTTATAAAACAATGTATTCATTGTTCTATTAAATTGCATGCAATATAATTAGTTTACTTGTATTCACATCGTAAATAATATTTACGATTTACTAAATATGTAACCCATATATATGGAATATATATATAAATGTATAGCATTTATAACCAAAATATATATTGCTTTATTATATATTAGTAATGAACACTTCATTTTCATTATATAATACTTACAAATAATGTATACATTTAAAAAATGATTTGATGCGAATTTCAATTATAAGTAATATATGTGTCCGAAATAACAATACATGTTGGTAATACTATTTATGTTTTGTGTACAAAATCTAAATACACGATTTCGTATCAATGTTATGACTTTCCTTAGACCTATTTATTTCTATGATATCATTGTATTTTTGAATTATTTCATGATAGGTGATTCCTATGTGATTCCTATGTGAGATACATATATAGTATATAGTACCTACCTATATATTATTGTAACTAGACATAATAATTGTGCATTAAATATTGGATATAAGATTTTCTATAAAAATCTAATAATATTGTCAGCGTAACTATAGTATATAGTATATACTATATACTATTATATACTATAGGATACAACGTATATAATATAGAATATATTCTGTATACCAAGTATAATATACACTAGAAAGGGTGTTACAGCACTATCATGTCATTATTACATTTATTTAATAATTAGTGATAATAAATAATAATAGAATTTTAATTTTTTCTAATTTGTTTACTCAATGTTTGTAAACAGAGATTCTAAATTGTTATCAATTTAAAACATATTCGATGTTCGATAGTTTAAAGTTTGTAAATAAATCACATTTAATAATCTGGTTTACGCGAATAGTTAACATACAGATAGGTAAGTTATATAAATAAATATATTTCGTATATAAACACTCGCTTTAACTAAACGTTAGAAACATGTATACATGTATACCTATAGGTATACCTAGTTGCTATCTAGTTATACATAGTTAGTTCCCCATTCACAATAGTACCTAACACAAGTACTACAATGTGTTACAGGTACCATCACGCCTAAGAGGGACATGCACTAGGACATATCAAATACAAGTATCTATAGATATACCTACATAGTTAGTATAATGTAATGTTATATTTATATTATATATTATATATAATATACATATATATTAACACACTGTGAAGTCGTGAATTTTCATCTCTTAATTATCGCAATATTTTATACGTGTCATTTTACAGTGTATGAGAAAGTAATACGGACACTTTAACAATAAATGGTCCTAACATTTTATGACTCATTATTTTTATTCAAAAATTACAATATATTAATATTATATGATTATAGATATTATTGCGATTTTTAAATTTTATTTAATATTTTAATTCCCTAGATAACATGGGTGTCCGTATTCGGTACCCATGTCCGAATACGGACACAATATGTTATAATACGGACAGTGTCCGTCGGACACCCTATATACACCAGATAAACTATATATTATTGACGAATCAATTAGACAAATTACAATTACATTATTTATAATTAATTGTATGAACAATTTATTCTATTTTAATTAGTTAATAATTTATTTATTTTTATTATTTTTTAATCAATAATACACTTTAAGTATCTAAATAATAAAGATTTTAGATTTAACTTTATTGGTGGTATTAATAATATAACGCACGCGATTTTTATGAAAATCAGAATAGGTTATACGTTGCGCGCTGATTTGTTATAGGGTGTCCGTATTAAGACATCTAAAGTGTCCGTATTAGGAACTTATATGACATATTATTAAATAAACCTTCATGCCATACAGACGTGTTTATAAGCTAAGTCATTTATTAGATTATTTTATTTTATTTTTTTTTTTACATATAAATATTATTTTGATATTTATATATATTTATATTTATTTTGAGTATATTGATTCTATGTAATTTTATTATATTTATTAAATATATATATGTGTATATATATGCGTTAATTTATTTATTAAATTATATTTTATATACTTTATTAGATATTAATTAAATAAATTACCAACTAATATTTATTATATGTGTAATTTTTAGTGTAAATCAAATGTACAAATTGACCTAGTTTTAAACTGAATTAAAATATTAATTTTTTAATTAAGTTAAATTACTTGTACATTTCATTCAATTCATAATTGCATATATATCTATTTTTATTTATTACTTATTTTTATTTTTTATTTTGTTAATTTTAAATCTTATATTCATTATTACATAACATATTTATTTGATTTATTTTCTAATAATTTATTTATTATATTAAAGTATTTATATATTTTTATGTTATGTGCACTAATTTAATATACTGATATACACTCATATGTACTACTAATATGGGTTTTTAGTAAAAAAAACTGTCTACTACTTGTATTTGTAGATTATACATATATGTATATATTGTTATTGTAAATTTAAATACAGACCCCTGTATATATTATTAAACGATTAATCCGATTACTGGCTGGCTAATCGAACTCAGTGGACCTCCCACTGCAGTATTCTTCAAGGTAGTCAGCCGACTACCAACCTACCATACTCGGTTAGTTACTACCTACTTGATTACTATAGAACGCGGATACTCGCCTGTCTATCTATACCCATACAGCTACCTGAACGGCTGATTCTACCATCACGTGCTGCGTCATCTGACTGGCCTTCCTCAAACCGGTTTCTAAATCACGACTGCTCCTGTTGCGGCATCGATTGTTAGATCTCGCCAACGTGTTTCCTGCTCCATCTCATGGCTACAATGTCCTGTCTGAAGTGCAATGATGTCTCCACTCCTGATGATGCCATTTCGTGTGATGGCTGTGACAACACTATTCACTACAAATGCCTATACCTATCCTTGCCAGCTGAGTGTCGATCCCAGAATATGCCAAAATACTTCAGGGCTAGTTTCTCCCTTCCTAATATTGTGTTCAAATGTGATGTATGCACTAATACTAACCTATCCACTGGTAATACCTTTATTAATGATAAACTTAACAAATTACAAGTTGGCATTGAGTCTCTTACTACCCAATTATCCTCCTTCTCTCCCTATTCTAATGACTCCACTATCCTAGAGTCACTCTCTTCCGCTATCTCATCTCTTCCTGATGCCCTAAATAAATCAACAACCAAATCTTTCTCTGCCATTGTCAAATCAAATTTACCTCCATCCCCTTCTACCTCCACCCTACTTAATCCACCCACTATTCACTCCTGCGCTTCCAAACCATCAATAATCATTGAGCATATCCTACCTGCTGACAGAAACCTTACCTACATAAAATCACTATTTGCCCACCTTCAACTAGACCCCATCACCATCACTGACTACTCCTTCATCTCTCACTATGCCAACCTAGTATTATCTTCGTCATGTGCGACCGATACCCTTATTAACTCTAGGTCACTACTTCAGTCATCTACCTATAAATCTCTATTCATACGTCAATATATTGACCCTCCAACCATCAAGGCTGGTCGAATTCTCTTCCATGCATCGAAAGCCCACTGTCATGACCTAAATTGTGTATTTAATAGACGAACCCTTACTTATCAACTTCGATCCCCCCTCACCTCTGGTAGAATTGACTGGAAATCGAATCCCTACCTACCTACTGATGTTGAGATTGAGTCTTGGTCTAAATCCTATGACTCTTTCTGTAAATCCTCCCGCACTAATGTTAAACCTTCGAATTGACTAAATACATACTCTCCCAATAACTACTCCTTTCTACTCCTCAATGCGAGATCAGTCAGGAATAAAGTAGATTTAATCACTCAATTAATCATTGACTCTAATTGCTCCATATCGGCTATCACCGAGACTTGGCTTACAAATGATGACTCTGCTTTAGCATCTCAATTAACTCCCAATGGCTTCACATTACTACTCGCTAACAGACCCACACCTAACCGTGGTGGTGGTCTTGCCCTGTTGTTCTCCACTGAGCTCAAACTTATTTCCTCTTCCACCCCTAATTTCTCCTCTTGTGAAATGCTGATATGTGACATTCAGTTCCCCTCCCTATTTACCATTGTGTTTATAATCATCTATCGCCCACCATCATCCAGCATTCGGTCTTTCCTTAATGATCTCTCTACCATTTTAGAATCCATGTCTTCTTACAACACAATTATTCTTGGTGACTTTAATATTCAAGTGAATACTGATAATCATGCTTCCCTTTCTCTTAAGAAACTTATTTTTGAGCACTCCTTAACACAACACATTCATTTCCCAACTATATCTAATGGTAACATCATTGATCTTGTTTTATCTCCATCTGACTCCAATTTAATTTCCTCTCCCACCCAAAGCACTCTAATCTCTGATCACTTCGCTATCCTATTTGATTTACAGTTATCAGTAGTGCACAATACTCGACCTCTAAGATACTTTCGAAACATCTCCTCTATAAATCAACCCTTGTTTGTTAACTCCGTGTTTGATCATATGAATAATATTACATCTCCGCTCTCTGATCCTGACACTCTCTTTGACGCCTTCAACACGGCGCTATCTAATTCTCTTGACTTGTATGCTCCCTCAACTACTCTTACCCACCGTAATCATCCCAAATCCCCCTGGTTTAACACTGAACTCACCAATATGAGAAAGTCACTTCGTCGTCTACAGTCCATTTATGCTTCTACTAAAATGAACTCAGACCTGTGTTCCTTTAAAGTATGTCGCTCATTATACAGGAAAAAACTCCTATCCACTAAATCATCATACTTTACTAACTTGCTTTGTAAATATGGCACCTCATCTAAGCAAGCCTACAACCTATCATTCACCTTAGTAGGTAAATCAAAACCCAGGCACCTTCCTGACCAACCGGATACAGTCCTCTGCTCCTCCTTTGCTAATTTCTTCCAGAATAAAGTATCGAACATCATAGCTGCTCTCCCCAATGTGGATGTTGATATCCTCACTCTCAACTCATATTCACTAGCTTCCCATAATCACTGGTCCTCCTTCACTCTCCCTACTCGTCCATATGTGCTCTCTCTAATGGCATCCCTAAAATCCAATTCCCCACTGGACCCTATTCCCCTTACTTTACTTCGTACCCTTTCGCCATTGCTAATTGAACCCATAACAATGATCATTCATGCGTCCCTTATTACATCGATCGTACCAAAGTCTATGAAACACTCATATATCACCCCAATTATAAAAAAACTACCCTTAGCCACTCGAACCTGTCGAGCTATCGACTCATCTCCCAGCTTTCATCAATCTCTAAGACCTTAGAGCGAATTGTATCTGCTCAACTTATTCACTATATCACTACCAATTCAATTATTGATAAGTTTCAAAGTGCTTACTTACCCCATCGGAGCACTGAATCAGCACTGAATCTTATCATTAATGATCTACTAATATCCCTTGACAACAAAGCCCCGTGCTACCTTGTGTTACTTGACCTGACCAGTGCCTTTGACACTCTAAACCATGACATTCTTTCTTTACGACTCAATGAAATCGGTATTCATGGTCAAGTACACAGCTGGTTTATGTCATTCTTTTCCTTAAGGTCCTCTTCAGTTAAAATTAACTCATCCTTCTCTACCCCGTTTATCAGCACTCATGGTGTTCCACAAGGCTCGGTGCTTGGTCCTTTACTTTTTATTATTTATATTTTACCCATACAATCCATATTTCGTAAATATCCTTACATCCACTACCATCTCTTTGCAGATGATCTACAAATTTATACTTCTTTTCCCATTTCCTGTGACTCCAACTCAATTCAACTGTCTATTTTTAACTGCCTCACAGAACTTACTGACTGGTTCTCCCATAATTCCCTATCACTTAACATGACCAAAACTGACACCATAATTATCTCCAGACCTACCTACCCCCTAATCATCACCCACCCCTTTCTACTAGCCCTCCCTACATCACAATCCATAACAACTCTTGGTTTCACCATAAACTCCCACCTAGATTACTCTGACCACATATCTATAATGATTCGCAATGCCAACTATTTTCTTTACAATATTAGAAAATCACGTAATAAATTGACTTTTTCAATGACTAAAAGTCTAATACACTCGCTAGTCTTCAGTAGACTCATATACTGCTGCTCACTTCTATGCAATCTACCCCTAAAGCTTATGCTTAAACTTGAGAAGATACAACGACGTGCTATACGCACCCTATATAAACTGAAGTTCTCTTCAATAGTATCAATATCGACTCTAATGCGATCACTCGGCTGGCTTAAGTTTAGATATCTCTGCAGGTACAGACTACTATGCATCACCCATAAGGTGATACATCTTAGATCTCCCGAGTACCTAGCTGACTTGATCAGTATACCCTTAGTCGAGCTAGCAGGAAATGTCACACGATGAAAATTGTGCAACGCTCGACTATCTCTGCTCACTCTGAATCTGCTTTCTCTGTGGTAGCTCCAAAATACTGGAATTCTCTACCATATGACATTAGGTGTTTGAAATCCTTGTCACTATTTAAATGTAAACTCTCCACGCACCTATTAACATTGTAACCTACCCTCCCTTTTCCATTATTTTTATTGTACTTTATTTATTTTATTTTTGTTTCCTTCTCATGACGCCCATAACCACCACGTGATTTTGTAGTCAATAAAATATTTTAAAAATAAAAAAATAAAATAAAAATATAGATATATGCTTATAACTTACTGATAACAAAAATATAAATTAAATATATAATTTTAGAATGCTTTATTTTTTAATAATAAAGTGTTATATTTTATATCGATACATTTTATATTCTTGAGAAGGTTTTAAGTAGAAATTTATTTTCATAAATTTAAAAACGTAATAAAAAAATCAGTTTATTGGATATATCAGCAATATTTAGAATAATTAAAAAATAAAATATACTTTTTCAAACTAATTATATAATTATGAATATTTTATTCATTAAACATTTTTTTGTAGGATTTATAGTTTCTGAGATACCGAGATTGTCCGTATTCGGTTACTTTCCACTACATACTGTATATATATATATATATATATATATATATATATATATATATATTTACATATGTACACTGTATAGTGTACAGTGTATACAGTGTATAGTATACACTGTACAGTGTACAACCTATATTATATATATATACATATTATTATACATTATAATCTATAGGGTTACACTAAGGTACCTACCAGGGTTGTTTGGGTTTTTTCGTTCGGTTTTTTCAAATGGGTTTTTTTTCGGTTTTTTAATATGAAAAAACCATTTGTATATTCGGTTTATTCTGTTTATTCGGTTTATTCGGTTTTTTCGGTTTATTCGTTTTTTTCAAATGTTATTTCTTAAATTTTATATAAATATAATAGTACTACATTAATAGTATTATTAATACTGCATTAATATTTATTATGTTATAATATGTTATAATAATTATCTATATAATATGCTATATTGCTCCTTTTAAAAGGAACGTAATTATGAAATTAAAAATGAAATTATATAAATGAAAATATAATATACATAGACGAAAAGACTCACTATGTCTATGATAATATATTATATAATATGAATTTCATATTATGAAATATTATCAAAGTTTGAACTTTGCTGTCTAGACTTTATAGATCAAAGTTTAACTAATCTCTTCTAAAATAAGCAGGTTGAAGTAAGCTAATTATTCCTATTGAAACGCGATGTAATACGAATGCAGATAGTATCGAGAGCTGTTTAAATATATTATATTATTTAATATATGAGAAGATAAAAGAGAGGACATTGATAAAGATATTATCACAAACATATCCAACATTGGGTTGAAATGAAGTGCCGAAGATATTCTAAACATAATGAAACCAATTGCTATCTATAGATATATATATATATATATATATATATATATATATATATATATTATACTTATATACCAGATATTCTATAGAGCGAATCAACACAAATTGCAGATTTTGTAAGAATCTGGAAAGATCTAATTGATGATGTAACAATTATTATAAATGATGATCAAATAATCACGCCATACTATATGTTGATGTTGATGATGACATCTTTAAAATAAAGTAATCCTTAATGACAGCTAAATGTGGTTCTAGTGCTGGGTAGGAAGAATGTGTTCATATGTTGGTCATCTCATCTAGTTCAGTCAAAGTTAAGAAATATACATGGAAATGAGAAAGCTGGAAAACTTGTATATTTATTCAAACATTTTAATAGTTGATAATAGTTGATAATATCAACTTGATATCGTAAGCATATTCTTAATGTATTGTTAATAAATTAATATGTTTGTATGTATACGTTATAATAATATTTTTATTTGTTATTAATAAATACTAAATAAATTTAAAGAATTTTTTATTTAATAAATTATAATTATTGAAAAAACCAAATAAACCTAAAAAACGATACCTACTATTACACCATAGCTTTATTGCATCATTTCGTGGGATGTATGATATCCATTAGTACAGTCTAATTAACGTAATAGTTATTTCTACTTATAAATATACATATATATATATACATGATAATTTATTTATATTTATTAAAGAATGAATTATGAGAATGCCTGTGTTCACTTGAATATTGGAAATAAATAAAGTTGTGTCTGGTTAGTTTTATATATATAGGTAAATAAATATATATATATATATATATATATATATATATATATATATATATATATATGTATGTATGTAAATAATATCAAATATTTACTAAATGTACATACTACATATTTGTATTACTCTAATATAATATTATTTTTGATAAAAAATGAAATATAGATATATTTATAATACATGTTCCTATACAGATACTACGTTACGTCATAAGGCGATACCTAACTAGGGTTCCATTGATACCATTAAGTACCAGAGTGTCAGATAACTATTATACGTCTAAAAATAGATGTTTGGTGTTTAATATGAAACACTGTTTAATATATTAATATAATAGACATATATGTCATATAAAAATACACTTTAATGTTCGGGCATATATAGTATATAAATAGCCATATATAGACATATATAGTATGTAAATATCCATATATAGGCATATATATATAACTATTATTTATGTGCATATCTGAATATATAATTAGGATATTTCCAGTTTCTCATACATTCTGTACCTTCATCATTACTATCTTGTACATTTTGTTTTTAAACTTGATATGCCTTTATTTACAAACAACGAAATATATATTATATATAAATAAATAATGTATTCATTTTGAATACTACACACATTACATGTATTTTACATTACATATATATATATATATATATATATATATATATATACATATGTATATATATACATATGTATATATATATATATATATAGCTCTCAGCCATATACACATATCCATTGGAATACGCTTGATACTGATGAAATTAATATGTTATCCGCTCCTCCTACAAAATCGGAAATAATGAAAAAGCTTAAGAAGGCTAAAAATACCTCTCCAGGAAAAGACAAAATTGAGTATTTACACCTTAAACTACTGGACAAAAAAGCACTATTACTTGAAAAATATTCAAAGCTGTGCACAGAATTGGAATACCTGCGTGTTGGAAAATCAGCAAGACTATTCTTATACATAAGAAAGGTAGCACTGACTTACCTTCTAATTTCCGTCCCATCAGCCTACTTCCTACTATGTATAAGATATACTCTGGGATACTATCCAACCGAATAATTAAGGTCGCTGTGTCAAATGAATGGATATCCTCTCAACAAAAAGGCTTTTTACCCGGATTGAAGGGGATACAAGAACATACTTTCCTACTCGAATCAGCCATTACAGAAGCGAAGAAAAGGCACGATGATCTACACATTGTATGGCTTGATTTGGCTAACGCATTTGGTTCGTTACCACACTCGACATTAAATAAGTTATTTGAATCACTTCCTTTGCCTGCTCATACCTCGGCCATATTGAAAGACATGTATACTAATACAATATGTGAATATAAAGATTTTATGGTCCAACCAACTTCCGGAGTAAGACAGGGCGATTGTTTATCACCAATTATTTTTAATCTTGCTTCTGAACCTATCATAAGAAAAGCAATTGAAATAGCCGGTTATGACCTATTCGGATCTAAAGCTAAACTTACAGCTTACGCAGATGATTTAGCAATAATCACTGGATCTCATGAGGAAATGATGTCGACACTAGATGGAATACTCGAAGTTTCTAGTAGTATCGGCCTCAAGTTCAATCCTAGAAAATGCACTAGCATTTCTTTCAACAAGGGGGTTATTGAGGATCGACAGTTTATGTTGGGTCAAGAATTTATTAAAACTCTTCATATTGGCGAATTTGAAAGATTCTTGGGTATACCAATTGGATCTAAGTTCTTGTTTAATGTTACTACTGATATACCTGCTCAACTTAATCAACTTTCAGACTCTGGACTAACTCCATGGCAAAAAATAGAAGTTTTAAGAAGTCACTTAATCCCCTCTCTATCCCATGAGCTCTCATCTGGACGAGTCTTGAAGGAAAGTATCTACGATCTGGATAAATCTATAAAGCAGTTCCTAAGATACAATACTAATACTCCTGACAATGTTGCTACTCCATTCTTCTATGCTGACAGACATATTGGCGGCCTGGGGATTGGTAAAATCAGCCAAGAAGTAGATATTTGGACAATCTCTAAAGCAACGCAATTACTATCTTCTAGGGATAATATGATATCCTCAATTGCTAATCGCCAACTATCAAATACCCTCAATTGTGCTATCGGACATGATCATGAAATACCACTCACTGAATTTCTATCCGGTAGCCAAACGCATGGGTTATATGGTTATAGATTTTATAGCAAAGGTGCTAATCTTTGGACGCGCACTCGACATGCAGCAACACACCTTGGAGCTCGCATTGATATATCCGATGGGAACATAATCATAGCCATCGATGATATCTGCTCCACTCCTGCTAAGGTTGTAAAAAGCATGCGACTTGCGCTGAGAAAGCAATGGAGCAGAAAATTCATGGAACTTCCGTTACAAGGCAGTGTAGCTGAGTGTTTATCCCAGGATGCAAATTCTAAGGTAATCACTAAGCTAATATCACAAGAATCGACACTATCTTTCAAATCCTGGAACTATTGGCACATGGCTAGAACTCAGACTCTTCCAGTAAAAGCTTTTCCAGGCTCAACAGATAAAAAATGTAGGCAATGCTACTCCAAGGATGAAACGACGATGCACATATTGAATATGTGTACTGCATCACTAAAAATGATGACAGAAAGACATGATGCTGTCCTTGGAGTACTAACTAAGTTCCTAGATGAATGCGATATTGAGTACGATACTAGCTACATCTCACTAGATAACTTAAAACCGGATCTTGTTATCAAATATAACAACTCATGTTATTTTGTCGACATCACAATTCCCTACGACTCGATTACAAATATGGAATCTGCCGCTAATAGGAAGATAGAAAAGTATCGCCACCTCGGATATGTAATTCCCTTCTGTGTTGGTTCTTTGGGCTCTTGGTACTCTGGAAACCAAATTCTCAAGACAGAGATGAATTTTCCTACAAATACCTGGAAAATATTGAAGACCGCCAGTATTAAAGAATCAATAGAAGGTTCGGGAAGAATTTTATCGAAATTCTTCAACTGTTTTTAAAGCGTTTTATTATTTTACTTAGCATTTTATATTGTATCTTTAGTTTATTATCTTATTCTCTACTTTTAACTGTTTTTATCACAAAATTCTATTTACATATTTTATCAATTTTTATTTTGTTTAATTATTATAGATATTTTTATACCGTTTACCTCCGTTTTAGTTTTAGGATCACTAACTATGATGAAGAGGTCATAAGCTCAAATATATTTGCTTAATTGATTTTTCAATAACACCCTTCTGAGTTATATATATATATATATATATATATATATATATATATATACATATGTATATTTATGCATATATATCCGGGGTTTTATGTTTAGCTAGTTTAGCAGAGACGTTCTTTTTCGATAATCTTCGTGTTATTTTAGCGACTGTTGTGTTTCGAGGCTATTGATGAAGCATTACTACAGCCAAGGACATAGATTCATCAACTGGTCAACGTTTGAAAGAGGCCTTACCTGATCTAGTTCACATTTCACCTTTAGGCCTCTATCCATAAGGTATTAGTGGAGTCCATCTTATATGGCACATTCCTGTGTATTTATAGCAGAATAAAGTCAACGAATAACTATATATATATATATATAATATATATATATATATGTATATATATATATGTATATATATACATATATACATATATACATATATATATATATATATATATATATATACATATGTATATTTATACATATATATCCGGGGTTTTATGTTTACCTAGTTTAGCAGAGACGTTCTTTTTCGACAATCTTCATGTTATTTTAGCGTCTATTGTGGCTACCGATGAAGCTTTACTGCATTCTATAGACTAAAGATGAAAGGTGAATTCGATCTGAACTTGATCGAGTTAACCTTTCACCTTTAGACCTCTATCCAGAAGGTGTTAGCGGAGTGCATCTTATAGGGCATATTCATGTGTATTTACAGCAGAATAAAGTCAACGAATTACTATATATATATATATATATATATATATATATATATATATATGTTTCTCATGGCAAACGACGCTGGTAGTGTTTCTTTCTATAGAAAGAGATATAGTATAGAACAATATAGTGTATAGATGCCCGCAGAGCTTGATGTTTGGTATGATTCTCTACAGGTACCGAATATGGAAGCCCCTTAAGGTAAGGTAAGGTAATTATTTATTTAGACACTCGTTATATTTTAAAATCTCACAAGTGTTGAGAATATATAAAAATAAATAATTAAATTAATAAATTAATTAAATAGTTAACAAAAAAATTCGCAATTTCTTCTTGAATTCGGTGTGACTCCTTGTACATCGTAATGACTTGGGAAGATAATTCCACATGGAAGGAGCAGCCCAGCCGAACGATCTTTTCCCAATTCTCATCAGATTTATTTTTGGCACTGAAAGTAAATTTGAATATTGCAGACGAGTGTTTCTCATTAGCTCTTCATTAAGGAGTTTATTTAAATATATAGGCTTTTTCAAAATAATAGTTTTATGAGTTATACTTAGTATTTTAAATTTGCACATATTGTCCATAAGGAACCAATTTAAATCGCCTAATTTTTTTGTAATACTTATTTGGTCACACCTCTTAATATTAAAGATTAATCTTGTAGATGATTTAATAACCCTATTTAATCCATAAAATAATTTCAGTTTGGAATTAATTAGTAAACTATTGCAATATTGTAATCTAGATAACACAAGAGATTGCACTAACGCAATTGTTGATTCCGTACTCAAGTACTTTCTAATTTTTCTAATATTAAAAAGATTAAAATTAGCGGATCTACATTGCGAAGTGGCGAATTGAGTAAATCCTAATTTTGAATCTAATATTACTCCAAGAGATTTAGCACAATCACTTGGAATAATAACTGTAGAATCAAATGTAATAGTGGGAAAAATAAAAGGTTTAAGGGAAATATTAAGTAGTTTAGTTTTAGAAGAGTTAGGAAAAAGGTTATTTAGAATAAGCCATTTTCGTACATTTCGAGCACACAAGGTTAACTCATTAGGTACATTATTGCTACTAGTAGGTACTTTCCAGTATAACTGAATATCATCAGCATATATTACATAGTTTATATTAGTAAATTGTTTAATAACTTTAGAAAGAGGAAGAATGTAAATCATAAATAATAACGGGCCCAATACAGATCATTGTGGAACACCATATATTAGAGATTCATTTGGTGAATAAATACCTTTAATATATAGAGTATGTTCTATTAGATAGATATGAAATTAACCAATTTAGTGCAGCACCATTAAAACCTATTGATCTAGTCTAGATATAAGAATATTATGATATAAACTATCGAAAGCAGCTGATAGATCAAGAAGAAGTAACTGCGCATGTTCTGAATCATCTAAGTAGCCTATTATATCATCAGTTAACTTTATTAAAGTAGTCTCAGTACTATGTCCTGGTCGATATGCATTCTGAAAATCATCATAAAGATCATTAATCATTAGGTACTCTCTGATTTGTTTACTAACAACTTTCTCAATTATTTTACTTAGCATAGGTAGTTTCGATATAGGTCTATAATTTGAGAGGTTAGAACAATCTAAGTTAGACTTCTTCAATAATGGAGTAACTAACGCATGTTTAAATATAGTAGGAAAATTAGAAGTGTATAAAGAAAAATTAACAATAGAACAATAATGCGGCACAAGGGTATAAGAAAGTTTTTTAATAAGACTAAGTGGTAAAATATCATTAGGACTAGTCGACGTATTAGTGCTTATCTCTTAGCACCACATACGCTGGTATTTCTTTTATGTCTGATGATATTCTGACCAATGGGAACACGGTATGGGTCTGTAATGTATACTTGGTTTCGCCTGGTAGTCGTTATATATGTTTGGAACATGTGTATATATACCACTATATATATTGTGAAGATTTGACTTTTATCATATATGCATATAAGTAATAAGAGCTATAAGCCTTCGTTTTAAACTAAATATTTTATATTTTAGTCGAAAGGATTTTCTTTTCCATTAATGTTCGCTAGAACACATTAGAACTTTAAACCGTTACATTTATATAATTTTCATTTATGATAATAAGTATATAGGGGAAAGTCCCCGATTACCGACCCCTAAATGATTATTTGTAATAACTTATTCAATATTAAATATATTTAATTGAAATTTTGTAATTAGGGTAATATTATGGCAATGAATAAAGTGGCTATTTTAAATTTTTGATATACTTATATTTACAAGAATAAACAGGGGGGTCGGTAATCGGATATATGTGCCTAATACCGACCCCATTCCCCTATTACCGACCCCCTAAAATAATCGTAGTATAAATAATTGTAGTATTATAATATCCAATAAAAATAGTAGATATACATAAATATAATTAATTATAACTTGACGTAATTTATTTTTTAATAGTAATATTAAATTCAAATTTAAACTTTATAGTAATTATATTAAAATAGTGTATATTATTATTTAATATTTATTTATTAATGAGTATGTATATAATCAACTGGAATTATAAATCCTAAATCTATATCAATGATACATAAACAACTTACGACATATTTTAAAGTAAAATACGAATCTATTTTGATTGGATATTATAAATCACATGGGGTCGGTATTAAGGTAATTTAGGGGGTCGGTAATAGGAAAATAATATGGGTTGCTATAATTAAGATATATTGGTTAATAGTTATTCAAATTCAATTATTGTTATAATAGTTATAAACATTTTATTCTTCTACAATATTATGTACAAAATCAAGTTTTATTTTAATTAATAAAGTATTTACAATGATTTAAAAAAAGTTATTATTCAAATATTAAAAAAAATAAAACAGAATATTACATTTTATCAAATAACAATTGTAGGATTAAATATTTTTTTAAACAAAATACGTTTTCATATTTATCATTAAATTACTAACAGTTCATGTATATATTATTTTTTGATATATCTTATAGTTACTGAGATACGAGAGGGGGTCGGTATTAGGAGGGGGTCGGTAATCGGGGACTTTCCCCTATATATATATTTATTTATGTTGTAATATATAACATAGGTTATAACCTGAAATATAGCGATGAATACCAATATTTAGCAAATAAGTTAAATAGAATGACTAATGCAGTATGTATACATATAACTATGACGGTAACTAACTGTATTAAATATAAACCACCATATGTTCATTAATATACCACTTACACTCGACATATGTCGTAACCATATGATGTAACATTCATGTGTGTTAGCTTAGGCTATACGTTGGTCATGTGACACGAGTCATGTGACACGAGTCATGTGACACACAATGATATATACATTTACTGTTGTACGTAGTAAGTTATCTGACCTTTAGTATAGTTTAATGTGTATCAATGGAACTGTTAGCTATTGTGGACGTTTATTGTTCGGTATTCGCCAAAGAAACTACCCATAAAGATCAAACCTACAGGCAACAGCAGCTATTGTAGGATGGTGTTATGAAAAACAAGGTAAATACGAAATAAAAATAATTTATATAGGTATACTATTAATAATATCCTATATATTTATGTATATATATATATATATATATATATATATATATATATATTAACATATTGATGTATATGACTAATATTAAGCATATTCGTAATAGTATACTGCATGCAATAGTAGATATTATTAGATATAAGAATCTTACCATTATAAACATAAATGTATAACAATAATACTATCCAATATTGAATATGTATTAGTTAGTTAGTTATCTATAGGAAACATGTTAGTGAATATAGTACTTAGTATACTATAATTACCGCACTAATATCTCCACCTAGGTAGTATATAAGTTATAACTTTATACGCTATGTTTATTTTAGTTTAACGTTTTATAGGTTACTATCTAAATATATACAACTATATATATATATATATATATATATATATATATATATATATATATATATACAAACATATACAAACATATATATGTATATATATTATGTATTAATTCATATTGTGTTATACATAGAAGTTACTAAGAATGCATTCCCATGGGATTACGAAACATGTCCACGAAATATCTGACTGATAAATCTGAACTAATCAAGATTTCCGTGAAGAAATGTGAAAACGAATGTTTCTATATATAAATAAACTATAAAAACTACCTTTCTGCTATCTAAATAACAACTTGGTAATATAGCTATAAAACCGTATCCTTCATCATATATTTATAAGCTCCACATTCTTTAACATTCTATAGCTAGGTGTATATTCAATATACCAATATACTCGCATATTCATATATCTCAATTGCTAATAAACTCCATTGGATATCTGACTACGTTATAATTAAAATGTAATAGATAATTCATAATTTATATTTATACTATGTATCTATGTTAATTTGTTTGATCATTTTAAAATATAATCATAATATACAAATATAATTAAATAATAATTAGTATACATTTATTAATATTAGATTAATTAACATTAGAAAAATAGTAATTCTTACTAAATACTAGACCTTATTGATATATAGATAGATAGATAGATATATATATATATATATATATATATATATATATATATATATATATATATATATATATATATATATATATATATAGGAGTATAGTTTATTGGAGTAATTAATTTCGTTCTTTTTTTTCATTTAATATTCTTTTTCGTTTTTTCTTCGTTATCCAAATGGCTTCAAAATAAGACCTTGGTCTTTTCGGGTTGTTGCCAGCGATGTATTCATACAGGGGACAGGAACATTGATTGTTTAATTATAATAGTTAACTATATATTTCGTATTTACATAAAAGATAATAATAAATAAATAAAATACATTAAGTAGACAGACAAAATTTGACATTAACAAAAATCAAAATCAAAATAATAATAACAAAAATAATTTATACATGCATATATATTTGATATATTTTTTATTTTTATTTTATTTTTTTTTAGTTTTTTTAATATGTAAATTTTATTAAATTAATTTTAAATTCATTAATTTTTTAATTTATCTATAATATAATTCATTATTGAGTCACATATTTTTTACTCTTTTCTTGAACAAATTTTCATTTTTTATATTTTGTATATTTGTTGGAAGTAAGTTCCAAAGTGATTTTGAAATTGGTAGGTATACCTATATACTATAAACCTAGGTTATATAGCTATATGTTTTATTTGTTCGTAGGGTATATTTATTATTATTTTAGTTAAATTTGTTTGTAATTGATTGTAATATTATTTATGCATATATATTAGTATATTGTAATATGTTAGCTTATCTAATCTAAGTATTTTATTTCATGTGAATAATTATTTTGTATGATCTCGAAATTTTTTTTTTATTATTCTTAAGGTTTTTTTTTGAATAATTGTTGTATTTATAGTATTATTTGAGAATTTATTTCCCCAAAGTATATTTCCATAGTTTAAGCCCTTTTGGGCTTTGGTTTAAGTATGGTAGGAAAATACTATTATATATAATTATCAATGAATTTGCTCAATTTTGTGATTAAAAATTGAATTTGGGAGAGTTTGTTATTTAATTTAATAATGTGATTTTTAAAATAAAGTTTGCTATCAAGAATTATACCAAGATATTTATAATTATATACGTTATTTATTAATGTATCATTTAATGAAATAATATTGTTTGGATGTTTATTTGAGTTGAAATTTATCATTTCTGTTTTACTAATATTGAGTTTTAACTTTAATACTTTTAAAACTTTTAACTTTGTATTTATACCATTTTTCTATTTTTATTAAGGTTTTTTTAATTAAATTTGTTAGTTCTATATTATTATCAGCTGTAAAAGTTATAGCAGTATCATCTGCATATACTGTACATTTTACATTATTATCTTCTAAATATAATGGTAGATCATTGACATAAATGATGAATAGTAAAGGGCCTAGTATAGAGCCTTGGGGTACACCATATCATTAGTTATAATATCAGATTCTGTAATGTTAACTTTAACTAGTTGAGTTATTTTATGTAAATAGTTTTTTTACCAGTTTAAGAGGAATCCCTCTAATTCCATATTTATCTAATTTGCTAATTATAATAGAATGATCAATAGTATCAAAGGCTTTACTTAAATCTAAAAATAATTTATTTATTGCTTTATTTTCTTTTTTATTTTCCATTATATGGTTTTAAATATCTAGTGTAGCTTGAGTGGTATTATGTTTTTTAAGGAAACCATATTGGGTAGTATTTATTATGTTATTATTTTGTATGAATTGCATTAGTCTATTATATATTATTTTTTCTAGTATTTTCGATAGTTGACTTACAATTGATATTGGTCTATAGTTAGATACAATATTGATATTATATTTTTTATGAATTGGTTTAATGGAGGATAGTTCCATTTTTAAGGGAAAAGTTCCTGACGATAAACATAGATTACAAATTTGGCTTAATGGAAAGTCAATGTAATCTTTTGAAATTTTTAACAATTTCATGTTTATATAATCAGTGTCTAGAGAAGTCTTTGATTTATTATTTTGTATAATAGAATTTATCTATAATTATATTAAATTGTAAACTAAAGTTTTATAGAATTATACAATGTATACATATATATTTGATTAGGCGAAAGTCTCTAATTACCGCCCGCCTACCAATACTGACCTCCTCTCGTATACGAATATAAGATATATATATATCTCAGTAACTATAAAATATATAAAAAAAGAGATATACCTTTTCCACCATTTTTCATTTCAGAATAAAGAAGGGATACATATGAGCCGACTTTTCCTCTTATGTCGCTGTTTACAACTATATTCGTTTTCCTCTTTTTATAGTTGATATTTAAAAGTTGTTTATGAGCTTTACACTCGAAAGCGCATATCTTCTTTTTATGTTATTCCAGTAAAGTCCATGTTTCACAACTATACAGGAAATTGACAGAATTAGATAGTTATAGAGTTTCTACTTTAGTTTAAAATCAATTTCTCTGCTCCGCCAGATCTTATCCAATTTGACCAATTCGGTAATTGCTATTGCTATTCATATACTTATATCTTTTTTGAATTACTAGAATTTATCCCAGATATTTGAAATTTTCCACATTTTCTATTTGTTTTCCGTACATAATAATATTTGGTATGGAACATTCCCATTAATGGTAAGTATTTTGATTTTCTTATGACTTATTTCCATACAATATCTGTTGTGCTTTTCTCTAACGAGTCGGTTAGAGTTTGTATACAAACTATAGTTCACTTTCAAAACCTGCGATGGGATCTATATAATCAGAAAATAGTAAGTTGTTCATCTCTTATTTCTATACCCGATTTTTGATTTGACAAAGAGTCATGAATTATTCTTTCGAGAAATATATTGAATAAGAATGGTGATAGCAAGCATCCTTGTCTCACCCCAACTGTCGTATTGAAAGAAGTACCAGTTTGGTTATTCAATAATACTATATTAGTTGTTGAGTCATTGAGTGACTTTATGATTGTGATCAGGTCGTTAGGCATACCATATGAAGCCCTATCATACTATAGGCCTTCATGGCATACCCTATCTAAGGCTTTATTGAAGTTGATGAAATTATTGTAAAGTTGTCGTTGCTGATAAATATGTTTTTCTATTAATAATCTGCAGTTTAAAATATGTTCCGTTGTGCTACGGTTTTTTTAAGCCCATTTTTCTTCCGCCAGGAACTCTTCTGCTTGAGGTATTAATCGATGCAGTATGATTAGTAAGAGAATGTTGCTTAGGCATAATTGTGTGACTAATTATACTGATGTGTCCCAATTGTGCAATCGTTTGAGCTTTTGTTAAGGTCGCCTTACTTTGGAATCTGAATGACTAAGGAAGTTGTCCATGACTCCGGTCATAGGTTTGTAGACAAGATGTTATGATATAACTGGCTAATTATATAAATTAATGCCTGACCTCCCCCTTTTATTAGTTCACTTATAACATTGTCAATACTAGGTTACTTTACATTTTGCAAGTACCTATAGCATGTATTATAGCGCCTATTACTACCGACTTAAGTATTAGTAGTGGATTTTCATATTCTTTATGACTATTGTACTTTAATAGTTTTAAAACTTAAAACAATTGTTTGGTCAGTTTTAATTGGGTAATTATATACATATTTGTAGTACTCTGTCTATCTTTATATTCTAGCATTGTTATTTTCAATTTGGCATGTTCATATCTGTCGAATTAATAATTACTTTTAGCGTGTTAAAAGCTCTCTTTCTGTGAACACCTCTTTTTAAAATCACTATCAATTGCCTTGCATTGATATTTAATCCATTATTTTCTCTCTTTCATACTTCTTCTTATAAGATTGTTTACTAGTTTGTATCCTACTGAATGCTTACTACTCTGATGTTTTGTTGATTTCAAACGACTTCTTGTATACAAAGCGTCAGGATCTCGTTAGTTATCCGAAGTTGCTTTCTCGTTCTGTATTTACTTAAAACGTTTTGAGCTGTGCATTTTTATTGACTTTGAAATTATAATATATGCATTTTCAGTAATTTTTCGGCTAACATAATGTTGACCAGTTTATCTTCTAATTAATCTTTGTACTGTTTACTGGTAGATAGGTTATTAACTATGTCCAAGTAGTATCTTACTCTATTAATAAAACAATTGTTTTTCTTTGATCATTTTCTGTGATCGTATCTTTAATTGCATATTGCAGATAACAAGGTCATGGTAGCTATTTATGACATATCCATGGTATTTCCTTGTTGTAGCCATATATATACTTATATATATATATATATATATATATTTATATAGTAATACATTTAAGATGGTATTTCAGATATAAGATAGATATATAACAATATTATCTGAAGGGGGTCACGTGCATCTTATACCCCCGAGTCCGTCTCTGGCACGGTAACATGAAATCCATGTCAATGTTATGTAATAATGTACGTTATGAATCATCATATTACAGGGGTAATACGATCAATCAGTTAACATTACATATAATAACATTATAATGTATCACATATATATCTACATCGTACTTATATGTTAATACATACGTTAGGTAGGTACTACCATCACTTATTATTAGTAGTAGTAGTAGTAGTAGTAGTAGTAGTAGTAGTAGTAGTAGTAGTAGTAGTAGTAGTAGTAGTAGTAGTAGTAGTAGTAGTAGTAGTAGTAGTAGTAGTAGTCAGGCCCGTAGCCAGGGGGGGCCTGCATGGGCAAGGCCCCCCCTGAGATCGGCTAGGCCCCCCATGAGATTTGGTAGGCCCCTTCATATAGTATTTACTAGATATTCAATTATAGTTATATTTTTATTTTATAATTTTATTTATATTATATTTATTTATTAGAATGTATGTATTTCAGTCATAGACATTATAGTGAGGATCCAATTCAGTATTTATGGTTTTATAAAATATTTTCAAAAATTATGGTAAATATTAAAATAAATTTTAATAATTTAATTTCATCTGATCTCTGAAATGTTTGTCCTAAATATACAAGTGGTAGAACATCTTTTGGAAATAAATTAAGAAGATTTACCTATAATATGTATATATAATATATATTATAATATATTATATATATATATATATATATACAATATAACGCAAATTTAATTTATATCCATTTGTAGATTATAGTACTTTCACAGTAAGTGGTTACAATTGGAATTCCGCTTTAAAAAAGAAAATGGTTTGATAAATGGTGCCAATCATGTGATTTCTTCTATGAATCGCGTACAAAATATACAACAATTGTCTATCAGTGCATTCTCCTAAAAAGTATTCTTTTCAACTTCTCAATGCCAGATAAGTACGAAATAAAGTTGATTTTATTACACAATTAATTATTGATTATAATTTTTCTATTTCTGCTATTACTGAGACTTGTCTAACTATTGATGATTCTGCTCTAGCTTCCCAACATACCCCTATTTGTTTTTAAGTATTGTTTGCTAATAGGTTTACATCACATCGTCGTGTGGCCTAGCTCTGTTATTCTCATCGGAACTTAAGCTTATTTCGTCATCTACCACATGTTTCTCTTCATATGAAATTCTGATCTGTAATATTCAGTTTCCTTCATTATAATTATACTTATCTTCCTTCCGGTAGTACATATTTTACAACACGGTTATTCTTAGTGATTTTAATATTCAAATTAATAAAGAAAATCATGCTTCCTTTTCTCTGAATAAACTTATATTTGAGTATTCCCTGACGCAACATGTTTTCTTTACTATTAACACTAATAGTAATACTATTGACTTTTTTTTATATTTAGCTGATTCTTAATTAATTTCATATCCCACTCAAAGTTCTTTAATATCTGATCACTTTGCAATATTATTTTATTTGAACTTGCCGGTGATACAAATTAATCGACCTTCTAGAATCTAGATCGTTTCGGAAAATCTCCTCTATTGATAAATCAATATCTGTTAACTATGTATTCCATCAACTTAACAACAGTAAATCTTCTGATTTTTCTACAATTTTTGAATATTTTAATTTGGCATTATCTCACTCGCTTGATATTTGTGTACCCTCCATTACTCTTATCAACCGAACTTATTCTAAGTTGTCTGGTTTATATTTGAGCTTGTTAACTTGAGGCAACTTCTTTGTAGACTACAACGTAAATATGCATGCTCTAAATTTGAATCTGATCTTAGTTCCTTCAAAGTTTTCGATCGCTTTACAAGAAAAAACTTCTCTCTACTAAATCGTCATACTTTACTGATATTCTTTGTAGTTATGTAATATCTTCTAAATAAGCTTATAAATTATATTTCACATTAATATGTAAAACCCATACCAAGCATCTTCTGGACAAACCTTATTTAGTTCTTTGTTCATTATTTGCAAATTTCGTCCAACACAAAATGTCTAGCATTATCAATGTACTTCCAATCATCAACTCGGCACGACTCAATCTCAATTTAACATACACTCATAATCACTGTTCATGTTTTTCGCTTCCCAAATATGACATTGTAATCTCTTTGATGACATCCTTGAAAACAAATTCCCCCTTGATCATATTCCACTCAATCACTTCGTTCATTATCACCATATTTTATTGGACTTATCGCGTAAATCATTCATAGATCTCGTATATCATCTATTGTTCCAAATTTAATGAAATAGTTATAGATTATTCCGATTTAAAAAAAACAACTCTTGCCCAATCTAATTTAGCAAGTTATCATCAAATATCCCAGTTATCATCAATATCTAAGACCTCAGAACGAGTTGTGTCCACTCAACTTATTAAGTACAGTATGTCCAATACTATTGTTGATATATATCAAAGTACGTATCTTCCTCGTCGTAGTACCGAAACTGCTCTTACTTTAATCATTAATGATATTCTCATATACCTTGATAATAAAGTCCCTTGCTATCTCGTACTACTAAACTTATCTAGTGATTTTGATAATCTCGATTACAATATTCTTTCTATTGGACTTAATGAAAGTGGTATAAACGGTCAAGTCTACAGTTGGCTTATGTATTTTATTTCATCTTGAACATCTTCAGTGAATATTAACTCATCGTTATATCCTCGTTATGTTAACATATATTGTGTTACACGAGGCTCTGTTATTGGCCCTATATGTTCATTATTTATATTCTTCCTATAAAATCAATTGTTCATAAATATCCTAATATTAACTATCATCTTTATGCCGATGATCTTCAGATATATAGCCATTTCCTAATTCTAGTGATTCTGGTTTGATTCAAATATTTATGTTTAATTATATTACTGATCTCACTCATTGGTTCTCTCATAACTCAATTTCCTTAAATATGACTAAAACTAACACTATCATATTCTCAAAACACAGTTCTCCTCTATTAATCACTCATATTTTTCTACTATATCTTCCAACTTCTCAATCCATAACTATCCTCGGTTTCACTATAAACTCTCAACTAGACTAATCTCCATACATTAATAATATGATACGCACTGATAACTATTTTCTATATAATTTTAGAAAATCTCGTTATAAGCTTACCTTTGCCATAACTAAATGTTTACTTCACTCGCTAGTATTTAGTAGACTTATCTACTGATGTTATTATTGTATACGTTACCTGTTAACCTGGTCCTACTGATTTTTTTAATTTTATTATATGCATATAAAGTTATGTTTATATAATGTATGATATACACACAGAGTGTATTTTTATTTATTGTTTATTTATACACTGTGTAATTCATATTGTGTGTCAATATAAGTAATATAGTATACTAGTAAATTACTAGTAGTGATATTATTACTAGTATACTAGTTTATATTCATTACATTTTAGTCTTAACATTTTGTGGGACCTTGCCCCCCTGGTATACATTTCTGGCTACGGGCCTGGTAGTAGTAGTAGTAGTAGTAGTAGTAGTAATAGTAGTAGTAGTAGTAGTAGTAGTAGTAGTAGTAGTAGTGGTAGTAGTAGTAGTAGTAGTAGTAGTAGTAGTAGTAGTAGTAGTAGTAGTAGTAGTAGTAGTAGTAGTAGTAGTAGTAGTAGTAGTAGTAGTAGTAGTAGTAGTAGTAGTAGTAGTAGTAGTAGTAGTAGTAGTAGTAGTAGTAGTAGTAGTAGTAGTAGTAGTAGTAGTAGTAGTAGTAGTAGTAGTAGTAGTAGTAGTAGTAGTAGTAGTAGTAGTAGTAGTAGTAGTAGTAGTAGTAGTAGTAGTAGTAGTAGTAGTAGTAGTAGTAGTAGTAGTAGTAGTAGTAGTAGTAGTAGTAGTAGTAGTAGTAGTAGTAGTAGTAGTAGTAGTAGTAGTAGTAGTAGTAGTAGTAGTAGTAGTAGTAGTAGTAGTAGTAGTAGTAGTAGTAGTAGTAGTAGTAGTAGTAGTAGTAGTAGTAGTAGTAGTAGTAGTAGTAGTAGTAGTAGTAGTAGTAGTAGTAGTAGTAGTAGTAGTAGTAGTAGTAGTAGTAGTAGTAGTAGTAGTAGTAGTAGTAGTAGTAGTAGTAGTAGTAGTAGTAGTAGTAGTAGTAGTAGTAGTAGTAGTAGTAGTAGTAGTAGTAGTAGTAGTAGTAGTAGTAGTAGTAGTAGTAGTAGTAGTAGTAGTAGTAGTAGTAGTAGTAGTAGTAGTAGAATTAATAAAATCTACAAATGATATGATAAAAACAAATTTAAATGTAACTAATAAAATTAATCTACTACCTATAGCACCTGACTCATTTAGTATTGTAATTGAAAATATTAGGAAGCTCAATTCAAATAATAACATAATCAATAGTATGTTCACACAAATGCAACTAAATACAAATCTTATTTCTAAAGTTAAATATAATTTTAAAAATATTGAAATATCATTTAACTCTCATTATGCTCAATCTCTTTTTATATCGTCAATTCATTGTTTAAAACAATCAGTGTATAGTAAGTTATTTATTAGGAAATCTGTTGACAATAAAACACTTATACATGGTAAAATTCTCTACCATGCAATAAAATCTAAATATGTATTAGATCATAAATGTGTTTTCAATAGATTTAGTAATATCTATGAATTGAGATCTATGAATTCACATACTAAAATAATTGACTGGTCAGTCAATCCTTTATTAATATCAGATGATAATATAGAAAAATATAAAAATAGCTATAATAGTTATATATCTAATATACAAATAAATACAAATTCACAAAATAAACGCGTAAACCCTACTAATAGATATTCTAACCTACCAAATACTATTATAGATAAACCTACATGACTTTTAAATGATAAATATATAAAGTGTGCTTTGATCAACGCACGCTCAATAAAAGCTAATATTGAAATATTATCAGACTTCATTACTGAATTTAATCACGACATAATAGCAATTACTGAAACATGGCTTACACATGACTTTACTCCATTAATTTCCCAACTTATTAACGATACTTACATTTTTAAACACACCCCACGAAATATACTTCATGAAAACAAAACCGGAGGTGGTATTGGTATTCTTTTTAAAAAATCAATGAAATTAATAAGCTACACAAACTATATTATCTATGGTTCTGAATGCATCATAGTTGTATTACAGACATCTGCAAATAATTACACTAGATTTGTAATAATATACCGACCACCATCTAATAATTATATATCATTTATAGATGATCTCAATGATCTCCTTATTTCGATAAAATTAAATAATACAATAATACTCGGAGACTTTAACTTCCATGTTAATCTAAAGGATACCCCCTCATTACGACTGCTCTCCCTGACTGAATCACACTCACTTAACCAACACGTCAATAAACCTACACATACTTCTGGAAATACTTTAGATTTAATTTTCTCCACTAATAGTCAATATCTCATACTCAATAATTTCGAAATTAAACATCTAATAACTGATCACTATGCTGTCACTTTTCTTCTCAATATAAAAAGTGATATTATTAGCCATTCCCAAATTAAATATAGAAACCTCAAAGCAATATCAATTTCAACATTCTCCTTTGATCTTTTATCGTCGCTAACTCAAGATATAGGTTAACAATCAATACGTTAAATAATATTCTAACAAATATCCTTAACAAACATGCTCCTCAAAAAAATAAAACTATTCGAAATAACAGAAAATGTTGGTTTAATCAAGAAACAATATTAGCCAAACAAAATATGAGAAGATATCAACGACAATATTCTAAACATCCTAATATCCAGCTTCTTAACAAATTTATAGTTTCTAAAAAAGTATTTAAAAAATCCATTGTAGCAGCTAAAATTCAGCATTACGAAACAGAAATTAAAAATTGTAACGGAGATATACGTAGATTATATAAATTTACTAATACTTTATTAGGAAAAACGAAACAAAAATATCTACCCGATATACCCTATGATATATTGTGCAATCAGTTCTCTCACTTTTTTACTAACAAACTTAACAAACTACATATATCCCTCACACTTAATTATAATGATACAATACCCATTACACTACCAAATATTACTTGCCATCAACTTTCATTATTCCTCGCAACAACTAATGATAAAATAAAAATATTACTTAATTCGTCTAAATCATCTGCTCCTCATGATCCCATACCCGTATCTCTCATGAAAAGAATCATTAATAGTATTACAATACCCATTGTTAAAATAATTAATGATTCTCTAAACTCTGGATACGTCCCGACACAACTGAAACACGCAATAGTAACTCCCATACTACACGCAATAGTAACTCCCATACTTAAAAAAAATAAACTAGACATCAATGACCTAAACAACTATCGCCCTATATCTCAATTACCTACAATAGCCAAACTTTTAGAAAAAGTTGTATATTTTCAACTTAATAATTACTTACATACTTACCAACTAATAGATAAATATCAAAGTGCATATCGTTTACATCACAGTACAGAAACTTCTGTACTACATGTTATTGATAATGTTATTAAATCTCTTGATAATCATTCTAATATACAATTACTCCTTCTCGACTTATCTGCTGCGTTTGATACTCTAGATCACATTATTTTAAAACAAAGATTAATTGATATCGGTCTAACTGATAAAGCTTTAGATTGGATAATGTCATTCATCTCGAATCGTACATTCTCTATAAAAACTGGAAACCACTATTCTCAACCAAATAATTTAAAAACAGGTGTACCTCAAGGTTCTGTACTTGGACCTATTCTGTTTCTAATATATATTAGACCTATATCTAACATCATTAGACAATATAAGCATATAAAATATCATCTTTATGCTGACGATATACTTCTATATAGTACTATATCTCAATACAGTCTTGCTCATCGTAATGAGTTATCCAACTGTGCAAATGATATACAGATTTGGCTAACCAATAATAAGTTGAGTCTTAACACTGACAAATCTGAATTAATTAATATTCCTAGCTCTTACGATGACTTTCCAATTATATCAATTAATAATATAATCATTAATCCTAGTTCCAAATTGAAATATCTAGGAATAACTATTGACCGCGATATGTCGTTAAATCACCATATTCAAAGTATATGTAGTAAAGCTAACCATAATCTGTATAACATTCGGCATATACGTAAATATATCAATAATAATCTAACTTATATTTTAATTAATTCATTAGTTTTTTCGTCAATTGATTACTGTAACTCTATTTTAATTGGACTCCCTCAATCAACGATATTACCTATTAATCGTATTATCAGATCAGCTGTGAGAACGATATATCGGCAACCACGCGAGGATCACTCAAGTGTCACCTTAAATATGAAATCACTTAGGATACTATCAGCCTCCGAACGTTCTGAGAAAAGAGTACTGTGTATCGCTCAAAAGGCCCTTACTACACATCAGCCCGAATATATACGATCTTCACTCCAATTGATACAACCTCTTAGAACAACAAGATCTACTGAGGATGTCTTACGATTTGAAGTAGGCGTCCCCAATCTAACACGTACGACAAAGCGTGCTTTTTCGTATGCTCTTCCTCGACTATGGAATCCTATTCCTCGTTCTATACGAGAAATTGTAAATTTGTCAACAGAATATTTATTAAATCGTTAATTAATAATTCAACCTACTTTTATATTTAAATTAGTGTTATACCTATATCTCCTTATTGTTAGTTTATATTATTTAATTTGTCTTATTTTTATTAACACAACACTTAACAGAGCAAACCTATTGCTATACAATTGAGTGTCTAAATAAACCATTTTGATTTGATTTGATTTGATTAGTAGTAGTAGTAGTAGTAGTAGTAGTAGTAGTAGTAGTAGTAGTAGTAGTAGTAGTAGTAGTAGTAGTAGTAGTAGTAGTAGTAGTAGTAGTAGTAGTAGTAGTAGTAGTAGTAGTAGTAGTAGTAGTAGTAGTAGTAGTAGTAGTAGTAGTAGTAGTAGTAGTAGTAGTAGTAGTAGTAGTAGTAGTAGTAGTGGTGGTAGTAGTAGTAGTAGTAGTAGTAGTAGTAGTAGTAGTAGTAGTAGTAGTAGTAGTAGTAGTAGTAGTAGTAGTAGTAGTAGTAGTAGTAGTAGTAGTAGTAGTAGTAGTAGTAGTAGTAGTAGTAGTAGTAGTAGTAGTAGTAGTAGTAGTAGTAGTAGTAGTAGTAGTAGTAGTAGTAGTAGTAGTAGTAGTAGTAGTAGTAGTAGTAGTAGTAGTAGTAGTAGTAGTAGTAGTAGTAGTAGTAGTAGTAGTAGTAGTAGTAGTAGTAGTAGTAGTAGTAGTAGTAGTAGTAGTAGTAGTAGTAGTAGTAGTAGTAGTAGTAGTAGTAGTAGTAGTAGTAGTAGTAGTAGTAGTAGTAGTAGTAGTAGTAGTAGTAGTAGTAGTAGTAGTAGTAGTAGTAGTAGTAGTAGTAGTAGTAGTAGTAGTAGTAGTAGTAGTAGTAGTAGTAGTAGTAGTAGTAGTAGTAGTAGTAGTAGTAGTAGTAGTAGTAGTAGTAGTAGTAGTAGTAGTAGTAGTAGTAGTAGTAGTAGTAGTAGTAGTAGTAGTAGTAGTAGTAGTAGTAGTAGTAGTAGTAGTAGTAGTAGTAGTAGTAGTAGTAGTAGTAGTAGTAGTAGTAGTAGTAGTAGCAACATAATACCAGAATAATATACTTTTAAAATTAATAGCAGCATAATAATAGCATAATAGACATTAAATAGCAACATAACAGTAGCATAATAGCATGGCAAATTAATAACTCCATAATAGACATTTAATGGCAACATAATAGTAGCATAATATCACAATGTAAACATTTTAGGCTATTAAATATGCTGTTGTGCTGCTATTATGATGCTATTACTGTTTTCTGGGGTGTTTCACCATAGATTTATAGTTTACAATGTAAAATACAGATCTACCCAGCAAACAGTAAGATCAGCATAATAGCAGCATAACAGCATATGCTAGAGCCTCAAATGTTTACATTGTGCTATTATGCTGCTCTTAAATGTATATTATGCTGCTATTATGCTGCTATTAATTTGTCACGCTATTATGCTGCTGTTGTGCTGCTATTATGATGCCCTTATGCTGCTATTATGCTGCTATTAATTTTAAAAGTATATTATGCTGCTATTATGCTGCTATTATGCTGCTCTTCTAATAATAGCAGCATAATAGCAGCATAATATACTTTTAAAATTAATAGCAGCATAATAGCAGCATAAGGGCAGCATAATAGCAGCATAACAGCAGCATAATAGCGTGACAAATTAATAGCAGAATAATAGCAGCATAACATACATTTAAGAGAAGCATAATAGCACAATGTAAACATTTGAGGCTCTAGCATATGCTGTTATGCTGCTATTATGCTGCTCTTACTGTTTGCTGGGTATGCATTAATAATTCTGTTTGTATACTGTCAAAGATTTTCCGAAGGAAAAAAACATTTGCTTCGCAAAATCATTGATACTGTATTCTATAACATACAAAGATTATCAACAATATAATTTAAAATTTAATTTTTAATTAATAAGTTTTCCTCTATCATTTAATTCAATTTTTAAGACAATAAAGTGGCTCAAAATATAGTAAGTAGACATAATATTACATTATATATATACCGTTGTAACTATATATTAGTTAGTATTTAAGTTATTTAAATAATAAATAATTATAATAATACGATATTTTATATCATTCATAAAATTATTTTATTTTTAAAATAATTATTATTTTAATTGTATTTACTAAATAATTTAGTTATAAATATAATGTATATATATATATATATATACTATATATATATGTATATACATATTCTACGAGTTATTTAATTGTGTTAAAACATACTTTATTTTATCATAATTATTAAAACATTCGGTTTCATGTTGAAACGGTGTATACGGACTAACGGCAATTTTGTTTAGAAATTGCGCGCGTTAGCGCGCGGAGGCGTGGCGTGGAGGAGAGGAGGCGTGGCGCGTTGGTGAGGGATAGTTACAATTTAGATATCTGATAATTATAGATATGTGTTATGTAGTATGTAATACATACTATGTATATACATATACAATAATATATGTACATAATATAATAGATATAATGCAATTACATAAATGTTTATATATATATATAGTGCTACAATAGTATATTTATATGATATATACAGTATATCATATAATAGATACAAGGCAATTACATTGATATATATATATATATATATATATATATATATATATATATATATATATATATATATATATATATATATATATATATATATATAGATAACAAAACACCACCAAACAATAAATTAACTATTGCATCATACTGTATGATTCATACACCTAAAAGTTATATTTAGATTATTACTACTTGGTCACAATCTATGATCACTATAATAGGCATTACTGGTCATAGCCTATGTTATAGCACTATTGGTGATATACATGATACGCATGCATAATGTGCGTCGCTCATCTATTATATAACAACTAATTATAATTGTATATATTATTTATTAAATTATTTTTGTTATTAATATTGATATAATTAATTATAATATTATATTTTTTTTCTGTATACTATCATTTTGTTAAACTTTGTTAAATATTGTTATATAATAAATATATCATTGAATATTTTTTTCAATATTAACTAAACACAAGAATATAAATTAATATTAATAATTGATAATGTATACATTATCTAACTTATAAGTTATATCAAAGTCCTGGTTATACATTGATCATTGTTCCTAATATAAATACCCAGATAATAGATACAGTAAATAATATAGTATATAAAGTAATTACATATGAATATATATATATATATATATATATACTATGTGTTAAATATGAATATAATATGTATATATATATATATATATATATATATATATATATATATAGAATAAAACACAATAATATATATTTAGACTGTGAATATTATGGTCATAAGAATATTGAACTACATTACACTATATTATTTAAACTCCGTGATTTATTTTAGTAATCATATGTTATCTTACTATTCTTCATAAAAAATACTATATTTGCATACATACACATATATAGGGTGTACCCATCGATATAAATAAAGTTCTTTATATCGTTCTTACTTTCTTTATATCTTTAGATGGGTGTACCCTATATAGTATATAGTATATACCCTGATTAGCTATAATTAAGCATATAGCATGCTATATTCTGATAAGTGATACCCGCTTAATAATATGTATACATATATTCTGACAACAGTAAAACAAAAGAGATAAGGAGTTAATGCAGTTAAATGCACAATACAGCTGTGACCAGTAATGTGTATTATAGTGATCATAGATTGTGACCAAGTAGTAATAATCTAAATATAACTTTTAGGTGTATGAATCATACAGTATGATGCAATAGTTAATTTATTGTTTGGTGATGTTTTGTTATCTATATATATATATATAGTATATAGTATATAATAGTATATATAGTATATAAATATATATATATATATATATATATATATATAGTAATGTAAATGCATTGTATCTATTATATTATTTACATATATTATTGTATATGTATATACATATACATACTATGTATATACATATACAATAATATATGTATTACATACTACATATCTAATACATATATCTATAACTATGAGATATCTAAATCGCAACTCTCCCTCACAAAAGCGCCACGCCTCCTCTCCTCCACGCCACGCCTCCACGCGCTAACGCGCGCAATTTCTAAACAAAATTGCCGTTAGTCCGTTGCAACCGATACAAATACAAATACAAATGTATCTACGATACTGATTTTTTGCATTAATATATACTCAGTATATAATATACTGTATCGACGATACTTCCCAGCTCTGGTTATAGTACTACTTGACTATTATAATTAAATTTAATTTAACATTATAATAATGATTATTGATATTGTTAAATGTTTCAACAGTTGCAACGGACTAACGGCAATTTTGTTTAGAAATTGCGCGCGTTAGCGAAACATTTAACAATATCAATAATCATTATTATAATGTTAAATTAAATTTAATTATAATAGTCAAGTAGTACTATAACCAGAGCTGGGAAGTATCGTCGATACAGTATATTATATACTCAGTATATATTAATGCAAAAAATCAGTATCGTAGATACATTTGTATTTGTATTTATATCTATAAAAATTAAAAAAAGTATTTGTAATCATATTTATTAGTCATAAATAGTATCTACTAAGAAGATTATGTATACAAATACATTTAATTAACTGATATATCATTTGGATATCATATGTATTTTATGTCAATATTTTATAATATCATGTTATAAATTATTTTAATATATAAATCATCAATATATTTTTAATAAAATATCTTTTGTAAATATTTAATTGAATTCAATTCATTGTTAACAATTATGATATATCAATTTTAGTGATTTATTCTCAACCATTAATAATGGTCCATTATATACATTTATTGAAAACAAATAAATTATTTTGATAATATATTTTATATAATAATTGATTTATAATTAAACTACTTTCTAATAAATTCATCATAAAAATCTAAATAAATCATAATTATAATCATTTAAAAAATGCTATATATTATTTAATAATCAATACTTAACTATTATTATTAATTAACTATTAATTACATGTATTTAATATTAGATGTGTGTGTTCGATGCATAATGTGTGTATTAAAATTTTACATACAATATACACACACAAAAAAGTTATTATTTATAATATATTTTACTTGCTATTTATAGACATATATATATATTACCTTACAAGATCTAGCTTACTCTGCAGTTTATTACACTCCATTCCTCTATCATTCATCACTATCGATAATTCCTCATTTGTACACATTGTGTCATCTCTTAATTGGTCTAAATATATTTGCATAGGCCTTCCTCGAGAGCGTCGTCCATGTTGTGGATTCCATAGTAATACTTCACTCACTACTTCACTTATCTTCTCCATCAGTGACCGGAGAACCTCAGTCGTTGTTCGCATATTGTATATGTTATTCTTTGAAATTTGCCGTACAAGTACTTATTTGTAACGTCGTCCATGACTTGTTTAGTGCAGCATGCATGTATAGGCTGAGCTTGGGTTGTTAGTTTTTTTATGGTTTATTTGATTTATTTGGTTTTTTGGTTTTTTTGGTTTGTTTGTGAAGAATATTGGTTTTTGTATTTATTTAATAATTATTATTAATAAATTGTTATATTGAATGTTATTTGTAATAAATACTTCTAAAAATATATGATTATTATTAGATATTTTGTGTATAAGTATTAAAAATATTGTAGTATAATTTATACAAGGATTCAGTAAATTCTATCCAAATTATATATTTCTTTCGACCAGGCTTGTTTATTAAATTAATACATTTATATAATACATATAATCTATACAATTATTAATAATATTGATAGGGTTGTTGATTTTTGTTGTTTTTGTTTTTGTTTTTTTTTGGTTTTTTTGGTTTTTTTAAAAACTATAAAAACCAACAACACTGCCTTATATAATTTAAAATTATAAGGTATAATTTATATAATATACATAATAGATACTATTATTAATATTGATACTAATTTTAAATGATATAATATTAAAATTAATATATGTTATCTCTCGTGTAAAATATGTTATCCACGGAGAATGATAGTTATCGTCAGTTTGTATTTAATTATAGGAAGAACACAGATATGTTTGGGATACCTATATAAGGTTTATTTAATTTATTAAAATAACAGAAAGTAAAATAGCATGATCAACTATGTCAAGGGTTATAGTGTAACCACTCTCATTTGTGTAATGACCCAATTGCTTTTATAGCAAGAAACAAATGCACTACAAAACAAGAATAATACCATTTGTGGATTTTGTATTTGATTTAGATCGATTTAAGGTTAATGTTTAAAATAACAGCCTTCTAACAATGGCATTGATATAAAGACATTTTTTATATTGTGGTTAATGGTTAAATTAATGGCATATAAATACATTTATGTCAAATTGATATTGTCAATATACATTCTATAGAGATAGTTGACAATAGCAAGTTCATGGAATAAACCAGAGTTTTGGAAATTTAATAATTATATGTGTATATATACATATAATATATATTAAGGTATATGATACCAACGAGTATACAATACTTCATGCTATCATATATAATAATACGAATATATATATTTTAGTTAATTCAGTTATAAACCACGCCAACTATTTACAATTACAAAAACATTATCAAATATTCCACCTCACATTCATACTACGTAGTTACCATACTACATATATATATCAATAATTTGATATACAGAAATCAAAAAAAACCAAATATACCATGGTTTGATTAAAAAAACCAAAAAAAAACGATCAAAAATTCTATCCAAATTATATTTTTCTTTCGGCCAGGCTTGTATATTAAATGAATTTTTTTTAAATGATAAAAAACAATAACACTGCCTTATATAATTTAAAATTATAAGGTATAATCTATATAATATACATAATACATACTATTATTATTAATAGTGATACTAATTTTAAATGATATAATATTGAAATTAATATATTTATCAATAATTTTATATTCAAAAATCAAAAAAACCGAACAACCCTATTAGGCTCAATCAACTTTTTTTATCTAATGTTGAAGTTAGAGTCCAAGTGATAGAGTCATATACAAGAACAGTCTCAACTGTAGCTCTTTTGTTTCTTTTGAGTTTACTTGAAAGGTTGGATTTCCAGATGATGTTCAGGCTATTCAAAGCTGCCCATGCACTCCCGAATCTTACGCTTACATCATTTGAGTTGAACCAATATAACTACCTAGATATTTGAACTCTTCTACACGTTTTATATCATGGCCTGATAGGCTTTTTATGTTTATATGATTTTCTTGATTTAAACACATGTATTCCGTCTTGTCTGAGTTTATATGTAAACCGATATCTTTAGCCGTATCTTCATAATTTGTTTAGTAGTTTATTTACATCTATCAGACTATTAATTAGTACAGCTATATCGTCAGCATAGTCAATATCGGTAATGTGTACATCAGGGTATATATTGCCTTTTCTTTTGTAAGAGTGAAGCAGGGATGTTAATTTCTATCGATTTGAATTTCTACTGATTTTTTCAATATATAATGCATATAAATGGTGCAAGTTTGTCTCTGTGTAGTACTCCAGTAGTTATATCGAAGAAAGGTGTGTCACCATCAGGTGATCTTACCATGAAGTGAGTATTATTGTGTAGAATCAATATGGAATTTACGACTCCAGTGGGTATACCATATATGATTAAGATATAATTCATCTTTTCACGATTTATTGAATCAAAAGCCTGTGAAAAGTCTATAAATAGGAGAGTATACTCTTTAAGCTATAGCTGGTAGGTTTTAGACTTTACCCCTTCTAGTATACGTCGAATGGTTAACCTTTTTCCTGTCGTTGATCTCTTTGTTCGGAAACCATTTGGATTTGTTCTCAGTATAGGATCTATCTTTGGTCTTATCCTATTTAATAGCATCAGGTTATATATCTTAGCTGTAATTGGAGTTAGTGTAATTCCCCGATAGTTTTTTGGTGATAGAAATAACTACTTTTTTAGGGAAAGGAAGTAAGCATCCTTCATTCCATATGTCTTAGTTCTTGAGAATATACACTATTGCACAAGTTTAGTAAGATTTATTGTAATTCTCCTAGTTTCCATACTTCAGCTGATATTTCGTCTAAGTCCACAGCTTTTCCATTTAGTATGCTTTTAGTAGCTTTCTTTAATTCACCTATTGTAAAATGCCCTTTTTTGATATATAGTTCATTTTGTAGAGTCAATTTACTTTCATCATTTGATGTGGGAATTGATGGTTTACCAAGTATTTCCTTGATATGGTCGTTTTATAGTTGAATTTGTTCTTTTCCACTGTTTTCTTTTAGTTTTGCTCTGTTTTAGTTATTACTTCCACAAACTTCATTTACTATTTTCTAGGTTAAGGCTGACTTTGTTACACATCGCATTTTTAATTTCACTTATTTTATTCTGAACGTATTCAGTTTGTTCCTTTTCATACAATTGTACAAGATACTTTAGAGCTTCGTTGAAATGTCTGACATTTTCTGGTGTCGGTTGATTTTCTTTATGTCACGCTGAATGGTGTAGTATGTTACGGTTTTGACAAATATTATCTGTTTCCCAGGGTATACGTTTTTTCAACTTGGGTTTCAATGGGATTACTTTAGCAGCAGTTTACTTATATGCAGTTTTAAAGTGAGTATATCTTTTTCTAGCTGTGATGTCTTGTAGAGCTTCGAATTTTGTTTTCACTTTAGTAATAAAGGTGTCTCGTGTTTCTGTATCTGTCTTTAATCTTTCCCAATCGTAATGTTTGATTTTACTAGATGTATCTAGTAAAACAAGACATGTCTTATATATACTGATATAATACGATGATCAGATGCAATACTGATAAATGAGTTATAAGCTCTACAGTTTTTAGCATTTATGATATAATAGATATCTATATACTATAAATATATTGGATATAATTATAATGTATTTGTATCTACTAATATGTATCTATTAAGAAAATTCTGTATTTGTAATTGTATCTACTATGATTTTTTTAAGTAATTGTAGTAGTATCTATTATGAGAAAAAAGTGTGTAATTTTAATTGTATCTATTATATATTTGTTGGGTATCGTGCCCAGCTCTGACTATAACTATTATAGTAACTATAGTAGAGTCAATATTTTTTTTTATTTGTGTATATGTAATTATTTATAATACACTTAATTACGTACATTATAAATATATAACTTGTGTTATCAGAGTTGTAGACGTAGATATTTAAAAATAGAATCAAGTAAGAGCTTTACATAATGAAAGATACAGTTCTAAATAGATCACTAAATTGTGTAATCATTTTATATATTCATAAATATTATTCCGAAATTATTATTTTATATATATTATATGATATAATTATTATAATAATATAATGTATTTAATAGTAGAAATATATATTCTAGTAATTTGTTTATTATATTTTATTCATTATAGTATAATTATGAAAATATAAAATATATAACAAATTTCGAGCACTCATTCGATTCGATTTTCAATATTTATGACTATAACTAAGATACCATTTATAATTGATACTTTTTTTAAATATTAATATTAATTAACCTATATTATATACTATATACAATGTAAGGTAACCAGTGATCTCGTTTGGAGTGTTTTAATTTGGTTTGATGATTTTGTGTTCAATATCAATTCTACTATTTATAAATAATTATTTAAATTAACATTTCACAAGATCACCAATATTGACGAGATCATTGGTATCTATATGTAATACACTATTAAATTATATAGTGATTATATAATATAGTTTTATATTACTATAGTAAATATATATGTTGTATTATCTAATAGACTATATATATATATATATATATATATATATATAATATATATTATATATATATATATATATATATATTATAATTTATTGATAATTTGAAGTAAAAATATTAAATATTAAATATTTTTATATATTTTAGCATATATATGTGTACTAAATCCTATTTTTATTCTTCTATATTATATAGGTATAATTACTTTTATGATATATTCATATGACGTAGTATTTAAATTTATATTAACCACTATATATTTGTATTTTACAGTCAGTAAATTCATATTACACAATGTATATTCTTATGAAGTTATTTATACAAAAATTAAATATAGTATATTTGATAGTTATTTGAGAAATGTAGCCTATGATTTCAAAGTGTGGATGATGTGGGTATGACTATGCTTATGGCTAGAGCTAGTATATTCGTAGTAATTATATTATCTTATAAATTACTTATTCAATAATAAAATAATGTAGTTAACATTTTGTATTTAGCTATTTTATTTGATAGCTTGACTTATGTTCTGTTTATAAACATATGTGAATATAGGTTGTTAGAATTAAAACCCGAATTTTGAAATCAACGGCTACAGTGCACAGTCAATCTGACAATGTAATTTAGTAATTATAGAAGTGGTTCTATTTTCATCAGTTATATCGTTCATATATATATATATATATATATATATTGTTATTTTATTACTTTCATAGCTACCCAGCTAACAATATATTCGACGCTTTTGGACGCCATGCGCCTAAAAGTTCCGGAATTAATTCGTCGCTTTGATGACAATTTTCGCCCAAAAGCGTCGAATTGTTCTATTGTACTTTGGACGCTGTTGCGCCCAAAAGCGTCGAATTTGCGACGAATTCAATATCGATTCGGAACTGAAGCGCCCAAAAGCGTCGAATTTGCGACGAATTCAATATGATTCGGAACTGAAGCTCCCATAAGCGTCGAATTTGCGCCTAAAATCCTATTGTAAATTGGACGCTGTTGCTCCCAAAAGCGTTGAATTTGCGACGAATTCAATATGATTGAGAACTGAAGCGACGAATATATCGATTCGGAATCAAAGCGTCGAAATAGCGCCCATAAATTCTCAAAAGCGTCGATAAATTGTTTGCTGGGTACACTCACGTTAATTCAATCAGATTATAACCAGAGTTATACATATAAATATATATCCAAAACTCTAAACTCTAATGCAAACCTATTAATTTATATTAAATATATAAGTTTACTTATAATCTTATTTGTATATATTATACATCCATCTAGATTACAACAGCAGTCCTTGATTATCATTGACACGACACCTTCAAGATGAACAAGAGCAGTCCATATACTTTCGCCTTCGAGATAACAAATACGTTAGAAAATATTACTATTTTATACTTATGACTATTTCTACTATAAATGTCGACTATAGTCGTATAGATATATTTGCTTAAAAAAAATAAATCATTCAACAGCAGTCCATGAGATTCAGTGATGTAACACCTTCAATATTAACACAGAAGCCTGTATCCGCCTTCTATGATACCAGCTTAGAGATGACAATATATTTCCTTAACCTTTCTACTTCGAGATAACAATAACGTTAGCAAATATTTATACTTTCAACTATATATTTGCTTAAACCAAAAATCAATACATCAACAACAGTCTGTGATATTCAGTGACGTGTCGCATTAGATGTGACAAAATTAACATATGACCTTTCTATTTTAGCATGACAATAACGTTAGCAAATATTTATACTTTCAACTATATATTTGATTAAATATAAACTCAATTCATCAACAGTAGTCCATGATATTTAGTACTTTTTCGCCTTCAAGATCACAACAGTATTCCGTGATAATCAATGACGTGGTGCCTTAGAGATAACAATAGTAGTCTGTGACGCCTTCGTGATGACCATAGAATCTAAGTGAAGCCCTCATTAGATGCCGACTGACCAACGTACCATCCAGCATTTCCATCATGCATGCTAGTAGCATTATTATATTATATTGTGTATTTAATAGATCGTGGAATAAATATTCCGCCTGAAGGAATGTAATGAGAAAATTTAGTCATGCCAACTTTTATATTGGGACATTATATTGTAATTTAATCTTATAAATTACTAATATTGTAGGTAACATTTTGTATTTAGTTATCATATTTTATTTGCAAGCTGGCTGTATGTTTCTTTATAGACATTTATATGTAAATATATAAGTGGATATAGGTTGTTAGCAACGGAACCCGTATTTTGAAATAAACGGCTACAATGCACACTGTGCATTGCACAGTCAACCCGACGATGCGTTATAAGTCATAATGTTATAACACATAAAATATATATTCATCGTATAAGCTAGCATGTCAGTGTCATTTAGTAAGTAAAGAAGTAGATTCATTTATATATATTATTGTTATTTTATTATCTTCAAAGCCACTCTCATGCTAATGCAATCAAATTATAATGAGAGCTAATACATATAAATATGTATCAAAAACTATACTCAAACCTTATATTAAAACTTTTATTACATATATAACTTTACTTATAACCTTATTTATATATATTATATATCCATTTAGATGACAACAGCAGCCCGTGATTATCATTGACTTGCGTCTTCGAGATGAAAAACAGCAGTCCATATACTTTCACCTTCAAGAAAACAACTATGTTAGCAAATAATTATACTTGCGACTATATCAACTATATATTTACTTAAATAAAAATCACTCAATCCACAGCAGTCCATGATATCCAGTAACGTGTTGCCTTCGAGATGACTACATCAGTCCATGATAATCAATGACGTGGAGCCTTAAGGATGACAATAGCAGTCTGTGATGCCTTCGTGATTATCATGGAATCTCCGTGAAGCCCTCTTAGATACATGCTAGTAGCATGATTCGATATGCAACCTTATATTATATGGTGTATTTAATAGATCGTGGAATAAATATTCCGCCTGAAGGAATATAATCTGAAAATGTAGTCATGCCAACTTTTACATTGGGACATTATATTGTCAGTCGACGTTGCATGCGTTCAGATGTGTTTAACGTTACTCAGTTGTGCTGGAGGCAATTATTATTATTATCATTATAACTATTATTATTACATTATTTACCAATTAGCATATAATTAGAAGGGTTTTTTTAATTGTATCTAATTGAGTGTTATTAAGTAGTGTAATTGATTTTCCCCCAAATAAAGTGTAAAACCGTTTCTTGAGTTGTCCTCCTCATTTGGCCTAAAAGTATACATTTCATATAATATCCTCATAATTGCCTTATATAATAGTCAATTTACAGCCTCATAACATCTACATATAATATCCTTATAACATCATCATATAATATCCTCATATAAAATACTTATAACTGCCTCATATAACAGCTTAATTACTGCCTCATAACATCATCATATAACAGTCTAATAACATCCTCAAAATAGCCTCACGACATACTCATAACTTCTCATATAACAGAATCTGTCTACACATAAGGCTGTTAATGTTAGCTGGGACTACTACTACTACTACTACTACTACGATTACTAGCATTACTACTACTTCTACTACTACTATCACTACTACTACTACCATTATTAAAATTACTACTACCACTACTACTAATAATAATATAGAATTTAATAATATTTCCAATGATATTAATTTTATTACAATATCATCATGTAAAAAATCTCATTCTCTACTATAGTTGATCATAACAACAAAATGTCACGATCTAATATTTCACAAATTATATACTCTATTTATATGCACATAATTATAGTTGTTTTATTCAAATGTTTATTTGAAATAATTTTAAATTAATATTAAAATATTTATATTATATAACACTATTTTAAGTATTTAGCATTATATGAATCTAAAAATAATTATTTTATCTAATAATGATTATAAATATTAAATGTACAAAATTAGTCTCTAGGTTAAGTAATATATATAATTGTATATTATTATATTTATAATAATTATATGACAAATTTAAACACAGTTTGTAAATAACTAAGAATATTATAAATATTACCAATTCAAAGTGGTGTCAAAGATTTTCCGAAGGAAAATCCTTGGTGGTTGGGTTTATATACAATTTATACATATATATAACCCATATATTGTATTAATAAATACTTAATAAAGCATATATTATATACATATATGATATATAGACCTATAGGTATAAATAGTTTCCAGCAAGTAATATAATGAGAACTTTCATGTGCAACTTTCATGTGCATACACTTTCTTTATTATTTTATATTTTAATAATTTAATAAATATTTGTCAAAATAAACTAGGTATTATTAGGTATACAATAATAACTTAATAACAAAGAGTCAATTTAATATAGAAGAGTTGATAGAAAAAGTAGAAAAATTAATATTTAAAAAAAATGACTGAATATGATGATCATGATAATGGGAGTAATGTGTATTATAATAAGCACGATCTTTATTAACTGCAGATATAACTGAGGTATATCAATCTGTCCCACTCTCCCTACTACTAATATTAAATTATAATGGTATAAATATATTTAGTTTTAGTTTGAATACAAATTATTCAGTAAAATTAATAAATATGAATTCATAATTTATTAAATATTGTTTAATATATACTTTATAAATGAACTAAATAGTATTCATACATTATTAAATATATATATAATATAGGACTATACTATATAATATAGTCTATATTTAATTTATTACAACTTTTATTTATAATCATTATTTAAATAAAAATATATCCTTAGTAAGGAATTAACTGTCATTTAAATTATTTAGATTAATTAATTATTATTATATTTGTCTTGCTATTTAAAAAATAAAAATGCCATGTATGAATGAAAATAGTTTATTGAGTTCAGAATGTAAATATAATTTATAAAATAAAATTTCTGGTCGAGATTATCTGGTAATATATACTCACAAAGAGGTATTCGAATAAAATAATAATATAACATTGTTAATAAATAAAATTACAAATATAAAATTATAGTATATAGTATGAAAATAATCTGGGATAATTGTATCTCAATTATTATTATCAATGAATTAATTTGTATAATACAAATAACATTATATATATACATTAATTTAATATATGCATGGTATTTTAAAAATATGGACCTGTCATCGACTTATATTGATAAGTATGTGATCTATTTGTAAATATAATCAATGGCCTAGAAGTATAAATTACAACATATTATAATATAACCCCTTTCTTTTATTATAATAATTAACTATATATAGTAACTATAACTATTTGATATTATATATTATGGTATTTTAATATTTATATGCTACATATATGACATACCTTATATATAAATAGTGCCATATGGTGTAAATTTACATATTATTCTCTATTAATTTGACAATTACATAAAGACACATTAAATACTCACAATACTAGATATTTATAAAACTATTACATAATATATAATTATTCAAAAATTATTATATTTGTAGAATATATATATATATTAATAACAAAATGTTATAAATACAAATATATTGTTGTCATTATTAGTTACATAATTAATTAATTTTACTAATTATAAAATTATATCGAATACATATTTACAAATCTATATAGAAGATACTGTATCTACTTATTTACATAATAAATATTCTATGTAAAAGATTATAAAATTGTGAAAAATATTCCCTCAAAAGTGGTTTGCATAAAAATAGATATGTTTAAAAGAAAGACAGAGTCATCGAAAAAAGTGGATAAGCAATTGAATGTAGTGTATGGCACTGCAGTATATTTAAAATACATATCAACATTTCTCTTCATTTTGTGTATTCATTATATTTGTAATTCAAGATATCATACTATTTATTGATATGTATAAATCCATTGATATAGATGGAGGTTACTTCACTCTATTTCAACCCAGTTTTAAAATTCGACATATATAATCTATTAATATAAAATCAAAATTACTGATGAATTTATCAATAAAATTGCAACCTGCGTATCTATCTTTTACATGTGCCACTTTCCTTATATCTATGGTTTTAACAAATAAATTCAGTCTAGAAATGATATAAAATAACTTTTATATACATTTTTATTGTAAAATAAAAAATTTCACACAAACTATATGTAAAGATCAACATTTATTTTTAATATAGTATAATTAGAAATAATTTTAAAAACATAAAATTTATAAATAATTCAAATTTATAGGGAAATTTAGATACATACAATATACTATATATTATTTCATTGTATATATATAAATTTAATGCAAAAACTGGTTCAATACAATAAATAAATGCACACCCTACCTTAAATAGATATTAGTGCATGTATAAGTAGATTCCTCTTATTTGTTTCATGAATAATATTTTATTAAGTATTAAAAATATAACAACATTTTATTAGGTATTATTTAAAATCATATTATAAATAAAACAAGATTATATATTTTAATATTAAATACTATTTATTGAAATTAATATCATATTATGTATAAAAAATTATAATATAATAATAAATCAAAATTTATAGACCAAAATTTATTGACAATTATATACATCATATAATATATATTCAAACATATAATTATACTAAAATAAAACATGCCATGATTATAAAAACAATATGTTCATAACTAATATTTTATTTTAGGTAATGGATATTATCAACATAATAAAAAACATTAAGAAATCGCTAATAACAGTCAATGAATCAATGAACAATAATCGTTCAAAATGTAAAAAAAAATCAAATGTTAAATTTGACTTACATCAGAATTATTTTGATGTAAAAAATTTCATCGATATTTAGACACTGCAGAGCACAAATAATAGCACAAATCTAACACGCAATGAGTAGCCACTATGCATTGAGGCTTGGGAAGTCTTTTTCATTAGAGACGTTAGGTACAGATACGCGAGTTTTGAAAACACCTCGAGTAGCACCACCACCACGATTACCACCACGGAAGGCACCGCGACCACGACCTCTTACAGAAGGGCTAGCATTTTGATTAGAACCAAATCCACCATTAGTTTGTTCATTTGTTTCAGTTTTAACTTCACTATCTTCATTCGAATGTTCATCATTACGGGGTCGTCTAAATCCATTATTATTATTACCACCTCGGAATCCTCCTCTTCCTCTACCACGTGTATTCGAACGGCCTCGAGATTGATCACTGAATCGAATTTCAATATCAACAAGATTTTTTGTTCTACCAGATCTTTCAAATTCCTGTATTTATAAATATTAATAAAAAATACTGAAGGTAAAATAATTTAAGATAAATATTTATATAAACTTTGATTGTCTTGCACTCACATCTTTATAGAAATTTTATAAGAGAAATTAATATTTTATGTGTGACATGAAATGTAAAAATTGCATCCTATAAAAATAACAATACATATATTTGTCTGAATATACCCAAGGACAGGTTGTTTGCCAATGTATTAAACTTTTACTTTACACATTATGTTATCATATTACCTCATGATTTAGGACACCTTTAAATTTTAAATTAAATCAATGCACCCTCTTTCATAAATTATTATTTTATTAAATAGAATGTTCATCAAATGAATAATATTGAAAAAATTAGTTTATTAATACTTAATTTATATTTTTTAATAAATATATAATTAAAAGGTTATCTATTTCCGAGTACAAATAGTTATTAAACACATTTTGTCCTTGGTATTACTAGATATATACTAGATATTTCATAAATAGTATGCACATTAGATCAAATATATATATGGCTAATGAAATATTAAAAATGTAAACTAACATAATAAACTATAATATATTATTAGTATTTATGAATATTTTCAATCATTACTTTTAAATTATACTTATACTAACGATTATTGTATATATATATTATTTATATAAATCAATTTAATGTATTTGATTGGATAATTAAAAAATATAATTATTAAAAACCTCTTCTTCGTATTCCTCTTCGTCATGGGTTTCCTTTTTGAGCACATATGACTTTTTCCATTGCTTATTGTCAACTCCTTCACCAGCTTGTCTTACTTTGAAACTTCCACCCTCAGCAGCAGTATTAGCATTTTGAAGAGCACGGTATTCTACTAAGGAAATTTCATTGGGTCCTTCTTCGACGGGTGCGGTTTCAACATTTTCACTGAATAAAAATAAATTATAATAAAATATATAAAAATATTATATTTTGTATAATAATATTACCTTTCTTCAACTCCGTTTTCAAAAGTTTTTACTTCTTTATTTTCTTCAGTAACATTTTCATCTCTGTTTAAAATTGTTTAGATAAATTATAACACAATTTATATAACTAATAGATACATTATAAATATCATATAAAAGGATATTTATATTTTTATATATAACAACTTAAAATCAATTAATTAATCAGATTCCGGTAAATAATTTCTGCAAGAAAACAGCCAAATTAAATCATCATATCATTAAATGATTTCTGTATATTAAGGGTATATGGTTGTTAAGATATTACATGATAAAGGGGGTATACCACTACAAGTATTTCCATTTATTATTTAAAATGTATGCATAATGATAATTATTGAATTGATCATGTGAGTATATGCTATTATGTAAATAGTAATCTATAAATGATAACAAGGATTTTGATAAGCAAAGATTTGGCACTTGTTTATATAACTTATAATAACATCTATTTTAATACTGATTAGTTTGAAATATAGGTGGCAATGGTATAGTTTTATTTGGTATACATTTTATTGTGTACAAAAATGTACATACTTTTTCAATTATAAATGATATATTTTTAAAATATACATGTAAAGAAATATATATCAAAAATAAAATTAGAAATAAATAGTTGGGTTTTGGTACATATGGTGATTTTTCATTACTTTTAAAATTTAATTAGATTGATATATCTTCGCAAAATCCTAATAAAACGATAATATGGATAGGTAAAAGTTAAATTGGTAACCAATACGAAGTGAATATAGTAATACGAATATGAATGAAAATAATTATTTTAAGATCTAGTCTAAAATTTATCAATATTTATAACAGATATACAACATCAATAATATTGAATATATATGTATATGTATTATTAGCAACTAATCAATATCTGTATAATATATAATATAATCAACAAATATTACGATATTGAATATTTTGAATATTATTAGTAACTAATCAATATCTGTATAATATATAATCAACAAAATTATAATATTTTACCATCACAATTTTTACAACATAATAACACAAATTGTTAAAATAAATAAATAAAATTATGTATGAAAACCAAAATATACATTTATAGATCATTAATAACAGTAAATATCAGTATCCAGTAAATAATTACTGTATAGATAATTAAAATCATTGCTTTATTATATTATAGACTATATTTTATAGTAGATAAACTAAAATTATTCTAATTTAATCAGATTCCGGTAAATTATATCAGTAAGCAAACAGATAATTAAATCATCATTTATATAATATAAAACCTATTATATAATATTTAATACAAGAACTATTTTCGATATCCTTATTATGAAAAATATTTCCTATCAAACTTATAATTTTTGATAATTGGTTTTTTATTATTTAATTATATTTATTTATGTAAAAGAGTATATACGTTCAATCAGATTCCGGTAAATTATTTCTGTAAGTAAACAGATAATTAAATCATCATTTATATTATATATATAAATTATAATATATGATTATTAACTATATTCTATATCACTAGTACAATAAATATTCATTCAATTTTATTTTTTAAATTATAATATTTATTTTGTTTAATTACATTTTTAAATATAAGAATTATATTTATTCAATCAGATTCCGGTAAATTATTTCTGTAAGTAAACAGATAATTAAATCATCATTTATATTATATATATAAATTATAATATATGATTATTTTCTATCACTATTACAATAAATATTCTCTCAAATTTAGTTAATTGCTTTTTTATTTTTTAAATTATATTATTAATATTTATATGGTTTCATTTTTAAATAAAGAATTATATTTATTTAATCAGATTCCGGTAAATTATTTCTGTAAGTAAACAGATAATTAAATCATCATTTTTATTCCTGGATATATTATATTAATGATTTATTATATTCTCTATATTTATTACACAATATTGTTATTAAAAATATTATATATATACTATTTATAATATAAATAACTAATAATTACAATTATTATAAATTATGTACATGGGTAATCAAATATAAATTTATAAATAAATAGAAAAATAGTTTTTATATATATAAAATATAATCAAAATAATATAGCATCTGAATTTTATATTTTGGGAAAAAACGTATGACACTCCCTGAAAATAATTATAATAGGATTCCGTAAAATGCCTACCTTGTTACTGTATATATATATAATCAGAATTTTCAATATACATTATTTCAAATTTCAAGTTTCACACAGGAAGCAATTTACGGATTATGTGAACTCTTATTGTATAATATAAATTACACAAAACACCACTATTTACTACCTAGATATTATGTAAACCAATTTTATATTTATTTATAATTGTATAACAACATTTAATACTAAATAAGTAAATATTTTCTAAATAAAAATAATATTTTTTAAATATATGTATTTAGTTATATATTATCTATGTATATAATGATTGAGAAATTGTATGTCATCTAAAATTTAGACACCCTAAATTTGATTACAAATTAGATTTAGAAGTTAATCTGTATTAATATATTAGATATAAGATATATATATATAATAAAATATTATTAAATTATAATTTCATATTAAATTTAATTATTTTCAATATATTAACATGTTTATTTCATCCAGTGTACTTCCCCAGTTATGAGATCCTAGGCCTTCACGCTTACTAGAGGTTTTGTTTGGTCCACTAAATATATAGGTCAAGATTATTTATAATATATTGATATTAGTATAATATAATAACATTAATATTAGTTAACAAAATATTATAATACATATATTATTATTATTGATAAAAAAATTAAGCTATATTTAATGTATTTTTGTAAAATAAAAATACTTTCAATTTTCAAGGGTTTAATAATAAATACAGTTAATAACTAAAACTTAATACATTACAATCATTATGTTATCAATTAGTATGTATATAATATAATATATCTGAATATAATAGTATTTTAATAACCTTTTATCATTTCCACTATGTCTATCAAAATCACGCTTGCCATTACGATCAAATCCTCCACCGAATCCGCCTCTACCACGGGCACCTCGTCCTCTACCATTTTCTCTATTATAATTTATAAAAAATATGTATTAAATATGATTAATTTGAAATACTACAATATAATCAAACGACTCATACAAGTAATACAATTTATAATAATTTGTTTATTAATTATTAACTATATATATATTTTCAAAATAGAAAATAGACAAATTTAATATTTCGAACAACTACATATTTTAAATCCATCTACAATTGTCACAAAAGAAAGATTAGTTAGTAAAAAGTTAATTTCTTAACAATATCAATTTAATTTTTACCTGCGAGCGCCTTCATTTTCTCTGTTTGAATTGAATTTCACACTTTTGCCTTCATTTTTCGATTTATCTAATTTTGAAGAATTATATAAATATATATTTATATAGAAATAGTTTTTATATAGTTATGATTAAAATAAAATAAATATCAAATTCGTATTGATACTAACTATTTAATAATTTAAATATTAACAAAATATATAATCAATATATAATCTCGTAAAATAGTTTCACTATAATTTATTATTTCATTATTCAAATTTTGAAGAAAAATTATAAAATTATTTGTTATATTTACGTGATTATTATATAAATATATATATATTAATATTATTTATTTTTATAATCTACCTTTATTAAAATATATATTAAATTATTTAAAAACAATATAGAATATTATAAAGTACTATAATTCGTAAATTGTAAATTAATATTGGCATAATAAAAAATGTACGAAATATTTATTATATGAATATTAATAGTTTTATAAATTAAAATCAACGTATGAATACATATATGTTAATATACCTGTTATATGAATATATATAATTTATATTATAAATATTAAATCAATGTACACACATTATATCGAAGCACGTGAATTCTAGATAATTCTATATTTAAATTAAAAATAAATAATTTTATAATTAATATATTGTAAATTAACATGGGTATATTTTAATTATATTAATTGTAAATAAATGTTTAAAATAAATATAATAACCATATCCAGATTTAGAATTATCAGTTCGTTTATCTGTTGTAGTATTGATTGTTTTTTTCAGTACTTTAGTAACTTTGGGTTTTTCTATTTTGATACCCTTTGCTTTTTCAAGTTTTTTGGCCTCTTCTTGTTTATGTAAAGAATCAAGAATATCTTCCTCATCTTCCAATAAGTTAAACTTATTAGTGACTATAATGCCGTATTGGCCTTCCATTGCTTTGATAAGATTGCAACGGATAACTTAAAAAAAATTATTTCGGGAAAGTGGAAAATTTAAAATGGCGAGACAGAGGAAAACATGTTTTTGACATAAATAGGAAAAGTAAATATTAACAATAACTTCGAATTCTACTATCGCTGTATTTAAAAAACATTAGTATCCAATTCCAGACATTTGAGTAACTTCACAAAATATCTATACATAATTATCATGTGTATCATATACATTATATGATATGTACATTGTTTATAACATAGATTTATAGTTATCATTAAATACAAATAAATGGATATTATAGATATAGATAGAATTAAAAAAATATTACTAATTTAGTAAATATACAGTATTATACTGTATTATACAGTGTATATTTACTAAATTAGTAATATTTTTTACAATATATACAATAATTTTATATCTATTATTATGTATATATTATTATAATATAATATAATATTTAATATAATATAATATTTAATATAATATAATATTTAATATAATATAATATTTAATATAATATTTAATATTTAATATAATATAATATAATATAATAATTATTATAATTATTATAATAAATTATTATAAATTACTATTATTATAATAATAATAGTTAATATTATATTATATATATATATATTAACCCTGACTATCTATCTGTTCTACTTTAAAAACGTACCATATTATCTTCTCTTCTTATCTCTCGGCTGGGGATATATCTTCCTATCTTAAGATATCGGAGATTATTAAATAAGAATTAAATCAGGCTTTAATACTTAATTATTAAAGTAGTAGAATTATGTTTTAAAAACGTTAAAATCGGTTGTATTAAGGCAGATTTTAAATCAGAATATTCGGAATTCTGATTAAAAATGCTTTATAAATTCTTTAATAAGTATTTAAATCTGCTGTTATAGTTTGCTGGGATAGAAAAATATCCATAAATTCAATACATCTTAGAAAATCCTGTCCCACTGTATTTACCTTTTCCAACTTATTTTCACTCCTCTAATCTATAAACCATCCAATTTATTATATTTGTATTCATACCTTTTGTCTTGTTTTATCTCAAAAATATTAATCCTTATTATGTACGGGTATTAATACTTATTAATAAGTTATTATGTATCAAATTCTTGTTAAAAATGTTGTTGGGTTAATACATTTTTCTTTTATTAATATTATTTTATTAGTTTCTCCACTCACAGGCGAATAGCCTATAATATAGATACTACATGACCATATTTTTAGGTAATAATAATCCATATATCATCATCATTATCATCATAATATATTAGTATAACCAACGCACTGGTATAACGTTGGCTTGTGTGTAACTATGAAATAGGAATATGAAATAGAAATAATAACATACATTATTTTCAACTTTAATAACAAATGGGGAAAAACATGAAAGATGTGATTTATCCTAATTTATCCATGATAATTTCGATAAATCTATGGTAAATCTATTATTATAATAATTATAAGCCTATAATACTTATTATCAAATAATTATCTATTATCAAATATTTTTCCCAAAATTATAGAAAATGTACCTACCTACCTACAATTATAGTCTATAAAATATATTTAATATTTTATTTATTATTATTAAAATCATAAAAATTCATTTATGAATTATATATATAAATAATTAATTAATATAAAATCGGTATGATATCGGTGACAATTGTTTACAAGATTTAAATCTGCCGACTTTTTCGATGTGACTGGCTATATATATATTTTTTTAATTAATTAATAAATTAATGTTAATAATTAATATTATTGAATAATTTTACAATATTTGTTATTTCATCAATCACTTTTAATTTCTTTATACAATTTTATGTTTATTCTTTAGAGTAATCTTTTAATTTATATATAAAGAAATCGATGCACCACTTGGCTTATTTATCGAGTTGATAAAAAACATTATCCACCCAGTTTTAGACAGGAGTATTAATAGCGTGTATATAAGTGCAGCACACCCGAGTGCAATATGGCCCTATCTTATATACTATAGTAGTCGTTTCATTGGCAAAATATTAGATTAATAACATAGATTAACATACACAAGTAAATTATAATTTAATATAAGCTATAACTACTAGCTAGTACATACATATGATTTTTAAATCTAGTTAACTATAATTTTGTATGTACATTGTACATTGTACAATATTGTTCTATTATTATTTTTCATTATAATTATTATTCTATATATCAAACATAGAACATTATTGTAGACATAGAACGTATACATTATTTTATACAATTTTGTATACATAGTAGTCCTACATTATGTTTGATTATTTGTTTGAGATAGACATTTCTATAGGTTAACTACCAGTACTGAGAATGAATGCATGGTGGTATGCAGTTAATGATATGCATTATGCAGTTAATTATACGTTAATTATAAGTTTACTTGCTGATAATGCTTGCCGATGAAGCTTATGCTTTTTATTATAAACCCGTAATCAAAGATTTGTCCGCAGGAAATATCTGTGCCTGGGCACGGTATAACTATATATAGTTACTACATATGGTTACTATGGTTACTACATATAGTTACTACATAACTAGGTCTAACATTCAGGTCTCCTATAGGTCTAACATTTTGTACACTTTACGTCGTACAGCGTTAAGCAGTGCCTTTTTTAGGGGTTTTTGAGGGAAATTACCCCCCAACTATTATTTTTTGCCCATTTTGAATTTCTGCCTACAAAAAATATATTTGTTCATAATCAATTATATCATAATCCTATTTATTTAGTATATATAAGTAGATGTATTTTATATACAATTTACATAACTATTTTTTGAATTTGTCCCCCCATCTTTCAAATCCTTAAATAAGACATCGGTGTACAACCTGTACAAGTTACTTGATATGACGTACAGGTTACGTTTAAATATTAAAATGTTCACAAATACCACAAATATATAATTACCTAATTATGTGTGTGTGTTTGTGTGTGTGTGTGTTTATGTGTGTGTGTGTGTGTGTGTGTGTGTGTGTGTGTGTGTGTGTGTTACAACTACACTAGTTAAGAATGAATTGTGAGAACTTGTGGCAAAGTAACATGTGTAATATGTAGTATATTGATACTATTTAATAAAAGAGTTTATTATTATAAAAAATAGTTTTCTAGAATCAGGATATATATATATATATATTAATATATACATTTAGTTTGATATTATGATTCATATTTACTTAACCTTGGATATCTGCACAGTATATTCTCTAATTAATATAGTGAATTAGTTAAGGATATAATAGATATGTAGATTATGTAAAGAATGGATGAAATAATAGAGTATGGCACTCCATTTTGCAATATCGTGTATAGGATTAAAATTGTTATTTAATATAGATAGTTCGATCGATATTTATTGTATATATTATTCAATCGTTATCAATCATATTCAATCGTAAGGTTAATTTATATATACATATGTTCAATAAAAGTATTTGATTGAAAAGCCTAATTATATAGTATCAATGGCGGATATCAAAATATACACATCCACACCATAGATATTAGATTCTAGAATTATGATTCCCTCGGGAATCCCAATTATAATGTCTAATTCATGCACAAATATATAGGTATTACATATATATGTTTATTATATAATAATATATTATTAACATTCATTTTATATTAAAATAAAATAGTTTGATTAACAAATAAATATTGGTATTATAATACGTCCTAAAAGTGATATAGTGAATCCTATATTATACTTATATTACACGTTGGTCGCAGAAAACAATCACTTCTAAACACAGCTAACTAAATAGGTACGAGTGTCAATGCTTTAGTCAATAGGTATACAATAACTAGAAATATATGCAGGGGCTTAAATATGCTTATAATTCAAAGCAACATATAAGCGATGTATACTAATACTAATGCTGATGTTATGTCATTACATGATTACTGTGAGAAGCGGGCATATACAACCAGTACGGTTGTTCTATCTCTATGAATACAGGTATGGGGTAATCTTTCAATATAATCCATAAGAATTTATATATACGAATAAACTACGTATCTATGTTTACATTGGTATATGTAGGACGTGAAATACACATAGGTAAACGTAATGTACCTAAGTTTAGGTGCACCTATGCATGAATATTTTACTTCATATAAAATTTATAGAATAATACTCGGCATTATTTGCTGCACAAGTTTAATTAAATCATTGATTAAATTCACATGAATCGGATAGTGGTAAACATAGATTTTCTATACACGCAGACATATACACACATATATATATTAATTTAAACTTATATATGAACTAATGATAATATTGCGCTGGTATAGCACATATGAGATCAACTAAACTATCATTCATCTATATATAAATATTGATTTTAATAAATTGCAACTTATTTTATATTAATTGAAACCAAAGCAGGGTTTCCCTACTATATATATATTACTTAATGCTTTAAAATGTTAATGTATAACTCTAGGATATGGTAACTCACTGATAATGTATAATGTAGGACATATGCGGCTAAAAGATGATTTCACATGAAAGAGATTTAATGAGAGTAATGTGGTTGCATCCAATATAGTCTTCCTATATTATTGTTATCAGTATATGTAATGTAGTCCATAGTATAGCCTGGACAAGGGAATGTAATGGGGCAATGACATTCAGATAAGTAAACGTGTATTCTAGTGACACCTAAGTATTCTATCTCTGATTCGTTGTTTATTAGTATGTTTCAATCATTGTTGATTTATTATTGAACAAATAATGATCGTGAATATGAAATAAATAGTGGTTTTATGATTGCAAGTTTAAATAAATTAAGATATTTAGGAGATATGACAGCAATTGTATCATACTATATGTGCCTTACCCATATACATATGGATTTTTAGAGAGTATAGAAAATTATATATTTTAATTAATACGTTCTTGGTAAATTTAAAGTGTACATACATATGTTTGATAATATATCAGATAATAGTTATGTAAATGTGATTATAACTAAATATTCTGAGAATATATTAAGTTTGTTAGTTCAACAATATAAAATTAATATTCCTTCTCGAATATAATATATATTATAATAATCTAAATAATATACGTATGGATTTACATATTGATTACAAAGTTATTGCAAGTAGATGCAAGTTACTATATAGTTACTACATTAAAGAGTAGTATTTTTAAATTAATTAAAAAATACTACTACTACTACTACTACTACTACTACTACTACTACTACTACTACTACTACTACTACTACTACTACTACTACTACTACTACTGCTGCTGCTGCTGCTGCTACTGCTATTTCAACTGCTAAGACTGCTACTACTACTACTACTACTACTACTACTACTACTACTACTACTACTACTACTACTACTAATACTACTACTACTACTACTACTACTACTACTACTACTACTACTACTACTACTACTACTACTACCACCACCACCACCACCACCACCACCACCACCACCACCACCACCACCACCACCACCTCCACCACCACCACCACCACTACTACTACTACTACTACTACTACTACTACTACTACTACTACTACTACTACTACTACTACTACTACTACTACTACTACTACTACTACTACTACTACTACTACTACTACTACTACTACTACTACTACTACTACTACTACTACTACTACTACTACTACTACTACTACTACTACTATTATGCACACATGTCTGTAAGCTAATGTCATTGAACTTTAGACTTTGGTCTTATTTAAAGACGGTATTTATTAAAATTCATCAGTAAAAACGAAGCCATTTATCATATTGTCTATATTAAGATCAGAATTTATATATATGCTAATGCTAATTATATATATCTTTTTCAAATTTTCATTATTAATTTTACTTTTTTAATTTATCCTAAACTTTACTTAATTATAATTACTATAGTGATAAGCTTTTGTATAGTACATACTATGAATTTAATGTATATTTAAAGGTACACTATATTTGCCATATTATTAAATGCTGAAATGAAAAATACATTTATGTATTAATTAATATTTATATATTATTGTATTGATCATTTTTTAAATATAAGATATATTATATATTCTGCTGTCAGATTTGAATATGTTACCATAAATTAATGAAAAATGTATACAATATATATATATATTTATATAAATAGGTGTTATACATAGGATACATATAATGTCAATCAATTTGTTATTAAAAAGCAGATGTTAGAAATTTTATAAATTATAGCTTTAATTTAAATAAAGTAATCAAAAAAGTATAAAACATAAATCAAATATAATACTTAACCTTATGATGGTTAACATTTTTATTATAAAATTTTAGAAAATATATATTAAACTTTTAATTTATAAAATATAAATAAAAATAATTAAATTTAATAATTGTATTACTATCAAATTATAATTAACATTTCAATAATATGTCTCATATTTTATCTAAAAAATAAAATTTTATATTTCTGCTAAATTATTTATAATATATGTCTTATTACAAAAAAAGAACTAATTCGAATACGTTGAATTTATTTAGAAATACATTTTTACAATTTTATAATACAAGTAATGATTAAAAGGAGTAATAATACATGGGGTGTATACATGGGGTGTATAAATAAAAATACTAGAGTTTAGTATCAACAAAGATCTTCAACAATATCACTGATGATGGGAGTTCTAAAGTCTTGGTATGATGATGATGATGATGATGATGATGATGATGATGATGATGTAATAATTAAAAATGATTAAATTCATCGGTGTATTGGATTTGAATGGATGGATGACGCTAAGAATGATTAGCTTAGAGAGTATCACATGATGATAATAATATGCAGTGGTCACACACACACACATACACTGCAGTGCGCGCGTGTGTATGTTGTACGTGTTCGTCCCCCTACAAAGGAATGCGCTAAAAATAGATTTCAGTTCGGCTGGACTTTGCGGATTTACCCGACCGATCCGCCAGTTTCATGGGCAGTCGCAGAGGTACGGGTTTAGGCGTGAAGTTCGTAGGTTTAGGCGTTAAAGGTGCGGGTTTAGGGGCCAATAGGGGTGGCGGCGGGGGTTTAGTTTGACGTGACATCGACGCAGAGCTCAGCTTACTGACTGCGATACCCATAGTTGTTCCTTCCGACCTGAGAGGTAGTAGTTACAGTTAGCTCTATTGCGGCAATATCATATAGTTCTAAATTTACAGCGATTTAATGAACATTAATTAACAAACGAATGGTGAATGTAATAGGACATTTTTGATGAAGATATCATCTTATATTATATATATATATATATATATATATATATATATATATATATATATATATATATATATGAATAACTGATATCTACCAACATTAATTATCAACTTATTGATGAAATGATATATTATATGCAATATATATTTGGAGATGGGCTTTTGTTAAGGGTACGAGTCACAGATGATTCATTGACATGTAAATGATACAAAAGGACTACTTTTCAAAGATCAATTCACTAATTTATTAAAACTATTGAATATTTATTTATTTTAATAATAATTAATCTGATAATTGTAATGCCATTTTTTTAAAAATCTTCTATATGGTATGCATATATATTTAGACGACCATAAAAAGATCAAAAAAGGTAAACAAAAATAACGAAAATATTATTTTTAAATAATTATAAACTCGATTTATATAGAATAAGTATGTTCACTATAATTCCTATTCATTTAGTAATAATGTGTTCTTTTATTTAAAATGTGTATAATATATTCATAACATATGTAGCATTATTATTGACATTTTTATTATACACACTTTAAATAAAATAATACATTATTACTAAATGAATAGGAATTATAGTGAACATACTTATTTTGTATAAATTTAGTTTAAAGTTAATAACATTTATTGATTTATTTCAAATAAATGACTGATATATATATAAATTAATGCATATACAGAATATATTTTACTCTATATGAAAACTAGAATATACATTATAAATATGATATAGGAGTTTAAATATATAAGATATATATATATATATATATATATATATATAAAACCTTGTTAATAAAAATTTTTAAAAATGACTTTCATTATCAATATAACTAATATATAATATATAAATAAAACCATGTACAATAGACTGGTTCGTAATTTGTTGTTGTTGTAGTTTTATAAACCTTCATATCTATGACAATTATGTATGCTATGATGAATAAGTGTTCACGAGAAATAATTCACGATAAATAATTCACGAGACCTTTTTATTTTAACATTGAATACATATAAAATTTAACATGGGGGAGATTTAATGAGAAAATTTAATGATTTTTTTAAGCCAACTATGGATATATCCTAGAAACATATATTACAAGCAGTATTAACAATATAAAATATTTTTCTTAACAATCTAGATGCCTAAATTTTATAAAATAATTTTAGTAAAAAAAAATATCTAAAAATCATATAATTTAATATAAATAAATTATTACAATTTAATTTACAAAATTAAAATATATAATTTATAGATAATAATAATACAATTCAAATTAATTATTAAAAAATTTAAAATTATTTTTAGAAAAAAAATTAACATCATATGTACATTTTTTTGGATTTTTATTTGAAATATGAAATACAAAATATGTTTACATATTTTTTAATTTTATTTGTATAAAGGACATTTATATATAACTTATATCCATAATTCAATACATTATGATCACTCAAATGTATGTAAAGTATAATTATATATATATTAATTTTAAAAAATTAATTATTTTTTTGAATTATTTTGAAATAAATACTTTGTAAAATGGTGTATTTTCTCGAGTTTTAGGAGACATTAATATTGGTAATTTGTAGATATAAAAATGAAATATAGATATTATATTAATAATAAATATAAATAATGGTATATATTATATTAATTCATTAAATATAATATAAATACATAATTAATTTTAAATATTTTTATTTTAAATGTAAAAATCAAAGATAATAAGATGGTTTAATGACTATTATACAGGTAATATTTTAAATTAAATATTAAAATAATAATTTATATTTCAAACTTTAAATGCTTCGTGACCAAAGCTAACTATTTTTTTATAAAAATTGTTAATACATGTTATACTAAAATATAGATATGTATTATATTTTATATGAAGGATTACAAATTAATTTGAACAAACCGGTTTAATGTACAATATATATATATATACATTTTTATAAGAGTTAAGAGTTTTTATTTCATGTAGGAACCATTTTAAAAATAATATTTAAATTGTATAAATAAATCATATTACAAAATTCTAGAATTATTTGTTTGCATTACTGTGACATTTGCATTATCATTATTTATAATCATATGGATGGTTATTATTTGAACTAATTTGTTAAGAATGAATGAAAGAGTTACAATACAAATAATATATTTTTGAAATATAATAAACTCAAGAAAATGTATTAATTGAATAATTTTAAATGGGTACATTTCAAGATAACAAATAGTTAATTGTATTTTTAATTTTTTAATTTTAGAGTTAAAAAACAACTGACTCTAAATAATAATTAATTTCTCAATTAAAATTCTTCATGAAAATCAATAAATTGTTCATATACGAAATTATTTATGTTTATGATATTAATAATAATAATTATATATTATATTAAATTTTCTTATTATTGGAAAAATATCTAGAGAATATAATAAATCAAAAAATATATTTAAAACAACTGTAGATATAAGTGTGTTTCAATACAGGACATACAGATAAGATTCTATTATATTTGGTGTGAGAGAATCGAGTAAACTTGTATTCACAAAATATCTATCGCAGTAACACACACCTACAGTAACCCCCACACCTACAGTAACACAAACACACATACTAACGAGGTTTTAGCGTCTTTGTTAGTGTCGAGTGCAGCACTAAGACGGCGGCGGTTATCAGACTCCACTATACGTATTCCTCCTGCAGCTGACCCTGTTAACATCATGCTTGTAATACTTGTTAGGTGGGGGTGTAAGTGTAAGGGTGTAAGGTGATGGCTAAGAGGATGTAAGAGAGTGGAGGAGCTACTATTACCAGGCGATACTTCGCGACAATTCTGGTATTGTGATTTCTGTTGTTCAAAGAAATTCATCTGTTTCTGTAGTATGATCTTCTCCCGTACGATTTGTTCTTTACTCTCCTTCACTTGTAGCTATAGTGGGGGGGATGGTGGTGAATGTAGCATGTGTGTGTGTGTGTGGTAAGCTGGTAAGGGTGGTAGGGGTGGTAAGGGTGGTAGGAATGATAGGGGTGGCTGTGGTTAACTATAAACATATGATAACAATATTGAGAATAAGAATATTGTAATAATTGATTAATAAATAATTAGTTATCTATAAAAGTGACAAGTAATTATTATGAATAATAATAATAAATTAACAATTATATAAAAATTAACATTTATAATTAATTAGTCATATTTGAGGTTTATTGAAAAAAGTATTCCACATCATTATAATTGATATTTTATAGAGGATATTTAAAGAGGATATTTATGAATATATATTATTTTGATAATATTGAATAGTTTAGTCAGTATTATATATTTTCACAGTTTGATTTCATTGATTTATGTTAGTTTATATTTTGTTAATTCCACTATATGATATATTAAGTACTTGTATATCAGAATATAGAATTTAAGCTTAACATATATTGATTAGTTAACCAGTTTTTATATTGAAATCTATTAATAGAAATATGATTATTATTACTTTGTATAAATTACAATTTAAAATATCTATGTCATGTATTTATTCTACTATCCTAAACCAATTTAATATGTGATATTTGTCTGTTCATTAATAATATATTTAAACTACTCACTTAAGATATAATATATAGTTATAGGTTATGATATATTGAATTACAATATTAATATATTTTTAGTTATAAACTAATTGTATTATAATATAACAATAAAGGTATCAAATTAGTTTCTATAATTATATTTATTAGTATATTGATAATGAAGGTGTGTTGTGTATTAAAGTTCTAGTACACGGGTATAGTGGTGTTGGTGTGGTGTTGGTGTGGTGTTGGTGTTGTGCTAACCCTTTCATCATTGAGAAGCTGTGTGTTCTTGGTTAGTAGGTCAAGGTCACTCTCGTAGATAACCTGGTGGTTCTCCTTCTCCACGCGTAACTTCTCCTTCTCATAGTTCAATTGTGCCTGGGTGTATGTGTGTGTGTGTGTGTGTGTGCATATGTATGTGTGTATATCTATATGATGTATATACATTGTATAATGCACATTGTGCATGTACAATTATAATTATTCTCTTGAGATGAATAAATAATATATATATATATATATATATATATACATTAACTCTATAAATATATATTAATTGTATAAATAATGCCATATAATACGCACCTACATCTTTCAAATATGAATTTTATATAAGTCTCATCATGTATATATATATATTATAAATGACACATATATCTATCACATGAATTCATTAATGATATTTACTTTCATTTTAAATGTAAAAATGTGTATGTTTCAGTACTAACACGTGGGTTGCTTATAACACGTATGTATGTGTAGATGTTAGATAATAAGTCAACGTTACCTTAGTTAGGATACTACTTGATTAGAGATAATTGGTGTTTTGAAATTTAGGCTGCGTTTTGTGTAACATACCAACATACCAACTGTATTCATTTACATATAAATTCAGATGGTAAATTCGTACTACATTTTCGACGTACCATCACGATGTACCATCTGAAACGCCATATGATATTATATATGAAAATACGTTATATTTATACTTGTAATAGATGTGTGTACATAATATAGATGGGACGTTGGTACATCGGTACATGATACAGATGGGACGTAGGGAGGTTGGGATGTAACGCACCAACCTACTATCAGTATTTACATGTATATGAATACGTTGGGACGTTGGTACGTTACAAAAAACGTACCCTGAGTAAATGTTCATTATTTAATGTAATAGAAATAATATTTTCTAAAGTCTAGTAATTTTATTTATTTATATTATAAATAGCTGATTATTATTAGTGAGGAGTAAGCGGCTGATAAGTGAACATAGTTTATAAGATAACTAGATTAGGCTAGGTTAGGCTAGGCTGACTCTAACCTGCATATCTCTTAGCTCCTCAAGCTTCCTATCATGTTGTCTGCTCGTCATATTGTTAGATGACTGGTCTTCAAACTTTGCTAGTTTTGCCTTCAAACTGATTACAATGTAAAGTAAGTAAGTAAGTAAGCAAGTAGTGGGATGTGATAGCACACAGTTTACCATGTCAATAGATAGGCAGCATTATGGTCTATTAATAGTGTAGTGCACATAATTCTATTCATTGAATCTATATATTTTTTTTGTATTATATTTATAATATGTATAATGTACATTGTATATGTATACTATAATAGAGATATATTTATAATACTTATTATATATATATATAGCCTATTGTATATATATATATATATATATATAAATCATTATTTTAAATTGTTATTTAATGTCATTTATTCTATAGAAATTGTATTTTTACTATTATTAGAAAATAATATGTATGAAAGATATCTCTATTGTAATATATAAACAAATGTTCTCTGTATAGTACATAAAATAGAAATATAGCTATAATAGTTTTATGTTAATACTATTTCATTGAATAGCCTTTATACATGCACTATTAATGTGAATTCATTATTTTAAGAAAACAGCATTTGAAGTTTGGCACACAATATGATCATTTATATTAAACAAATAATATTCAGAGATATATATAATATATATTATATATATATATTTATACTTTTATATATAATAATTGATGAGACATATATTTATATAAATTATATAAATATATGTATATATTTTTTTAATTTTGTTGTTGTTATTTTGGGACTTTCATCCCATCCATGAACTTAGATGAAGTTTTCACTTATAACCATATGGCTCTAATTTCCCTTCGAAGCTGCTCTCATATTAAGGCATCCATGGTCTTAACGAGAGCCGATAATTTATTTATTCACAAATATATAAGATATATATATATATATATATATATATAATTGTAATAATAATTATAAAATATATATTAGATTGTTAGTATATTATTATATATTCATTATAGTATTGGGAATATTATATAATGAATATATATGAATATAAATAAACCACTTTTTATATCTTATCTAGACTGTTTTCATAAATAATTCATTTACATACAGTAGTATTATGAAATAAAAAATAAAAAATGATTGTCACAAAAACAAGGTGTGGTATGACTTATGCCCTTAAGGGGTAAGTAAGTTTGTATGTACGTTAATGACTATTATGACTAACTTGTCAATATCGACGGAATATTCCAGGTTCGTTTTCTGTATTAGAATAAAATAAATTAGTGAAATTATATGTTTTTAAAAATCATTCCGTGATAAAATAATATTAATATGCATTCACAGTGAAAAATTGCACGATTTTAAGATACCAAAATTGAGATTACAAATAATGTATTTTTAAATTAATAAATATCAGGAAAATATAAAGAACTTCCTAAATCTAAAAAGATGTATTGTAAATTCGTGCAATTATTCAAATTCGTGTATTATATATTTAACCATTACATTATTTAATTTTCATAATTTAATTTACTAATATACAATATAAAATATATAGAGTCTAAAATTAAGACTATAGACTATATATTATAGAGTATATATGTGAATGAAAATAAACTTTATTAGTATATTTACCAAAGATTGTTATTTATAAAAATTTATCATTATTAATTTTATTTTATTTGTTTTATATAATGTCGGTAAATTGGAATATTATATTCTCTAAACATATGAAATAAAATAAAGACTAAAAATAGTGAAAGATATCCAGACTGGTGAAATTGTATGGGTGTTTTGTAAATTCTCTAGTAATTACTGAAAAGAAGATAACGTGGTAGACAATATTCCTAAAAAGATAACTACAAAATTTAAAATCATATGAATATTCTTTTAGTACATATATTTATATTAGCCATTTAAAATTATCTTATGAAAAATGGAAAGAATATAGTACTGAAAATAATTTAGAGAAAGAAAAATTGCTAAATTCGTGCACGTATTCTATATATAAATGCACGAATTATGTTTAATTTGTGCAAATTCTAAATGTACGAATTTAGAGAAGCCTGCTCATAATTCATTAATTATAGTGATCTTAGATCTTAGTTTGCATTGTGTATATTTAATGACAAATAAATAAAACTACGTATAATTGTTGTTTGAATAGATGTTACAAAAGCAGGATATATTGTCAGATATTTTAGCAAATATGCCCGCAAATATCATCCTATATGATATCTGGGTACTATTTAGTCATCCATATGGAGAAACTGCTAGATATGATATTCTATAACTATATCGGGTGCTAGGAATAAGGGCTTTACTCGTATCAACTATGTTGGTTATTGTAATGTTAACTTGTAGTAACCACTAAAGTTTGTAGGTAGTCGCACAGTTGTGAAACACTGGCTATCTGTTCGTCTAGGATAGTGGAGCCTGCACAACTGCCATCTTCAGACGCCTGCGATATCTCACCACTAGATCTGTGAGATTCATCTTCTATGGAAGCATGGGGAGGTTAGGAGGTAGGGTAAGGAGGGGAGGAGGAGGAGAAGTATAGCTAAGGACTGTTAAGGAGTTTATATAGAGAACAAAAAGGTCTACTAACAAGTATATCTGGTAATTGTTAAGGAATAATTACTTTTTTTTTATCTGGAGGATAATTGAGGAGAAGGAGGGATAGTAAGGAGAAGGGGTAAGATAGTAAGTAGAAGGGGGATGATAGTAAGGAGAAGGGGTAAGATAGTAATGAAAGGGGTAAGATAGTAAGGAGAAGGGTAAGATAGTAAGGAGGAGGGGGATGATAGTAAGGAGAAGGGGTAAGATAGTAAGGAGAAGGGGGATGATAGTAAGAAGGAGGGGGAATAGTAAAGAGAAGGGGGAGTATAATTAAGGAGAAGGGGGGATAGTAAGGGAAGGGGTAAGATAGTAAGGATAAGGGGTAAGATAGTAAGGAGAAGGGGTAAGATAGTAATGAGAAGGGGGTAAGATAGTAAGAAGGAGAAGGGGTAAGATAGTAAGGAGGGGTAAGATAGTAAGAAGAAGGGGTAAGATAGTAAGAAGGAGGGGTTATTATTACTAACGCATGTAGAAGTTAGCATTCGAGGTCTGGTGATGCAGTAAAGCACTTGTACTTAGTCTCCTCTTGGAATCCTGTATCACATCATCATATCATTAATACACTCAATGCTATACTGAACATGTTAGTGGTTAAGCCTTAGCTTGTATGTATGATAACTGTACTATATGACTGGTAAAGATGTGTTCTCCAGATGCCATGAAAGGCTACAGGCGTACTTATGGCTTCATGTAATAGAGTATCGTCATTCATTGTAATCAGAATACCACAAATATACAAAAGTGCAACATTTATTATTATTTATATGAATTAAAAGCAATATTTAAATTCTGATTAATTATGGCCCAAAGCAAATACATACTTTATATATAAATATATTTATACGAGTATATTTATATTTGCAAATAGTTTAATTTCAGATCATATATATATATATTTATTTTAAGTTGGGATAATTTACAATTTTTAATATATAATAAAAATATTCTATATTAAATGCATACAAATACACATATAATATTTAATTTATCGTGATAAATTAATTTTTATATTATTATTACTCTAAATATAGATATTAATATGGATTATCTTAAGTATTATCTAAGTATTTATAATAAATAAATCTGATAGCAGGATAAACAAGATTACATATAATTTAAGTTATCCTATATTTTATATAAAATGATTAATATTAATGTTTCTATTTCAATTAATGAGTTGCATTATTAGTGATTAGTAAAAGAAATATAAATATAAATAGGACAAGCAGGGATTTATACAAAATAAAGATTGGTTATTAGTGGTGAGTTAAGAAAGCTTACAACAAACAACACATATATTATTATTAAATAACTTTAAGGGATGAGTCATTTTTAAGTGAATTAAAGATGCTGGTACTGCATCTCCGCACTTTGGAATTCTGTGAGTGGGTGTGTTAATGTGTGTGTGTGTGTATGTGTGTGGGTGTGTTAATATGTGTGTGTATGTGTGGGTGTGTTAATGTGTGTGTATGCATGTGTATGTGTGGGTGTGTGTGTGAGTGAGTGTGTATGTATGCAGTGCATCCAGTTGACAAAGCTCTAGTAGAATTGATACACACCAATTTAACTAAATAGGCATGTCAACACTTATGAACCACTACTGTTAGCTTCCACCATAGTGCTTGTATTCAGCATTAAAAATGACTTTATAGCTTACTAAAGTAATCATTATATTTAAAATAGCATTATGCTTACGTAAATAATCATACACATATTTTCAGAAAATGTTGAGAATTTATGAAATGTGTATATAATTGAAATAGATTTTTTGTAGATTTTAAATTATTATGGATTATCTTTAAACTTATTAACATATTAGTTTTAATCATTACAAACTATTATTTCTACTATAATGATAACTAGACATGAATTATATATATAAGAATGAATTAACAATATTGTGCTATTTATTATAATTCTAAATACACTTTTGTATTTTTATGTTGAAATTAGTGATATTATTTATAAAAATAACACAATTTAGTAAAACAAAAATAATAAAATAGGAGATATAGATGTAGGTATAATGTACATGCAGATATCATAGAGGACATGATATTGTTATAGGAGGAAGAGAATAGGAAGGACATGTGGCAGTTGAAGGAAGGATACGTGGTAGAGGAAAGTAAGGACATAACGATTGGTTAAAGGGTCGGGGCGGGGCAGGGGTGTTAAGGGAGGGGGTATTAAGGGAGGGGAAGGTGAACCTTGCTCAGGGACAGTAGCTTGGTGCTGGTCTCACGAAAGCTTGACCTCTTCTTAAAGCTGCCGGTTAGATAGGCTGTTGGAATGTAGGGAGGTGAGTTATAGGATAAGTAGGAGTGGGGGAAGGAGTAGGAGGAGGCGGAAGAGGAGGAGAAGGTGGAAGAGTTGGAGGAGGAGGAGGAGGAGGAGGAGAAGGAGGAGGAGGAGGAGGAGAAGGAGAAGGAGGAGAAGGAGGAGGAGGAGGAGAAGGAGGAGGAGGAGGAGGAGGAGGAGGAGGAGAAGGAGGAGGAGAAGGAGAAGGAGGAGGAGGAGGAGAAGGAGGAGGAGAAGGTGGAAGAGTTGGAAGAGGAGGAGGAGGAGGAGGAGGAGAAGGAGAAGGAGGAGAAGGTGGAATAGTTGGAGGAGAAGGAGGAGGAGGAGGATGAGAAAGTGGAAGAGGAGTTGGAGGAAGAGGAGGAGGAGGAGCACATCAGAAGCACTTACTTTTAGATTTGCCTTCAAATCCCCCGAATGTTTCAGCTCTCTTAACCTGGGCATTATCACTATCAGCGGTGGTAGAAGAGGAATGCAGACTACAGCTTGAAGTGTTGCAGGTGTGTGTTGTACAGTGTTGTTTGCTTACCTTACGCAGTAAGCTCACTAGATGTGATGCTGTGTGTGTGTAAGAGTGTATGTGTACACTGTACCGTGAGCCTGTATACATGATGTATAGTAATTAAAATATGTGAAGTGGAACTATTTATGACCATGCATATTCACAAACGTATTCTATGATGATATTTACGATCAACATAACATAAAATCAAGATGTATCATAAGCAAGATAAAATCGCATTCACACCAAAAAAGATAGCCTGATATAGGGCCTGATGTTAATAGCCAGATATCGGTTGTTTCAAATTATTCATTGTAAACATTTACTAGATAGCAGGCATATATTTCAGATTTGATAATAGGTAATTTATATATAGACGCATGTAGCAGGCATTAAGTTAGTAAATATACTATGTACTATTTATTTAGGCTTGTGGAATATTCCTTATAATTATAATAAGTTCCAATTTAATAAATTAATAATAGAATTGTATAGAATTTAAATGTATCATATATCACATATATATAATTATAAATGCATGGCATTATCTATATGCATGATAACAAATAACATCTACTAATGAGTGTGGTTGAAATGGAGGCTGTAGTTAACATCAGTGGGGGCTATATTGCCAGATTGTATAAAACTTGTGCTAAATATGGGTCTGTATTTCAATAGCAGAGGCCTATACTTATAGTAGTTCACACTGAAAGTGGCTATGTTCGCTGATATGTTGTTGTGAATACAGCATTATACAGATTTTGTTATAAAGATACAATTTCTAACTAATGATTATGCAATATTAACACATCATATAGATTATTATCTAGTGAGATGTCCATTATATCGAGTGGCTTGTAGTTTTAATGTAGTTCTAATGTAGTTCTATAATTATATTAAAGTTAATATGAAATCAACTAATTTATGACACAAAATTTATGTTATATTCTACTATGCTCTATAGATGTTAAGTTATAGTTGTATAGTTAACCTAAATAATGTATGATATTATTAAAAATGTATATTAATTATTTTTAATATCATTTCAAAAATTATTAAATTTTATACAAAATAATTTATTAGTCGTATTTTAAAAGTGCAAAAAGAAGCACATTTCTAAAAAGATATTGTGATAATGGAGGTATGCTGTATATGTTACTATATGATGTACTATATCAGGTGTGTATGTATAATACTAACATTCGTATATTACTGATGAAAGTATATCATCGATATCCTTGGGCTGTGTTTAGGGAATGGGTAGTGTTAATAGGGGTCTACATGGGGGGAGGGGGTGGTGGGGGTGGTCTACATGGGGGGAGGGGGTGGTGGGGGTGGTCTACATGGGGGGAGGGGGTGGTGGGGGTGGTCTACATGGGGGGAGGGGGTGGTGGTGGTGGTCTACATGGGGGGAGGGGGTGGTGGGGGTGGTCTACATGGGGTGTGGGGATGGTGGGGGTGGTCTACATGGGGGGAGGGGGTGGTGGGGGTTGTCAACATGGGTGTGGGGGTGGTGGTGGTGGTCTACATGGGGTGTGGGGGTGGTCTACATGGGGGAAGGGGTGGTGGTGGTGGTTACTAACAGACTCAACAGTATATTTACGACAATCGTGTCTCAACTGTAGGTTTCTTATGGCATTCTTCTTCCTGTTCAGTATGTCAATGATACGATCATCATAGTTTCTCAGCACGTCTACGTGGGTGGGGGGTGTAAGTGTATTGTGTGCTGGTGGTGCTAGTGGTAGTGTTAATGAAGCTAGTGCTAGTGGTAGTGTTAATGAAGCTAGTGTTAGTGGAATGTTATTAACACGGTGACAGTAGGATCTAATCGCAGTAGATATAAGCTAAGGTATTGGTGGTGATGGTGGTGCTGGTAGTGGAGTGGTATGTTTATGGTGCCATACCTGAGATATCCCTGAAGCTTTTACTGGTGGTATCATCGTCTTCACCTAATGGATTGTTCGGTGTTAATAAGCCCTATACTAGTGAGACGTGTGTGTCTGTGTGTACATACTATCAGAGAGGTAGTCCTTCATGGCATCCTTCAAGGTTGCGGACAGTCTGTTCTTGAGGTCGGATGACTTCAACTGTACTTCAAACATCTCCGGGTGCTGGGTATCGTTAGACATCAGGAACAGGTTGGTTTTAGCTCCGTCCTTGTTCCTTACTATCAGTGTACCCAGTGATATCACGCTAGGCTGTCGATGAGTCAGAGGTCGGTGAGTCAGAGGTTAGGTTACGAGTAATACTAGAAATAGGTTGTACATGATATAGCTGTGCATGAATAACTAATGATCTTCAACATTTTCATACAATAAAATTTATTATTTACAATATAACTTATAAAACCATTTATTTAAAATATTATAAAATATTATTAGTTATATATACTTATATAACTATATAAATATATATATATATATATATATATATATATATATATATAACTCTTATTTAGTATAATACATTTATATATATTTGTATATATTTATTTTATTATATAATAATTTCCCAAATTTCCAAAGATTTTGCGAAGCAAAGATATGTCACTCGAATTAATTTGTGAAATTAATATTAAATTGCGCCATCTGTACCGCAAACTATTTATTTCTAATTCTATTTTTAGTTTATTTAAATGTAAATTTCAAAAATATATCAAATGAAAAGTTATTTATATTTTTGAATATAATACAAATTTAATTTATAGTGTTTGTTTTAAGAATTTAACATTATTTTATAATTAGAACCATTTTTCTTAAAATATACAGCCATATTTGAGAAATATGATAAATCAATAGATTCATTTCAATGTAAAATTATACATATTTTGTAATATGCTTTATTAAGTCAAAATACTTTGACAATTTGCTTTTAAATTATTAAAAACGATTGCCATATATATTTCAAACTATTCAGCATTACAATTTATTTCATGTAAATAGATACAAGTGACATATTATTGCTTCGTAAAATCATTGGAATTTCTTAATATTCTGCCTAAATCTACCTTACTAAAAATATCATAACTGATGCTATTGATTATTATTGAAAGTTTCACAATGTGTAGATAATCAGAGTTATATCAGCAGATATTTAAAAATAGAATTTTGGGGGAGAGAGTTCTAAATAATGAAACTGGTGAATAGATCGTGAAATAGCGTTTCAATTTTATATGTTCGTACGTATTATATTTTATAGTATGAACATATTTATTATATAGTTATAATTTGTGATATTTTGAATAAACAATAAACTATAAAATACAAATTACTATAATATTTATTTCTAATATATTATAATCTATGATATGAATACTACTTATGAACATATATAATGTTAACGCAATTTCACAATCCTAAATATATTCAAAATAAACCACCTCTTTCGTTATTTAGAGCGCTCGAGTGTTTCTTTTAAATATCTGCGGCTACAACTCTGATAACTCATAAAATTCATATTATGAAGGTTTTTATTCTATATATTTATATAAAATTAAAATGTTAAAGTGCATTATAATATAATTATAATATAATTTAACAAATAAATACTATAAAAGTAAATATCTCATATTTCTTTTTAAATTAAGTCAAAATATATACATATAAACTATCAATTTAAAGATTTACAGTATTAATATAAAAATATAAATGACAAAATAAAGTCAAACATTAAAGTAAGAATTCTTTATGTAAGTTTCCCTATCCTTTACATGTAAATACGTGAAGGTGACCTTCCCAAATAAGTATGTATTATGATAAGAGAGGCTGGGGCTTAATTAAGATGAGATGCTTGAGTCTATTGTTAAACCTTTCCATCTTGGGAGAAGAATGCGTTCTTAAGTTCATTGAGGAATATCACCATCTTATTCAACACGATAATGTAAATATCTAGTAGGAAGGCATCGGGTAGGACATCGTTATTATTAGAATGTTTTAAATATATCAATAATTATAATAATTAAAGAATGAACATTAATAATGTATTCAATAAAATTTCTATGTATGTAATAAATATTCAATATATAAATTAATTCATTAATTATAATTTTATGTTAAATAATATTAATTTATTATATAATACATTTCTTATTGATCAACATTATACAAATATACAGAGATGGGTTGCGATACTATATTATCGGATATTATCAGTATCTGATAATGAAGTTTTTAAAGTTTTGTTATCGATATCTGTTAAGGGTAGGCGCCTGCGTTCATCTACACCATGCTATTTAATAATAGAGATAATTACATAATTTTTTTTTTATTCAATAGATACTATCCTAACACATATATATAATAATTTTCATAAATACAATTAATTTAAAAGAATGAAAAAAAACAGTTTAAAAATGATGAATATTTTTTATTATAAATATATTATACTAATCATGATTTATTTGTAAATATAAAGTACTAAATAGAATAATGATATACAAATTGGTAGAAATATAGTATTATATGTAATACATATACAGTAACAATTTCAGACAATAATAATAACAATTAAATAAGTAGTATACATTTTAATTTGGTTACTAAGTGAAAAAGTAAAAACTTGAGAAAATGACATTCAAAGTTTGTACATAAATAATCATGGATAATATGTATAGATATGCAAATATATAAAATATAAAATATAAAAACAAATATATAACATGTAATTTGTTTATTTATTTAATGCTATTTTATCTATGATCTATACTAAAATAAATCTAGAAATTTTTAAATTAAACGATTATTCTAATAAATTGTAATATAAGATTACAAGTATTTACATAAATAATATTTATAATTAATATTTATTATAAATACAAATATATTTATAAATTTCATGACATTTCTAATTTGATTACTCTCCTAAAACACTTTATATTGATATAAATACTCAAAAATATTAAAAGATATTTTAGGATATTATAAATAAAATACAGAACTTGGATAATAACAAATATTGTAAAAATTAAATTATTTAACACATTTCAACTCCAGCGCCTACCCTTATAGCAATTTTCAAAAATCTGCTCACCTATATATATATATATATAAAATAACTGTTTACTACCTAGATAATAGATTACATAACTTTTAGTCATTATCATTTTCAGAAAAAATTTAAAATAAAATAAAATATTAAATTTATGAAACTAGATAACTTTATGTTTAGGTTAATGGGTTAGATAAATAGATAACCCTAGTATATGTGGTGTTACTTTATAATGCGTGCTAGTATTTAAAAATACAAAATATAATTTATTAATAATATTAATAAAATAATAATATTTATTACAGCTATATGATTATAATATTAATAAACATATAATAGTATTTTCAGGAGGTGGATTAGTATAAATTTAGTATACTTTATACAAAAACTATATCTTAATAATACAAAATAATAATTAAATATTTTGATCGATGTTATTGTCTCATGTTAAATTTGTATAATTGTGAGAATTAAGAATCAATATAAAAAAACATAAATATTGACATGTCATTTATTGTAATTATAAAAAATCATGGATATTTTGTTGTCATATTTTATTTAAAAAATATTATATATTAAAAATAAAAATGTCAATTATATAAATTATTATTACAATTTATTTTACATTAAAAATATACATAAAATTAATAAAATATATTAAAATCAGTAAGAAATTATTGATGAATGAAAATTAATAATTATACTTTTTCTATACATTAGTTTTAATATAGAATACGATATTAGTGAATTATAAATGTAACAAGTATATACAAATGGTAAGTAACTATAAAGAGCAGCGACACACTACATACATAGCACTAGTATCTGCCCCCACACTATGCCCTTCTCAACTAGGCTACACATACACACACACACACATACACTAGGCTAGGCTACACACACGCACACACACCCCCACACACACATACATACACATACACTAAGCTAGGGCACACTAACCCGTCCACTTCTCCCTGGCAGACTTACACTTTGCTGCGACGCATAGCTTCAGATTGTGCTGTCTATCGTTCATGGTGGCGTGCTGATCAGGATGATGATGATGATGTAATGATGATGATGATGATGTAATGATGATGATGATGATGTAGCATCACCTGATTATGTAATCGATAGCGCAGTAGTGTGAATATATTAGACTAGCATGTAATGTCTATAAGACTTTATAAGATACGCATTGTGTAAAGGACACTATTGCATAATTATATATATGATATTGCAATATTAAATGTTAGTGTATAGGTTCAGTGCATTATAGTGACTTTTAGCACATTTACTCATGTATAAATCAATAGGAATGCATAAAGTACTTGTCAATGTAAATCATTCACTAAAAAAGTAAAATAAACTATTGAGGTGTTAACAAATTATTATTTATATATTTTTTTTAATATATTTGAATTATTTCAAATATTATGATTAAAATGATGTAAAACGTAGATATTTATGTGAAATATTACTTAAAAATATAAAACAAAATATAAATGGAAGTTTTAAAATTACCACTAATTTAAAATAATTAAATCTAAATGCAGTGAATGCTGCAAGGAGTGCAAATATTTAACTCGTATACATTATATATCTTACATTTATCTTTTTATACTTTTATTTTATAATTATATCTATATATATATATATCAATGATATATATATAGATTTATTTTTCTATATATATATCAATGATATATATATATATATATATATAGATATAATTCTAATTAATATCATATATTCATATTATAAATTACACTATAATTCTTAATACTCTTTATTATATAATAATTATATATAAATTACTAACTATCTATTATAATAATAATATATATAATTATATACAAAATATAAAATAAAAAAAAAATCTTTAAACTTAATTTACTCAAAATAATTATTTTTCATTTTGTAAATCTACAATAAATGTTACTATCAATTAAATTTTGATAATTTTAAAATGTTCACAGTTTATAAATAATATAAAATTTTATATATATGGCTAATTAATTGAAAATATTCATACATATAATAAAACTATATATTTTAAATAAGATTGTTTTAGAATTATTAAAAAAACTTAATTATTACAAAAGTAGATAGATTTTGAAAACATGCTATTTTCCCTGCTATACTTTACAAAGTATTACGTGCTCTTAATAGTATCGTATAGTAAGAGGTGGTTCCCAATGTACGTGTGTATGAACGAGAGAAGAGGTAAACCGTGAACTTCTTAGAGCGATACACGGTCACAGACTTGGAGTCAAACTTGTCGTAGATATCCTGTAGGATCTTGTAGTTCTGTATGCGCTCAACATGCGTGTCTATACTGGAGAGGATGTTACGCACTCTTTGATGGGCCTCCACTAGAGCGCTTTTCTCTATTGTATCTGGGGGTGGGGGACGGGGGATCAGTTACCATGGTAATAACGAACTTTAACAGTTTAAGTACGTTAGTTAATATTCAATTGATGAAATATCACATTTAAATTATTGTATTTAAAATTAGTATAGTCATAACTAATAATATACTACAACAACCTGACTACAACAACCTGACTAATACCACTACCACTACCACTACCACTACCACTACCATTATAACTATCAATATCACTATCTCTATCACTATCACTATCACTACCACTACCACTACCACTACCACTACCACTACCACTACTAATACTACTACTATTACTACATGGTACCTGATGTGGTTTTAATGAGGTCATTGATAAGTAGTGGATACTTGACCATGCGTTGAGATGCCAGAAGGATACATTCACTGAATCCCTTCCTCTTCAGTAATTTATTCTGAAGCACAACCTGTATATGTGTGTAGGTATGCATAGTGTATAATGTGAATAGTAGTGACTGTAGTATTGATGGTAAGTAGTGGTGGTGCTAAATATCCTGTACTATTATCATCTCGTCAATATTTATATATATATATCACATAGTTTATTATAATAGAGATAGCAGAGGATATTCTATAATATATATATATATATAACGATATCAAGGGAACAAAACAGTATCAATATATAAATAGCTTAACATATTTGAACTATTTGAGATAATAGTTTTTTTTATGGTATTTTATGATATTTTCGATTATTAAATCAGAAATACAATACTGTATATATCAGTTGTTTCACCTCTATAACAAACAATGACTGACCTTGACAAACTCTGAGAAGCGTTTATTCTTGCGGTAATATTTACGATAATAGAAAGGTATGGCTCCTATAGATGAGCTCATTATTCCATAGTCTTTGATTAGCATCTCATCCTTGCTACTGAAATAGTTATTGATTGTTGTTCCTATATCTAAATATAATAGATGACGGTATTAGCATATAGTATAGGTATACAATGATGATACAGTAATATAATGTATAATACTTTTCATTACAATAATTAGTATAAGCATAGTATATATATTAGGCAATGTATTTTAACATTTACTGTATTATTAGATAATTGAAATACGAATTATGAAATATCATTATTAATAAGAATCACATATATATATATATATATATATATATATATATAACAATAGAATTGATTAGATTATCAATATTCTTATTATAGATAATTTATTAAATATTTTATGAATAAATACTTTGGCCTCATATATTATTGATTCACATATAGAAATAATCATATTATATAATAATTTAATACAAAAGTGTAATTGCTTTATAGAAAAAAGTGTTTTTGTATTATAAAATTGTGTTATAACAATGTATTATACATGTATATGTAATACATTCTAAATGAAATACAATAAAATGTATATATATAGAAAGTATTATGTAAAATGACATAATACTAACATTATCTCTAATATAAAATGTATATACTTTGAAATATAAAATGAATTACTAAATAGAATAAATAGAGTGAGTAAAGTGAAGTAATGTATTATTAAGTGAGATGCACTACAACAAAGCAACACACAGATATGCAGATCTAAAGTGGAAACAACATGAATATTCACCACTATAGTAAGCGCAGTTTTTATAGAAAAAACGTGTTAAACGCTGCATTAGAAGATTCACTAATGTGGCTGTTTAGGACACATCACCGTAAACTGGGCTAGCTCAGCTTAAATCTACATCTACATTTCATATCTATTTAGTAATGCGAAAGTTATATTTAAAAATAAACAGATTAAATTATAAAAATAAAGATTTTACGAAGATAATAATAAATCAATTCACATTTTGTCATTGATATTTTGTTAATGAATCGTTTAGTGAGTGACAGGGGTGACCTTCGATTATGCAATGCTAATATAACTACACCCAATGAAATATTCAATTGATGATCATAACAAATGATATGATTATATATATATATATATATATCTGAATATGAGTTATACATTAATTATGATAGTATATCCCCATCTATTATAATTGTGTCCTCGTAGTGTGCTAGGTAATGAACTATGACCTACCACATCAGTTTATAATCTTTGGTAAGTGATAATGTAAAAGAGGATTTAATCTCATTAAAAATAGGTTATTGTTACTTTTGTGAGGTTCACAGTGTGAAATACAA